>CM037646.1:48418687-48583476 GCA_015227895.2 Colaptes auratus | reverse complement strand
GAGGGTAAAAAATGCCCTACAGAAAAGAAAACGACTATGCCTCTATTAAGGAGCTATGAGTCAAAGTGAGCTTGTTCAGAGATGTAAATATAGAATCAAGGGCTTTCAGAGTTCTCCAGAGCATTCTATTATATCACCAGTTCCCATATTTCAGAACTAACGCTGGCAGACCTCATGGTCCCTACAATGAGCTATCCTCATTTTCTCAGGAGCAGGGTTTCTGGACACAACAGAAAAGCTCAGGCAGAGAGAGCTCAATTTCGACATTTTCTTAATTAGAAATAGGTGTGAGCATTGTCTTAGGAAGGGGGGTTGTGTATAATGGGTACACTGCACTTATTATTTGCAGCAGTCCCATCACCTATTCTTTTGGGGTAATTCTCAGGAAAAGTCTTTTTGTCCTTTTAACTTCATTCAGAGCTCAAACTGCTTGGCACCAGCCGGCTTCATTTTGCATGCAATTACACACAAGGCCTTTTTAGACAGTGCACTCCTCGAGTGAATGTGAGAAGCATCAGGTAAGGTGGCAACCCCAGATCAATAACAAGGCCAGGGTTTGGCCACGGAAAAGATTCCTGATATAAAAATCCGGTAAGGTTTTGCATCTATGCATGGCTCCAGAGACAAAGAGAGAGGGCTAGTCCCGGATGGTGGGATGAAGATTTGTTATTTTAGTTAGCTCCAGGAGGTCACAGTGAGAACAGAAGTGTGCCCATCAGTATCCCTTGGACAGGATTGAAAAGCTCCCCATAAGCATTTAAAAATTAACACTTTATCAAACTGTGCCTTAAATTTTTTTCCTTTTCCTGGAAGTCTCCCAAATCTTGACAGCAGCGAGGCTGTGGGTGTGCAGAAGCGCTACATACCGGATTTACTATTATCCGGTTTTAGGTAGTTTCCCATTCGTCTGCTATGGTTTTGCCCGTGTTTGACATGGAAATTCTTTTGGCTTTGAGGGTAGGGAGAAGGGTCCTTTTCTTCCTCTTTATGCATTGCCTAAAACGCTGTCAGTTTGGCTGGGCTCACGAGAAGGGTTTCCACACGAATATAAAAACCAACGAACCAGGTGTGCCAGATCAGCATGGTTTCCCTTCCAGCCTTTCTTGGATTTATATCCCAGTTTTCCCACCACTACATCTGATAGTCATCACTGCCTGAAGACCACTGGACCAGGTGAAAGAGGGTTGTGAACTTCAAGAGGCATTGACAGAGCTACAAGCACATCATTTTACAGCCTCCCGTAGCTACACCTCGGCTGCAGGAAGCGCAGCGCACTGTGGTGTTTCTTAAAGCAACTCTTCTTTAGATCTTTCCTAATATCAACAGCAATTCAAAGCAATCTGAACTGGCCACTTGGCCTCACTGTTTGATTACCTTCCCACCAAAAAAAATGATTGCCACCCCCATGCAAAAGAAAAATTAATTCCAGCCTTAAAAGAGTGAGCTTGGGGTTTTTTTTTTCTGGTCGTCTTTCATGTCATACAAAGTAAATCCTGATACAGAAAGCCTTTAAGTCACAGAGGGATGAGATAAATGAGGCTGTTTTCCTCTTGCTTTATTCGTCTTGCTACTCCTGGATGTTACTTCATGCCAGCATTAGGATCCAGCAGTGTTTGGTTACCTACAAAGGTAATTTCATAAAATGGCTCACTGGCTGCGAGCCACTCCCTGTTTTCTTTCCGAGAAGAAGATGAAAAAGATTTAAACCACCCATAAAATGCATTCCACAGATGCCAAGGCCTCTCCCTTCTGAGTGCCTATTCTTGTTAAATCTATACCTTTGTAGGACTAATCCCAAATGGTTTGATGACAGGGGTCAGGCAAGTGTCATTTTTCAAACTCGTGTGAAAATCCATTTCAAGCCATCTTCCCCTCTTATATTTCACCTCATTTCTGGAGCACTCATGCAGCATAATTACTTAGCTGGAGCACAAAATGTAAACAGGACATCCTCTCAGATAGGAGATCCCAACATGTTGAAAAGTATATGCCTTAGCTCTCAGTTCTGGAAAGTATCCCAAGACTTCCACAAAAAGATACTGTTTCTGTTAATGTGGAACATAAACGTAGCCCTTAACATAAAACAAACCCAAACAACATCTGTCCTTACAGTTTGATTGTTTGTTCCATCCTAGTGTAATTATTCTTGCATGACAGCAGCCCCTGCAGGCTACAGCCTTGCTTACTCTGCTTTGCCCTGAAAGCACAAGCAGCGCTAAGTGACGAAATCACTGCATCAGAACGTTGAGTGAGCATTTAGAAACGTTCCACGCTGCAGCACAGTCACAGTTTTACAGCTGTCTGTGATTTCTTTCTCTTTTTCTGTGATTTCTTTCCCTTTTTCTAGTAGCATTCTGCCAATCCAAGCTGACCAGGGAAGGTTTGTGTTTCCCAAAATCAGAGGTGTCGTGAACAAATCCCTGGAGCTTCCAAGGGAAAAGGTGGTCAAAGTGGGAGAGAGAGATCATTTCTTCGCACCTTGTGCTTTTTAATGAGGGTTTCTTTCTCCATCTTTAAAACCTGCTGCCTCCCAGTTGTGCTGCTGGGAGAACTGGCCGAGCTGAAATGCTCCTCTGTGTAAGTTATGGGTAAGGCTGCAGCGCTGCAAGTAGGCTGCTGTTTTAAAAGTGCTATTTGTGGAAGAAATAAAAGAGCAATTTGATTGATTGTTTGTGTAATCAAAGAGCCTAATTATTTTAAATTTCATGTTTTTTAAGTTCCTTACATAGCTGTCAAGTCTTCATCAAGGGAATTATCCCTGTCACATCTCTACTATGCTTTCGCTATCATTTGCATGCATTGGTTCATCAAGAATTGGACATACAGTAAACAGCACTAGCAACACCTGAGCATCTTCCAATTAGCAGGGCAGTCATGCTCTGTTTGGGTCTCTGCCAAACATCTGAGAGCTGGAAGTGAAAGGAGCTTTCCTTGACAAGGCCTTCAGCAGCAGAAATCCCTTCCAGTAACCCTGAGAGACTGGAAAGTGCTAGCACAGTCCCCTAAACAGCACAGCACCATGTGGAAAGGGATGTAGGCAGGGCAGCCAGGGGACACACCGACTCACACGGCCCTCTTGCAACTTCCACTCATGAAACCTGTGTGGAAGCGCCCGTGGTGATTAAACGTGCTCTGGTGTTGTGCGTCCCTCGGGAGGAGAGCGGCGGAAATGTCCCCTCCCCGCCGCCTAATGACTCACCCCCGGACAGAGCGGGTGTGTAGCTGTTTGTACATCTCTTATCACACTGAGGATGTGCTAGTATCTTGACCTGCAAACCACAGGACCACCCAAACCTCTAGCAGCTGAACTGATTCAGTGATGATTTATCTTGGGAGGTTTCCTCTGCAACATATTCCCCCTTGAAGGAGATGAAGAAAACACACAGATTTTCCTGCTTGGTCTAGAAAGGGCAAGAGGAGGACCCAGTGCATAATATAAAGTTCTCCTAGACACAGAATATTGCACAGTCACTTGGCCAGAATGGAAGATTAAAGACTCAAAAATGGGAAGCTTTGCTGTCTAAAGCTGAGGAAGAAGCATCAGTCCTGGCAGGAAGAGTTTGTATGTCTAGACTCTTTCCCCCACCACAATCTTCCAGACAAGCAAATTTGGTGGATCCTGAATCTTCTTTGTTAAGCCATAAAGCTTTTCTTTGGGGATTAGCACCCAGGTCAGAGGAAAGCTGTATGCTTTGGCTAAAGGTGTTGCCATAACCTTGTGAAGATCAAATGGTTAGATTTAGAGATCCTACTCTGAAAAAAAAATACTGAAAAAAAAGCCACAATTATTTCCACTTTGTCTTCTCTTTACATGTCCATGGGTGCTGCTTCCCACAACTAGGAGCATTTCAAAAGCCAGAACAGAACACAAACAGTTTGACAAGATCTGAAAAGTCCTCATCATACCTGTTTCTGTTTGAATGCAAGGACAGAATAAATGAAATGGAACTGCTTGCCAGAAGCAATCCAAAGCTATAACTTAGGACATCAGAGTAAAATATGTGCTCAGAAAGTGAGAAAGTACTTACAGCTAACAACAGGTATTTCTCTTAAGATCTGGCTGATCACAGAGTCAGCTAAAAGGCATACAAACAAACTTAAGTCACAGCAATACTAATTGCATTGCTTCTTAGTACTGGGGTTTTGCACCAGTAGATGAAGGATTTATTTGGTGAATCATAGAATGGCTCAGGTTGCAAGGGACCTCAGAGATCATCTACTCCAACCTCCCCACCATGGGCAGGGACATCTCTCACCCAGACTCAGCTGCTCAAAGCCTCATTCAGCCTGGCCTTGAATATCCCCCAGGCAGAAGGCATTCACAACCTCCCTGGGAAACATATTCCAGAGTCTCACCACTCTTGTACTGAAGAACTTCTTCCTAAGATCCAGTCTAACCTTACTCTCCCTCAGCTTCAATCCATTTCCCCTTGCCCTATTGCTGGAAACCCTGATGAAAAGTCCCTCTGCAGCCTTCCTGTAGGATCCCTTCAGGTATTGGAAGGCAGCTCCAACGTTCCTCCTGAGTCTTGTCTTCTCTAGGCTAAACAACCCCAGCTCCCTCAGCTAATCCTTATAGCACAGGTGGTCCAGCCCTTGGATCATCTTTGTGGCCCTCCTCTGGACTCACTCCAACAGCTCTGTGTCCTTCTGTGTACCTCATGGTAAATTTGCAGGAAAACAGAAGGTCTCTCTTCTTTTAATGACACAAATGTGCAAGTCAGAAGTCCAGGCATCACTCCATAATCCCCCTGCTACACAGTATGTAAGAACTGTTAACATGAATGATGTGATTCCAAAGGGAAATCAATATTCATAAGGATTTGATGTGTACCCAGCAGTATGACTTATGATTTGCCCACTTAGGACAAGACCAGTGTTACAAATACCCTGGACACCATGGGAGCAGGGTTTACAGAACTCAGAGAGGCTGCTGAAGTCAATATGAGCTGCAGCAGCTCAGCTCCCTGGAAATCACTCACTGATAAAGTGAAGCTCTATCAGTCATGGATCAATTACAGTTTATCAGGCACTCAGCATAAACTCATTTTCAGAAGATCACAAATTTAGACAAATCCAGACAGGCGTTTTTTATTCATCTATTTTCTCCTTTAAAAGTAAACTTTTAAGCATCCCATTTCGACAAAAATGTTTCTAGAAAGCCAGACCTTGCCAGGGTGCAGTCTAGAACACAGGAGGCTCCACCTCAGCACAAGGAGAAACTTCTGTATGGTGAGGCTGACGGAGCACTGGGACAGGCTGCCCAGAGAGGTTGTGGAGTCTCCTTCCCAAAAGCTGCCTGGGTGTGTTTCCGTGCAGCCTGCCCTAAGTGATTCTGCTTTGGCAGGGGGTTGGACTTGATCTCTGGAGGTGCCTTCCAACCCCTACCGTTCTGTGATGCTGTGAAAAGCTCAGTATTTCCAGCAAAAGCAGCCTCTAGGTTCCAAAGTGGAAGACAGCTCTTGGACAAAGCTGTACTGCAAACATATTGTCTCGGTTAGACAAAGGGAAAACTCTTTTGTTGGTACCTCCCAAGGGTTGCCTGGGGTCAATAATCAGAGCACCCTTGTCCCCTCATTAAGAATACAGAGTTCCAACAGGTTTTCCTCTAGGCTGCACTCATTTATCTCTCTCTGAGGTTAGTCAGCCCTGCTCCCATGACAAACTGGGCTGCACTCAATCCACGTTCAGTATGCATCAAGGTTTTATTTACCATGTGAGTGGTTGATAGGGCAAAAATAATCAGCCACTTTACTGTCTGATGTTTGTCTTTGGCCTCTACTGCAGCACTGCTGGGGTTACTTAGCCTGGAGAAGAGGAGGCTCAGGGGAGACCTCATTGCTCTCTGCAACTACCTGAAGGGAGGTTGTAGCCAGGTGGGGCTTGGTCTCTGCTCCCAGGCAACCAGCACCAGAACAATGAGAAGACACAGTCTCAAGCTGTGCCAGGGCAAGTTTAGGCTGGATGTGAGGAAGAAGTTCTTCCCAGCAAGAGAGATTGGCCATTGGAATGTGCTGCCCAAGGAGGTGGTGGAGTCACCATCACTGGAGGTGTTTAGGAAGAGCCTAGATAAGGCACTCAGTGCCATAGTTTAGTTGATTGGTTGGTGCTGGTTGACAGGTTGGACTTGATGATCTCAAAGGTCTCTTCCAATCTGTTCTGTTCTGTTCTGTTCTATTCTATTCTATTCTATTCTATTCTATTCTATTCTATTCTATTCTATTCTTATTCCTCACCTTTCCTCAACCTGGAGCTGTGTACAGCAGGTGAAAACAGCCCAAAGAATATGACAAGATGCTTTGAGAGATGGACTCTGGCAGACCTTTCTGCACTGGTGTAAGATTTTACCAGAGCGGACTGCTTTAGTCCTTGCTATAGCTTGCAGCCTCTACAAAAGAGTCACTAAAAAGCAGTAAGTATCCACAGCTCAGCCTGTGTTCCTCTTTTTTCCTGGTGACTGCTAAGCATGGACATGTATCTCCCAGACTTCAGAAACAGAAAACAGGAGATTATATAGAAATTATCACAGCAAGAATGGCCAGAGGTTGTCTGGCAAAGACCCAGCATTAAGTTCAGCTTTTCTGTAATACCAGACACATTTGCTGTCTGGGAATTACAGGGGGGATGATTTGAAGCTGAGGGAGAGCAGGGTTAGACTGGATTTTAGAAAGAAGTCCTTTAGTACAAGGGTGGTGAGACTCTGGAATAGGCTGCCCAGATAGGTTGTGGATTTCTCCTCCCCAGGGGTTGCTCAAGGCCAGGCTGGATGAGGCCTTGAGCAGCCCAATCGATTTGAGAAGTGTGCCTGCCCAGGGCAGTTGAGAGTAAATGCATTCTTAGGTCCTTTCCATCCTGAGCCATTCTATGATTCTATGATCATGCAGTGGCAAGGGGACAGACATCTGTGATCTAAGAGTTGTTCTGCATGTTTTTTACTGCATTATTAGGAAACCCTAATTGTGGTCTTCCAGTATCTTAAGGGGGCCTACAGTAATGCTGGGGAGGGACTTGTTAGGGTGTCAGGGAATGATAGGACTAAGGAGAGTGGGAAAATAAAACAGAAATGGGTAGATTCAAATTGGATGTTAGGAAGAAGTTCTTCCCCATGAGGGTGGTGAGACACTGGCACAGGTTGTCCAGGGAGGTGGTGGAAGCCTCATGCCTGGAGGTTTTTAAGGCCAGGCTGGATGTGGCTGTGAGCAACCTGATGTAGTGCGAGGTGTCCCTGGTCCCATGGCAGGGGGCTTGGAACTAGAAGGTCCTTGAGGTCCCCTCCAACTCTGACAATTCTATGGTTCTGTGATTCTGTGATTATTGACTCAATAAAGTAAATATGCTTACTGAGAGGGAAAGAGAAGGACAGGAATGGAGAGAGAGACACAGAGAGAAGGAGGGGAAAAGTGAGGGAAGAGGAGAGGGGATGGGGAGGAAAGGGGACTCATTGCATGAGTGTTATATAATAGCATCGGTAAATTCCACACCCAGGAGGTCAGGAGTGTCACGAATGGTTTCCTAACCTGAGAGTACTTTACTGGAAAAAGGGAACAAGGTCATTTGTCCCAAGTGGCTGCAGGATTCGAAGGGGACATTGTCTCAGGCTGCGTGTGTGTCCCCGCAGCTATGCAAGCGGTTCCCTAGCCCTTTGGTGGACGGAAGGAAGGAAAGAGATCAGTGGAGAGGAATGTTTAAATAGCTTCTTGTTTTTCCCTCACAGGACAGATGGCGTGCAAAGTGATGAAAAAAAAACCTAAAACCCCAAGTGACATTGTATAGCAGCTGTGTGGAGTGGCAACTCTGGGAAGCAATGTGGCCCACTGGATAGACTCCCTTGCTGGAAATGAGGGAACTTGGGTTCCAAGCCTGGTTTCCTATTATCAATGCCTTTTTCGCTGTTGTTGGTTTGTTTTGTCTCTGTGCTTCAGTTGCTTCATTTGTAAACCAGGAATAATTAGGCATTTCATTCCATGGAGAGAATGACAGAGAGAAATGATGAGAACCTCTTTGTTGTGGGACAGCCCAGGGAAAACACAAAACATTTCAATTAGCTAATGAGTGGTTAGGTGAACGACTCTGGGCTCTCTCACTGCTCTAGGGTTTGGGGTTTGTTATTTCAGAATTATGATGTTAGTAAGCCTGGGATTTGACTTTCACTGCTCTAGAAGCTTTTGGGGTTTTTTCAGAATCATTATGTAGTGATACTGTTAATAAACCTGAGATTTTACTCATAGCTCAAAGTAAATGAGACTCGTGAAGTTCAAGGCACAGCCCTGCAACAAGAAGTCCATGAGTTGTCACTCACTTCCAGGGAGAGTTTACATTTTTTTTCCAGAAGGCCAAGCTTTTCCTCTTTACATATTATTGGCCTGCAAAAGTTCTTTCTGTAATGTAGAATAGAATAGAGTAGAGTAAGTAAGTAGAGTAGAATAGAATAGAATAGAATAGAATAGAATAGAATAGAATAGAATAGAATTAACCAAGTTGGAAAAGACCTCAGAGCTCATCAAGTCCAACCTATCACCCAACACCATCTCATCAACTAAACCGTGGCACCAAGGGCCTCATCCAGGCTCTTCCTAAACGCTTCCAGTGATGGTGATTCCACCTCCCTGGGCAGCACATTCCAATGGCAAATCACTCTCTCTGTGAAGAACTTCCTAACATCCAGCCTAAACCTCCCCTGGCACAGCTTGAGACTGTGTCCTCTTGTTCTGGTCCTGGTTGCCTGGGAGAAGAGACCAACCCCCCACCTGGCTACAAGCTCCCTTCAGGGAGTTGTAGATGGCAAGAAGGTCTCCCCTGAGCCTCCTCTTCTCCAGGCAAAGCAACCCCAGCTGCCTCAGCCTCTCCTCACAGGGCTGTGCTCCAGAGCCCTCCCCAGCTTTGTTGCCCTTCTCTGGACGCTTCCAGCAACTCAACATCTTCCCTGAACTGCAGGGCCCAGAACTGGACACAGGACTCAAGGTGTGGCCCGACCAGGGCTGAGTCCAGGACAGAATGACTTTCTTCTTTCTTCTCTTTCAAGTTGCTGTACTAGTACAGCTCTCTTCAGCCTATGCCATTAAATGGCAATCTGCTTTTAAGATAGTTTCAGATTTTTTGTCCTCCCCCAGCCCCCCTTCCTTCTTCATACTCATTGTCTTGAAGCCCTGGGAAGAGTTCCTATAATCTGTATGATCACAACTTAAGTCTGGCAAGCCAGAGTTGCTTTTCTGCTTAAGTCAGAACACAACGAAACTGATGTGCTTGATGTCAGTATCCACAGGATCAGGGCTTGCTGCAGGGGTTACCTTGATTTTGATGTGATGCTATTTTTTCCAAGACAGAGCAGGAAGAATCTCTCCCATTGCCACTGCATTTTTTTCCTATCAGGCCCTTATGAAAAAGCCATATTAAATGTTCAGAGCGGCCGTGAAGATAACATTGTGCTTCTCTCTGATGCTGTGGAGGCTATCAGCTTTGAAAGGAAGCATGTGCAAGGTTAAAGTTGCTATGATTGCATTCGACTACTGCACCTTTGAGGCAGCAGATCTTCTGTTTATCCACGGGATTGGGGAGGGTTGGGAGGAAATGGGACTGTGATATGCTTCAAGATGGGAGATACAAAAGAACAAGGGATTTCCCCCTGTGTTCTCAAATTCTCCCTTTTCTTTAAAGACTTGGAGACTCAGTCTCTCTGTGGGGATTTACACCTGAATGAAACACCTCTGTCCCATACATAATGCTGTGCATCTCTTTTACTTAGAACAGCCTTTTCTGTTTAGTAACATAAGGAAACCTAAAGGGATCCTACAGGAAGGTTGGAGAGGGATTTTTTTATAAGGGTGTTTAGCAACAGGACAAAATTGAGGTGGATGCACTTCAGCATTAAACTCTGGAGGCTTCTGAGTAGAATGAAGTGAGAGGCTGAGGCAGCTGGGGTTGCTTTGCCTGGAGAAGAGGAGGCTCAGAGGAGACCTTCTTGCTCTCTACAACTACCTGAAGGGAGGTTGTAGCCAGGTGGAAGTTGGTCTCTTCTTCCAGGCAACCAGCAACCGAACAAGAGGAAACAGTCTCAAGCTGTGCCAGGGGAGGTTTAGGCTGGATGTTAGGAAGTTCTTCACAGAGAGAGTGATTTGCCATTGGAATGTGCTGCCCAGGGAGGTGGTGGAGTCACCATCACTGGAGGTGTTTAAGGAGGGACTGGATGAGGCACTTGGTGCCATGGTTTAGTTGATTGGATGGTGTTGGGTGATAGGTTGGACCCGATGATCTCAAAGGTCTTTTCCAACCTGGATAATTCTATTCTATTCAATCCTATTCGGTGTGTATTTACTTATTGCTGCTCATCACTGCAACTTCCTCACTTCTGTACAGTTAAAACAGGTAATATTTATGTTTGGGTTGTGCCTGGAAGAATTAGTCATATGAAAGCAAGAGTAAAATAAGATAGCAAGTGCATAGATGTCACTCATACAAAGTGCAACTCAAGTAGCATGCAGAAATCTGTTGGGTTAGTGATATCTCTATACACTTTGTGACAGCAAAGAAAAGAATTTACAGGAATTTTGTTACTTATGAAGTAAAGCAGGGCTGAAGGGATCCTACAGGAAGGCTGCAGAGGAAATTTTCATCAGGGTGTCTAGCAATAGGACAAGGGGAATGGTTTGAAGCTGAGGGAGAGTAGGTTCCGATTGGATCTTAGGAAGAAGTTAGTAGAATGGTGGTGAGACTCTGGAATAGGTTTCCCAGGGAGGCTGTGGCTCCCTCCTAGCTGGGGGTGTTTAAGGGCAGGATGGATGAGACCTTGGGCAGCCAGGCTAGTTGAGAGGCGTCTCTGCCCGCGGTGGGGAGGTTGGATTAGATGATCTCTAAGGTCCTTTCCAATCTAAGCCGTTCCATGATGAAAAAAAATCAGTCCTCCTGAATACAGCAGTTAAGTGTGATGAGGTTCAGGGAATTTCTGTGCTGTGGAAGATTTCTGTTATCAATTAAATCCTTCATTGTGGCACAAAGGGACATGGTATCTTGTTATGGTATTAAGGATAACCCAGAACAACACAGATGCCTTCTTAATATTACCCTATTAAATAATTCCCTCACATATCATGTTATCAGGATTTGAGACTGCTTGAGAATATAAATGATACAAAAATGATAATGGCCATAGATGGAAGTGCAAAGGACATGTGGTGGCAGATTAGTCAAGATAAAATAACTACAGAAAACTTGTTTATTGTTGCAGTGGTGGTGGAAGTGATCACAGAATCATAGAATCAATAAGATGGGAAAAGACCTGAAAGATCATCAAGTCCAAGATGCAGTGGCACAAATGCAATGTTGATCATACTGCACACATTAAAAGTTATGATTGTGCAGGAACATTTCTCAGTTAAATGGTATATGTCAGAGAAAACATTGCACCAACATAGAAAGAAATACATTTTGTTCCATCATCCTTTTCTCTTTTCCTCTTCTTTTGAACTAGATCCCCAGTGCAGCCCAGAGGATACTTTATGTCACAGGATCACAGGATGTCAGGGGCTAGAAGGGACCCAAAGAGATCATCGAGTCCAACCCCCTTGCCAGAACAGGACCATACAATCTAGCTCAGGTCACACAGGAACACATCCAGACAGGCTTTGAATGTCTCCAGAGAAGGAGACTCCACAACCTCTCTGGGCAGCCTGTCCCAGTGCTCTGTGACCCTCACAGTAAAGAAGTTCCCCCTTGTGTTGAGATTGAGCCTCCTGTGCTGCAGTTTACATCCATTGTTCCTTGTCCCATCCCAGGGAGCAAGTGAGCAGAGCCTGTCCCCTCTCTCCTGACCCCCAGCCCTCAGATATTTATAAACATTTATTAAATCCCCTCTCAGTCTTCTCTTTTCCAGGCCAAAAAGCCCCAGGTCCCTCAGCCTCTCCTCCCCAGGTAGTGCTCCAGTCCCCTAATCACCCTTGTAGCCCTCAACTGGACCCTCTCCAGCAGATCCCTGTCCCTCTTGAACTGGGGAGCCCAGAACTAAAGGCAGTACTCCAGATGAGGTCTCACCAGTCCCTGCAGTTCAGGGCCTTCAAGCAAATTCATCACGTTCCTGCCTTGCCTCATCTGCTGTAAATGAATGACCCCTCCTGCAACTTTCTGAAAGGTGTTTGCCTGTGTGTGCTGTGTGTGTGAAAAACCCCACTGGTGGAGTGCACTGTGCACACAGCCAGCTCCATCCAGAGTCTGCAAGTCAGTATTTGGAAAACACAAATGACTCTCCAATACCACAAGGAAATGTTGTGTCTGTGTTCTATTAAGAGCCATATCAGATTTTTTCCTTAACAGCTATAGAATAGATATTATCTTACACCATCTCTTGCATGTAATAATTCAAATCAGATTTATAGCTTCAGGTTACATTCATATCCCACCATTCCTGCGTGATGAAGTTGGAAGGTCTGAAATAAAGCAGCAGACCTGGATTGTGTTGGTGCTCTGATGATTTGCATTAGAAACCAATTCTGTACAATCCAACCCTGTGTATTTTACAGCTGAGTGCTCTTTGTCAATAGGCATGTATAAAAAGTCTAGAAGGTTTTGAAAAGGATAAGTTCTGGGCTCCTCGACTCAAGACAAATGTTGAGATGCTGGCAACAAAGTTGGGGAGGGGTCTGGAGCACAGCCCTGTGAGGAGAGGCTGAGGGAGCTGGGGTTGCTTAGCCTGGAGAGGAGGAGGCTCAGGGGAGACCTTCTTGCTGTCTGCAACTACCTGAAGGGAGCTTGTAGCCAGCTGGGGGTTGGTCTCTTCTCCCAAGCAACCAGCACCAGAACAAGAGGACACAGTCTCAAGCTGTGCCAAGGGAGGTTTAGGCTGGATGTGAGGAAGAAGTTCTTCATAGAAAGAGAGATTGGCCATTGGAATGTGCTGCCCAGGGAGGTGGAGGAATCATCACCACTGGAGGTGTTTAAGAAAAGACTTGGATGAGGCACTTGGTGCCATGGTCTAACTGATTGGATAGGGCTGGGTGATAGTTTTGACTTGATGATCTTGGAGGTCTCTTCCAATCTTGTTGATTCTATGAAATTCTGTAAAAAATAATAATTTTCACCAAAAAGTTACCATTGAGAGACAGTTTAAGTACTTGACTTGCAGGTTTTATCATATGAGCTTGCCTGCAAGGCACAGGAAGATTTTGACTAGCCCAAATAACCTCTCTGGCCTGAGTGGAATGAGTTGAGTTTGTTGGTTCCCATTTAATAGGGAACCAGGTATTCCCAGGATCAGGGGAATCATATTCTGAAGCTGCTTTGTTTGCTGGCTGGGGAGCAGCTCTCCTTTTCAACACCCACACAAAAGCCAATGGGCTAGATTCCTGCAGGTCTTCAATGTCCTAACAGTTTTAGTTTAAGAGACCTCTAGGCAATAACAACAGAATTTGTCCCCAGGAGGCTGTTTCTTAAACATTTTTGGGTTTGAAGCCTTTTTCACCCCTGCTTGGAAGAGAGTCATTAAGGTTTGGTTCTGTGGCTTTTGTCTGTATCTATTTTCCATGCACACTTTTAAGTCATTTGATGGATTAAAAATCTGTCAGAAACAAAGAGATTTTTAGGAAAGCATGGCACAGCATGCTAACTAAGTTGAGTTAAAGGAATTAAGTGAGAGCCCCTTAACAATCTCAGCTGCTTCTGTCTGCTCCAGGAATTCAGCTCTTGGCTATCGGTTTGATAAGCAGCCTTCCTCACCGATGAGGCTATAAGATGATAATGTCATTCAATAACTCTCACACCCTTTCCTGCTATTTGTCCAGGGCAGGAAACTAAGGGTTTTCTTGTCGTGTGGACACAGAGGAAATATCCAGCAACCAAATACTGACCCTTGCATGCAAACAGGTCCATATCCTCTTTCCGCCTGACAACTTCCTTCCTGCCTGCTAGGAACAAATCTACTCTTCATTTTTCCGGAGTTCTTTATACAGGCTACTCAGAAAGCCCTTGGGTAAGGACAAACATTTTATTAATGTAAACTTCACCTAACAGCTGGATACTTAGGGCAGCCAGGTCCAAATTTACAGTGGAGAATTGTTTGCTTCTTTTAACTATAGTGTTGCTGCAGCTGAGTCACTCAATGCCCTCTGCCAGGGGCTAACATCAAGAGATTACTGGGATGTGTAGCCTTCTCTTAACAAAGGCATATTTGCACTTCTGACATTTTCTGAAGGCTAAAACTTCAGTTAAAAGAATCTTACCTTGAGTATTGTGCTCAGTTCTGGGCCCCCCAGTTGAGGAAAGACGTTGAGTTGCTGGAAGGTGTCCAGAGAAGGGCAACAAAGCTGAGGAGGGGTCCGGAGCACAGCCCTATGAGGAAAGGCTGGGGGAGCTGGGGTTGCTTAGCCTGGAGAAGAGGAGGCTCAGGGGAGACCTTCTTGCCATCTACAACTACCTGAAGGGAGCTTGTAGCTAGGTGGGGGTTGGTCTCTTCTCCCAAGCAACCAGCACCAGAACAAGGGGACACAGTCTCAAGCTGTGCCAGGGGAGGTTTAGTCTGGAGGTGAGGAAGAAATTCTTCCCAGCAAGAGAGATTGGCCATTGGAATGTGCTGCCCAGGGAGGTGGGTGGAGTCACCATCCCTGGAGGTGTTTAGGAAGAGCCTGGATGAGGCACTTGGTGCCACGGTTTAGTTGCTTAGATGGTGTTGGGTGATAGGTTGGACTCAAAGGTCTTTTCCCATCTGGTTAATTCTGTATTCTGTAATTCTGTTTTTCCACAGCATTTTTCTACATTAAAAAGAAAGTGGAAGCTTTCTTTTTTCCCTGGCCATGAAGAATGGAGGTTTCATCTAAAGACATAAACTAATGTTTTTGATCACATAACAAGCAAAAGAAAGCCAGCCAATAAATCTCTGTCACTTAACAGCAGAGAACCTCTTTAATAAGGCTGTACTTTTTTTTTCCTGGGATCACTTCTCTTTTTTGTTCTTCCCATGAAATCTTGATTTCAGATTGTAGAAGGAAAGCCCAGGCCATGTTCCATCTGATTTCTGTTCAGTTAACTGGGGAATATCCTGTGGCTGCTGTTGGAAGAGCATCAGAAATCAGTAATCAAGTTCTTGAGAAATTCTCTGAGCCAACCTGATCTAGCTGAGGATGCTCCTGCTTACTGCAGGGGGGTTGGACTCAATGACCTTTGGAGGCCCCTTGCAACCCAGACCATTCCTTGATTCTATGAAATTCTCCCTCAGGCAGGTGCTTAGCCTTTTGTCTGTGACCAGGCTGCATCTCCCTTTAAAGATAGTTTGTTTACACTTGTCTTCAGAGCTGTTCATTTCACCACAACACATTGCATTGATACAGCCCCACCAAAAAGCACCTCTTAGAAAATTTGTACTATCTATGTGTGTGCTCACAGAATCACAGAAACATTCAGGTTGGAAAAGAGCCTCAGGATCACTAAGTCCAACCCAGAACCCTACTCTACAAGGCTCACCCCTAAACCATATCCCCAAGCACCACGTCCAAACCCCCTTGAAACACAGCCAGGATTGGTGACTCAACCACTTCCCTGGGTAGCACAGGGGTTTTTTTTACTTATAAACTAAAGCATAGCTGAAGGGATGTTACAATACAATACAATACAATACAATACAATACAATACAATACAATACAATACAATACAATACACCAGGTTGAAAGAGACCTTCAAGATCATCGCAGGAAGGCTGGAAAGGGACTTTTCATAAGTGTGTCTAGCTATAGGACAAGGGGGAATGGTTTGAAGCTGAGGGAGAATAGATTTAGGCTTGGTCTTAGGAAGAAGTTCTTCAGTACAGTGGTGGTGAGTCTCTGGAATGGGTTTCCCAGGGAGGCTGTGGCTGTCTCCTCCCTGGGAGTGTTCGAGGTCAGGCTGGATGAGGCCTTGAGCATCTGAGTCTAGTTCTGAGGCATCCCTGCCCATAGAAGAGAGCCTGAAGTATATCTCTGAGGCCCTTTCCAACCTAAGCCATTCTATGATTCCATGACTGAAGTTTTTATGTACAACATTCGTGTAACAACAACTCTCAGAAACTTTTTTCCTAAAAGCATCCAACATTGTGCCTGTAATAAGCTTCTCCTGTCAACCCAACAATTTACAGGAGCAGTGAGTCAGGGCCACAGAATGATTCATACAGCAGAATTTTCCAGGCAGGTCCAAACCCAATAAATGTAGACTGAAATAAAGAAGATGTTTTCAATTTCTCATTGATAAACAGATGCATTTCAATGATAAGGAGCTCAGAACTCAGCTGACTGTGATTTGATAAACGCAGACTTCTGCATTTGTTTGGTTTCTAATGACCCCAAACCAAACAGAGATGAAATTCTGAATTGCAGTGACAGAAAGTTGCTTTTTGGCACAGAGGCAAAATTGTTTATTTTCATGGATGGCATAATTAGACAACACCCACCAACAATGAGAACACCTCTTAATACTGCTTAGGTCATGAAGTCAATCATAAACATCAACTGAAACAAAGCATTCCTAGGATAAATCAAAGGAAGTAGCACTGAAATAACATAAGCAGCAGAAGAAAGCTTGGAGGCTTTCCACACTCACGTCTGATAATGTGGAACAATGTTAAGAACTCAATAGGATGCTTGCCTAATTAGTGCTTCCAGCCAATTTTCTACTCTCAAAAATGTTGAAATGTAACTGGAACAATTAATGCTTAAGAAAATTCAGCACCTTTTAGCATCACGGCCTTTATTCGTGGTAGATTCTAGAGGGCTTTTGGAGACTATGGGGAGATGACAACAATTCCATGCAGTCATCATTAACAGATCCAACCTACTGGACTGCCTGGAAGGAACAGCTGCAAGGACATGGCCCTGATGGAATGGGTCCAGAGGAGGGCCACAAAAGTCATGAAGGGCATGGAACACCTCTGCCTCGAGGACAAGCTGAGGGACTTGGGGCTGTTCAGCCTGGAGAGGAGAAGGCTCTGGGGAGACCTAATAGCAGCCTGCCAGTACCTGAAGGGGGCTACAAGAAAGCTGCAGAGGGACCGTTTGCAAAGGCCTGCAGGGCCAGGATGAGGAGCAACGGTTTGAGAGGAAATTTAGCTTGGATGTTAGTAACAAGTTCTTTACCATGATGGTGGTGGAATTGTGGAACAGGTTGTCCAAGGAGGTAGTTGAGGCCCCATCCTTGCAGATATTCAAGGTCAGGCTCGACAGGGCTCTGAGCAACCTGATCTAATGCAGGATATCCCTTCTCACTGCAGGGAGGTTGGACTAGATGACCAACCCAAAACCATTCTTATGATTCTATGTCAGAGGTTCCTACAAAAAGCTTGAAAAAAGCACCACATAAACCCAGTAGGAATTGGGTCCTGCAGGCATGACAAACACTTCCTTTACTAAGACATCAAGTTACTTCTCTTTCAGCATGAGAGGAGACGTAGCTTATTTTTGCTACTTCTGTTAAACCTAGGAAATCTGCTGGAGAGTGAAATACTGTGCTCACGTCTGTTTAGCTGGCAGTGCAGGCAGCTGCTGCCCTTGCAGCCATCATTGACTACCACTGTATGGCAAAGGTGAGAGTTTCCAAGAGAGGCTGGAATGTCTGTTGAGACTATGCAAGTTGAAGTTACAGAAAACAACCACCATAAGACCCTTCTGAGCCTCCTGAAAGTGCATATGTGTATGGTGTATCACAAGACACTGAGAATGCTTTGGAACTGATGGTTTGCATGTCTCTATTTACTCTTTCTCAATGAAAGTCATTGCTCTCTCATACCCAAGGGAAAATCCACAGCAACAGAGACTGACACAAATGGACAGTAAAACAGATGGTTGTTACAGAATCACAGAAACCTTCAGGTTGGAAAAGACCCTCAGGATCACCAAGTTCAACCCTGAACTCTACTCTGTAAGGGTCACCCCTGAACCATAGCCCCAAACACCGCATCCAAACCACCTTCAAACACAGCCAGGCTTGGGGACTCCACCACCTCCCTGGGCAGCACATTCCAATGCCTGACCACTCTTGCTAGGAAAAAATGTTTCACACAGAATCCACAGAATCCATTAACCAGGTTGGAAAAGACCTTCAAGATCATCAAGTCCAACCTATTACCCAACGCCATCTAATCAACTAAACCATGGCACCAAGTGCCTCATCCAGGCTGGTCTTAAACACTTCCAGGGATGGTGACTCCACCACCTCCCTGGGCAGCACATTCCAATGGCCAATCTCTCTCTGGGAAGAATTTCTTCCTCACCTCCAGCCCAAACCTCCCCTGGTGCAGCTTGAGACTGTGTCCTCTTGTTCTGGTGCTGGGTGCCTGGGAGAAGAGACCAACCCCCACTTGGCCAGTGGGAGTTTCCTAATGTCTGGTCTAACCCTACCCAGTCATAGCTTGAGGCCATTCCCTCTTGTTCTGTCACTAATTACCTGTGAGAAGAGACCAGCACCAGCCCCTCTAAAACATCCTTTCAGGTAGTTGTAGAGAGTGATGAGGTCTCCCCTCAGACTCCCCTTTTCCAAACTAAACTGAGTTAAAGTATGTCCTGAGTCAAATTATGGCATGCAGGATTTCCATTTCTAGAACAAACAAATAATGTTATCTATATCTAGGCAGTTTCACAAATCAATGACCAAATACAATGCTTGCATGAAAAATGATCACAATTTGCTATTTCTAATTAATTTTATGTTAAAATAGAGGAAGTTTTTCCAAGTTAACATCCACGAGAACCTTTCATGCATACACTCAAGTACATGTCATAGCTGGACTAACATAATGGAGTGTTATGAGCTATAAAATTAATGAGTCATGTACAAAGGAAATTGTACATTGAAGGTTAACACACTTTCTGATATGCAAGCGTGCATTAGTGTGATACTTTAGATGCTCTGGCACATGAAAGGCAAAATCTGCATCAACAGCCTTTACTTGTAACATATCTGACTCTGGGCATGGAAGGAGTGACACCTACATCACTAGGATTTCTGGTTCAGGCTCCAAGTTGATATAAATGATGAAGGAATTTAACCACCAGAGAGTGGGTCTGAATGGTTGGATGCCAAGAGAAGTTATTCTAGGTTTCATGCTTAAACAAGGAGAGGGCGGGAGTTGTGAAAGGAGAAGCAGCTAACAGGAAGAGTATAAAACCAGTAAAACTGAGAAGTCTGACTTATTATGTGTGATGTTCTTGTTTGTTCTACGTGCATATCCTTCTGGTTCATTGACATCCAAAAAAATGTTAGTCATCATTCCCTTCCATTGATTAATGGGTGAGCTAATTGCAGCACCACCCTCATTTTCTCTGTGTATTGCCAGAGGTACCAAACCTTCTTTGCAATATCCAGAACTGATGCCTGCTCCTCACATTTAAACAGTGACAACAGTCTTGATTCTTACGGATGAGTGTTGCATTAGCACAATGAGCTTGTTGTCACTGAGACCGTGAGACACGGAGAGCCAAGGATGTGAGGTTTGGGATCAACCATAATAGCTTGTCCACATCCAAAGAGATTTGATGAAATCAGTGAATGAGTCAACAGATGTTGGATGGAGGAATAACAACACATGCACAAAGTGTGTGTACACTCTTCTCTTAAAGAACTGAACATTTCCAGGGGTGGTTGCTATCCGCCACGCACATAAATGCTCTTCAGACATTTTCTTCCCCACGTTTCTCAATGCTATATTTTCCTTCTGCTAATATATGCTATGGCAGACTTGTATGGTGCAAAGAACAGAAAAAAAAGATACAAATACTGAAGATTCTGCAATCTATCTAATCACAGCTCAGTTGTTCATCTGTAAGGCATCGCTGTTAAGCAGGGTGATGAAGGAAGGATTCATGTGTTAAGACACGTTACTGGGAATCTGAAGATCTGGCTTCTCTTCCTATTTCTTCAAAAAATTTCATGCTCAATCTTCAGCATATCATTTTGGGTTTGATTCAGTGCCAAAGATAATGACAATCTTTATTTCTTGGTGCTGGAAGTACTGCCTAATGGAGATGGGTAATGGTGCTGCGCTTGCACCGAGAAGTTGCTTCTGCATTTGTTGTGATGTGCTGTGCTATCCCCAGATGTCAGAAAGTAAAGGACTGGAATGTATTTTTACTGTTGTGTTGCTGCCCATTTTAGCAGCAGCTGCTGGACATAATATGCTTAAAGAAAGGCTTTGAAGGATTAAAATGTGAATGCCTATAGAAAAAAATAACTAATGCTAGCACTCACCATATTCCTGGTGCACAAAAGTGTTTATCACTCCAATATTTCAATGTTCTGAAAGAAGTTTGACAAGGAAAAAAAAATGATACTTCCTTTCACTTACTTTTGATGGATATCCCCTGATGTGATATACTGCATAAAGACCTGATTTGATATAGATTCCTGACAGTTATCAGCTACATGGCAGCATTCATTCTCTTTCTTTCTACATGTGTAGGAAAGAGTGTAATGATTAGTAATGGAGTAGAATCATATCAATGGAGAAGAATCATAGAATCAATCCTAGAATCCTAGAATCATGGAATCATAGAATGGTTTGTGTTGGAAGGAATCTCCAAAGATCATCCAGTCCAACCCCTCTGCAGTCAGCAGGGACATCCTCTGCTAGATCGTGTTGCAGAGGGACTGTTTCCAAAGGCCTGCAGTGATAGGACAAGGAGCAATGGCTTAAAATGATAGAAGAGGAGATTTAAATTGGATGTTAGGAAAAAGTTCTTTAGCATGAGACTGGTGGAACACTGAAACAGGTTACCCAGGGAGGCAGTTGAAGTAGTTGAGGCCCCATCCTTGGAGCTATACGAGGTGAGGCTTCACAAGGCTCTGAGCAACCTGATCTAGTGGGGGATGTCTCCACTGACTGCAGGGGGGTTGGCCTGGATGGCCTTTGGAGATCCCTTCCAACACAAACCATTCTATGATTCTATGATACTATATTTGCTGTTGTGAGAACAATCAACAATGAAGTGGGATTAAATGCTTCAAAATTCCCAGGCTTAAAGTCCAACTCTGCTCTTACTTAAAGGTTTGGGGAATCCAGTTGTCCATCCAAAACAATTAGGCTGAGGTAATTACAGTGTCTCAGTCTTCTGTAAGAAATCAACAGCCAAAAATGCTCTTAACTATATGAAAGGAATATTGTGAAGGGTATGCATGGCTGCTGTTGACTTGCTGCACGAAACTGTCTTGCACATGGGTTTTCTAAGCACATAACTGCAGCTCAAGAGATGATATTATGAGAAACCCTCTGACAAACTGATTAATAATCTTGAGCTGCTGAAGTTCAGCTGAGTGAGCAATTAAACATTCCAAACAGCAATGAACCTTCAGAGATAATTTATGATAATTTTATGCACAAGAGCTCAGTGGCTTTTTAATTTGATAGAATGATAGTAGCGTGGATTTCTAACAAGGGAGTTTCAGTGCTCCATACATCACTGAGATTACTTAAACATTTCAAATATGGTTGATGAATGAAGTTTCCTGAGATGTGAGGAGATACAGGAGGTGTCAGAAGGTTGAGATTATTCATCATATCAATTATTGAAAGTGGATGCATTGACATCATACTCCCAGCTCATATTTTATAGCCCTTATAAAAACAGAACAGAAATAACAGTCTTGGTGGACTGCAGAACTATCTGGATATCCAAACTCTTCCCTTTTTTATTCCAGCATTGCTCTGCTTCCATACAATGCTAGCACTTAGAGGTATTCCTCTGAAAGTTGTTCATAATGTATAGCAGGAGAGTGAGAGCTTTTCACACAGAACCACAGGATGTTAGGGGTTGGGAGGGACCTCAAAAGATTGCCCAGTCCAACCCCCCTGCCAGAGCAGGATCACCTACACCAGATCACACAGGAACACATCCAAGTGGGTTTTGAATATCTCCAGAGAGGGAGACTCCACAATCCTCCTGGGCAGCCTGTTCACCCTGGCAGCTAAAAGTTTCTTCCTCCTGTTTCCATGGAACTTCCTCTGCCTCAGCTTCCACCACTGCCCCTTGTGCTGGCATTGGGCATCACCCAGCAAAGCCTGGCTCCAGCCTCCTGGCACTCAGCCTTTAAATCTTTATAAACACGAATGAGGTCCCCTCTGAGGCTCCTTCTCTCCAAGCTAAAGCGCCTCAGGTCCCTCAGTCTCGCCTCATAAGGAAGATGTTCCACTCCTTTAATCATTTTTGTGGCTCTGTGCTGGACTCTTTTTATTAGTGCCCTGAGGTCCTTCTTGAACTGAGGGGCCCGGATCTGGACATGACCAACTAATACCTGGAAAATATTCCATGTAGATCAAGAGAGTAAAGGAAGGTTAGATAAAATAACTGAGTCTAAGCTCAGTTTGCCAGAAGCACAAATATTGTGTCAATTATGCTGAGTGAGAGCAGCACTGCCTACATTCTTAAGCATCATCTTTTTGCCTTTGTGTTGATTTGCACAAACTGCACAGAGTAGCACATGCAAACAAGGCAAATATTTTTAATCCCTAAGAATATTTTCCCTTTGTTGTTTTATTTCTTTTGTTTTGGCAAGTAAAATACAATGTTTTAATCTTGGATTTCTGACATGACAGTTTGAAACACACTAAGCTAAACTAAAGTAAATAGAGAAGAAGCATCTCAGGGGAGATCTTATTGCTCTCTACAACTACGTAAAGGGAGGTTGTAGCCAGGTAGGGGTTGGTCTCTTCTTCCAGGCAACCAGCAACAGAACAAGAGCACACAGTCTCAAGCTGTGCCAGGGCAAGTTTAGGCTTGAGGTGAGGAGAAAGTTCTTCCCAGAAAGAGAGACTGGCCATTGGAATGTGCTGCCCAGGAAGGTGGTGGAGTCACTCCCCCTGGAGGTGTTCAAAAAAGGATTGGATGTGGCACTTGGAGTCACGGTTTAGTTGTCAGGAGGTGTTGGGTAATGGGTTGGACTTGATGGTCTCTGAGATCTTTTCCAACCTTATTGATTCTATGATTATATGATATATTATAAAGAGATATTTATTATATGAATGAAGATTAAGTCTCAGACTTGAACCCAGGCAACCAGCACCAGAACAAGAGGACACAGTCCCAAGCTGTGCCAGGGCAGGTTTAGGCTGGAGGTTAGGAGGAAGTTCTACAGAGAGAGAGTGATTGCCCATTGGAATGGTTACTTCAACTCTTTCAAAGGAGAGATCACTTCATATTTGTAAAGCACTATTAGTCAAAATAGTCCTCTAAGCTAAGGAGCTTTGAAGGCAGCTTGTTGAGTGATAGGTGGGACAGGGCAGGTGTTTGTACAAACCTTGTGGTTTCATAGAATCATAGAATTGTTAGGGGTGGAAGGGACCTCAAGGATAAACCAGTTCCAATGCCCCTTTCCATGGGCAGGGACACCTCACACTGCAGCAGGTTGCTCACAGCCACATCCAGCCTGGCTGCAAAAACCTCCAGGCAGGAGGCTTCTACCACCTCCCTGGGCAACCTGTGCCAGGGTCTCTCCACCATCGTGGGGAAGAACTTCTTCCTAACATCCAAGCTGAATCTACCCATTTCTAGTTTTGTTCCATTCCCCCCAGTCCTATCACTCCCTGACACCCTCAATAGTCCCTCCCCAGCTTTCTTGGAGCCCCCTTCAGATACTGGAAGGCCACAACGAGGTCTCCTCAGAGCCTTCTCTTCTCCAGACTGAACAGCCCCAACTCCCTCAGTCTGTCCTCACAGCAGAGCAGCTCCAGCCCTCTGCTCATCCTCATGGCCCTTCTCTGGACACCTTCCAGCACCTCCAGATCCTTCCTGCACTAGGGGCTCCAGAACTGGACACAGTGCTCCAGGTGGGGTCTCAGCAGAGCAGAGTAGAGGGGGAGAATCACCTCCCTGGCCCTGCTGGCTGTGCTGGCTATGCTGTGTTTCAAATCTTACTTCAGACTACAACTATTAGTCTTAGGTTAAATGAAAAGAGTTCTACAACCCTTTGTGGGCTTTTGATGTTATTTTTTTAAGGGTTGACTCCTTCACAGCTCCAAATCAAGATTTATCAATAAAATTGAAAGTCTCCCAGCCTTTAAGAATGAAGTCAACACTAGCAGAAGGAGGAGAGGAACTGATAAAGAAAAGCAATTCTATCAAGGTGGTGCTAAACATCTGGTATTCCTGTGTGGTGGGTTGAGATTTGCCCCCAGCATTAACTTTGCCAGACCAGCTCAGTTGGAAGCAAATGAAAGCTATATTTACAGGCAAAACTACAATCTACATCCTCCCAGAGAACAAATCCTCCTCCTGAACAAATTCAACAGAACTGGCAAGCAGCTTTCATGTCCATCTAAAGGGAAGTTGGTCTGAATTGGTGGTATTGAGGTCCTCTTCCTTGAAAAACTCTTACCTGACCCTAAGCCTTGCAGGAAAACTTCTGCCATGGGATACACTGTGGGAGCAGTGGCAAGTCCAAGTAGGGAACATTGGAACATTTAGACTCGATGATCTCAAAGGCCTTTTCCAATCTGGTTAATTCTTTCCTCTTCTCTTCTCTTCTCTTCTCTTCTCTTCTCTTCTCTTCTCTTCTCTTCTCTTCTCTTCTCTTCTACTTCTACTTCTATTCTATTCTATTCTATTCTATTCTATTCTATTCTATTCTATTCTATTCTATTCTATTCTATTCTATTCTATTCCTCATAGCAACCCATGCTTTGCTTTGGTAGTCTCTTAGGAGGCTTGACCTTTCCAAGGGCACCAGCTTTCTCCCTCTCCCTAACCTAAACCTAGACTTAACCCTAAACCTGGTCTCAGAGACTTCAGTACACTTTTCAGTAAGTTCTTCTTAGAGCAGTTCATCTTGGAACAGGTTGCCCAGGGAGGTGGTGGAAGCCTCATCCCTGGAGGTTTTGAAGGCCAGGCTGGATGTGGCTCTGGGCAACCTGATCTAGTGTGAGGAGTCCCTGCCTCAAGGGGTCCTTGAGGTCCCTTCCAACCCTGACAATCCTCTGATTCTATGATTCTGCTGTTCTTCGAGATACAACTGTGCTTTTGAATGGATTCTCCTGGACACTGTTGACACTCCATAGAAAGGAATCGTATTGTGCTGTCTAATTGCTGCTGGTTTACTAAGTGACAAGGCATTGTTTCTGTGATAAGTGCTCTGAGAGAATAAAAGTGTTAATACATGTTACAAATACTTTTCTGAATTCTATGTTTAATTCCAGCAAACATTAGTGGCAGTGGAGCTTGATTGCCTCGGTGCCTGCAGAAAAGAGCACAAAAGCATTGTGAATGCTTCCCACTTCAGCTCATTTCCAAACTCTCATGAATAAAGTACAGATAGCTTCTCTGTGCCACCAGCCAACTCCAAATATTATGATTTATTCTCTCAGTAAAAATTAGCACCCAGCTACAGATTTACAGCCTCAAGCCACATCACTTCTGCTCTGAAAGCCTGGTAAAATGTCTTGAACACCTGAGTAGTGATACTCAAGATTGAGGACTCAACTGACTTCACTTTGAACTCAGAAGGATGACTCTTCTGAGTAAAGCTGCTCAAGAATTACCACTTGAAAGACTGCTTGCCCTGAATGAGTTTCATTCCTGATTTTGCTTTATAAATGCTAAAATTTAACTTAGGGAAGACAATGTGTTTTCAATCACAAGTATGGGAGAATTGATTTGTTGTTTCTTTTAGCACATAGATGTATTTTATAATCCACACACATTGGATTTTTGAATGTATTTTTACATAGAATACAGAAATCTGAGACCTTATTTCTGTCTACAACTACCTGAAAGGAGGTTGTAGCCAGGTGGGGGTTGGTCTCCTTCTTCCAGGCAACCAGCGACAGAACAAGAGGACACAGTCTCAAGCTGTGCCAGGGGAGGTTTTGGCTGGAGGTGAGGAGAAAATTCTTCCCAGAAAGAGTAATTGGCCATTGGGATGTGCTGCCCAGGGGGGTGGTGGAGTCACCATCCCTGGATGTGTTCAAAAAAGGCTTGGATGTGGCACTTGAAGCCATGGCTTATTCATCAGGAGGTGTTAGGTATTAGATAATAGGTTGGACTTGATGATCTCTGAGGTCTTTTCCAACCTGGTTGATTCCATGATTCTAAGATGTGACACCAGGATGCACACATATGAAAATACATCTGTTACTCATGCTAATTATTTTTCATAGTGTGTCTCTATACCTGGACCCTTTCTCCAGCTGACATCTCAGCATGAGAGGCACAAGCTGAAAGTCAGATCCCCAAAAGGTACCTGTTCAGAAGACATACATACAGTGGTTACCTTGGCAACAGGCAGCAGTGACAACTCTGAGAAAACCTTTCTTATCACATACTCATTCTTTTTTCCTGCTCAGAATGCTGATTCTAATGTTGGCTCAGGCTACAACTTTATCAATTAAAGTACAGCTGCACAGTTTTGCCACTGACTTTTATTCTTCTCTGCTTTCCAGCCATTTAGGATGAACATTTGCTAATGAATGGAGAGACTGGTACCTGGCAGAGGGTGCTGCTCCCCTAGAAGCATACAAATCTCGAATGAAACTTTGCAGATCGTTGACATGAACTTTTAAAGTGTTTTATGAGTAGTGAAGTGGTGCCTACATACAACTGCACATGGAGAACTGTCTGGAGAAGAAACCCCCAAGACTGAAGCTTCCCGAACTCCTGGACTTAATACACATGAACATGCATGCCTAAGAGACACACAGCCATAGCAGAGCTTTCACATTTCATAGTAGTATCATACTATCAGTCAGGGTTGGAAGGGACCACAAGGATCATCTAGTTCAAACCCCCCTGCCATGGGCAGGGACACCTCACACTAGAGCAGGCTGGCCAGAGCCTCATCCAGCCTGGGCTTAAACACCTCCAGGGACAGGGCCTCTACCACCTCCCTGGACAACCCATTCCAGGGCTTCACCACTCTCATGGGGAAGAACTTCCTCCTCACATCCAGCCTGAATATTTATTAGATAGAGTCCAAGTACTTTATAACTCTGAAGGTCTCTTCTCCCAAGTAACTAGCAATAGGATGAGATGAAATGGGCTTAAGCTGTGTCAGGGGAGGTTTAGATTTGCCATTCAGTAAAAAATGAGTGAGTGGAACAGGCTGCCCAGGGAGGTGGTGGAGTCACCATCCCTGGAGGTGTTCAAGAAACTGCAGATGTGGTGCTTCAGATATAATTTAGTGGTCACTGGAGTTGGGTTAGGGTTTGACTCAATGATCTTAAAGGTCTTTTCCAGTCTTAATGATTCTAAGATTGTCCTGCTTTGGCAGGAGGTTAGACTAGGTGATCTCCCTTTCAACCCCTACCAATCTGTAATGCTATGATTAGCATTTCTAACATAAATTATGGCATTTGAACTCTCCTCATTTGGGAATCAGCCTCATTTGGAATCAGTTTTGAGTGTTTTAAATTATTTGCCTTATTACTGCAACAATTTGTAACTCATCTGCAAATATCATATAAGCAGTACAAGGCTGGAACACCTCTGCTATGAGGATAGGCTGAGGGAGCTGGGGAGGTTTGGCCTGGAGAAGACTCTGAGGAGACCATAGAGCTGCCTTCCAATACCTGAAGGGATCCTACAGCAAGGCAGTAGAGAGACTTTTCAGAAGGGTGTCTGCAATAGGACAAGGGGGAATGGTTTGAAGCTGAGAGAGAGTAGGTTTAGACTGGATCTGAGGAAGAAGTTCTTCACTACAGGGGTGGTGAAACTCTGGAATAGGTTGCCCAGGGAGGTTGTGAATGCCTCCTCCCAGTCTCGCTGAGAGGGATCCCTGCCCATGGAGTGGAGGTTGGTGTAGAGGATCTCTGAGGTCCCTTCCACCCTAAGCCATTCTGTAATTCTATGATTGTTTTAACTGGTGGATTGTATATCTTAGCTAGTTACTGTAATCATAAATTACTAGGTAGAAGAATTTGCTCATCCAAAGTCCAATTAGTTACAAATTTGGAAGGTCACATTTTTCATTTAAGCTTCTTACAGCTCTTACTCTGACTTAGCTCACTCCGCACTGGCTGGACATAGAATCATAGAGTTAAAGAATGGTTCAGATTAAAAGGGACCTTAAAGATCCTCTGCTCCAACCTCCCCACTATAAGCAGGGACACCTCTCATCTTATATTCCCAAGCAGGCATTAACTATTGGATAACTTGGTATCCCAGTAACTTATGATGCCACATGGAATCCCAGCATCATAGGATGGCTTAGGTTGGAAGGAACCTTAGAGATATATCACCTACACCAACCTTCCCACCATGGGCAGGGACACCTCTCAACTAGACTCTGCTGCTCAAGGCTTCATCCAACCTGGCCTTAAACACCCGCTAGGGAGGAGGCATCCACAACATCCTTGGGCAACCTATTCCAGAGTCTCACGACCCTCACACTGAAGAACTTCTTCCTAAGCTCTATGATTGTGTTCTTCATCACATTTTACACAGACATAGCCTTTTCCTTTTCACTGATATAATAACTGATCTTGGAGCAAATCTATAGGCCATTGGCAATTATATCAGTGTTCTTCTCAGTGAGTGGAAAAGCAGTTTACATGATCTTTATGCTCTCTGTTTCATCTAATTGTCCCCTGGGACTCAGCTCTGGGGAGGCCACACCTGGAGTATTGTGTCCAGTTGTGGGCGCCTCAAGACAAGAGAGATGTGGAGGTACTGGAGCCAGGGCAGAGGAGGGCAAGGAAGCTGGGAAGGGCCTGGGGAATAAATCTGATGAAGAGCAACTGAAGGAGCTGGGGATGGTTAGTTTGGAAAAGAGGAAACTGAGGGGAGACCTCATTGCTCTCTACAGCTACCTGCAAGGAGGTTGTGGAGAGGCTGCTGCTGGTCTCTTCTCCCAGGGAATTAGTGACAGAACAAGAGGGAATGGCCTCAAGCTGTGACTGGGTAGGTTTAGACTGGACATTAGGAAACATTTTTTCAGGGAAAGAGTGGTCAGGGATTGGAATGTGCTGCCCAGGGAGGTGGTGGAGTCCCCAAGCCTGGCTGTGTTTCAAGGTGGTTTGGATGTGGTGCTTGGGGCTATGGTTTAGGGGTGACCCTTGTAGAGTAGGGTTCTGGGTTGGACTTGGTGATTCTGAGGGACTTTTCCAACTTGAATGTGTCTGTGGTTCTGTGATTCTGTGATCCCTCTGGAAGAAACGATACCTTGGGACACTAGTGGCCACACAGTTTTGGAAGGAACTTGCAATTATACCTCAGAACTTGAATCAGCAGCTGTTCCTGTGCCTTCACTCCTCAGCTGCTGATACCCAAAGCTGACAGTGCTACTCTATTTTATCCTGTGTGGGACATAAAACATTTTCTCTCACCACTTGCCATATAATACCACTGAGGGTATAAACCAGGACTTGTATTAATGGAAAATTTAGAATAGAGTAGAGTAGAGTAGAGTAGAGTAGAGTAGAGTAGAGTAGATAGAATAGAATAGAATAGAATAGAATAGAATAGAATAGAATAGAATAGAATAGAATAGACCAGGTTGGAAGAGACCTTCAAGATCATCATGTCCAACCTATCAAGCAATCCAACCCACCTAAACAACTAAACAATTTCCTGCATTTTAGCTGGTTTTGACATAGATTTTTCTACTTCTGCAGTTTCCACTGATTCACTGCACTAAGCAGGATGCAGGGGGTTTCCCCCCCCCGTCAGTACAAGTGAAAATACAGCAAAAGGAATATTGTCTTCCTTATAAGTGATATTATTATTCACATGGACAATATCAGTAATGTGAAGAAGTTGTTTTAGGAAGAAGTTTTTCACCATGAGGGTGGTGAGACACTGGCACAGGTTGCCCAGGGAGGTGGCAGGAACCTCGTCCCTTGATGTTTTTTAAGGCCAGGCTGGATGTGAGCAACCTGATGCAGTGTGAGGTGTCCCTGTTCTCCAAGTTTCACTTTTCTCCCCTTGCAACTTATTGCTATAGTTACAAAGCCCCCCCCCCAAAAATAGTAAAATTCACTTTCAAAATTATCATTCAACATCTTTCCTGACAAGAAGTTCTTCACCATGAGGGTGGTGAGACACTGGAATGGGTTGCCCAGGGAGGTGGTAGAAGCCTCATCCCTTGAGGTCATGAAGGCCAGGCTGGATGGGAGCCCGAGCAACCTGCTGTAGTGTGATGCAGGGGGGGTGGAACTGGCTGATCTTTGGGGTCCCTTCCAACTCTGACAATTCAATGATTCTATGAAACAGCTCCGAAGGTACTTGAGCTTGAAATAGCAAATAGTGCTGTTCTGCTACTCCTCACTTTGTTTTGAATCCCTTATTCTCCCTCTGTCTCCTTCTGTGTCTTTTTTTTTCCCCCTCTTTTTTTTAAGTATTCTTTACTAAGTTCTAACCTGGCCTCTGCTCTGCTCTGTTTTCCAGCACAATAACCCTCGCTCTTGTACAGCAGGGTGAAATGTGGAGGATAGGTAATCATTTGTCAAGCGTTTCAAGCAGAATTCAGGGACATTTCAAAATGTTTGTGTGTGTGTGTGTGTGTGTGTGTGATTTGGGCTTCCAGCTTTAAAATGTGATGTATAATTGACATTTTGATACTTCGAGGCCATGGTGTATTCTCACACTTCCATGGGGAAAAAAAAAAACAAACAACACCAAAAAATAATAAGAAAAAAAAGAGGGGGGGAAAAAAAATAAAGAAAAAGAAAAAAACAACTTGCTGACACAATCAGGAAACAGATGGTGACAAAGATCTTGTATTTAATATGCCAATCATTATGCTTTACTTGCATATTATCATCTCATTCATGAGGCCACTATATGAAGGAATTTTGCTGTGCCTCTGCAAATCAATCAAGAAGTCTCTTAATATTTGTATTTATTTATTTATTTGTTTAAATAATTCAGGTCTTCTCCTCTCCCTCTCCCTCTCTCCTCTCTCTCTCTCTCTCTCTCTGTTTCATTATATTTGGGGCGGAATGTTTATGCAAATGGATTGCACGTGCAAAAATGCTTTGACAATCCTGTGGCTAGAATAGATGGCAGCAATGAAATGCTCACTATAGATAGCTTTAATAGAGAGAGACCAAGAAATGACTTGGCAACTGAAGCGTCCACATTTTCCATACTGTGCTGTGGTCCTTAATCCAAAGGCAGTGACACAGTAAGACACTATGAAGGATGATGTCGAGTAGGAGGATGGATTCTGTAATGTGGCCTCGTATCTACTGAGACCTGGACTTCAGTCAAAATTCCTGCTCAAGCAAACCACAGATGGCAGATTACCAATATATTTCAGTTAGAGCTAGCACTGGATTTGAAATCACCGAGTATCTGAGCCAAGCCAAGCTCTCTTTAGCTCTGAAAATAGGCAATTTCCTTAGAAAGTGTCTGACTCAGACTTCCATCATATAGGAAGGAGTGAGTTCACTGACTCACAACCTGAGCAAGGACCCTCCTCAGACAGTCTGAGGTCCTCTGAAGATGTGTTAGGCCAGTCTTACAAGGGGTGTGAAAACGCTGGCTCCTTCTCCTTCATTTCTATCCTGCGACGTCCAAGAAAGCCTCTTGCTACCTGAGTGCCAAACATTCACTTCTAGAGGAAGCTGGGGTATAGTTGGCACCTTTATGTTTTTTTCTGTCTCACTCCCACTCTCTCTGTGTAGGTTCCCCAGCTTCTAAAATGTATAGCTTGCCATTTAAAGGAGCAAAAAAAAAATATTTTTAGTGCTTTGCAAAAGGCACACCACAAGCAAGAGGAGACAGCCTGTAGCTTGACAACTTAAAGTGCCTCCTTACGTGAGACAGAACACGCTCCTGACCTGCGTAGAGTTACGTAGTTGTTTGAAAGCTTGTGTATTCCTCCTGAAATGGATGGGAATACACACAGGCTTTCAGCTTGGAACACGGCCAGAGAAGGGCCACAGGGATGAGCAGAGGGCTGGAGAACGGGCTCAGAGAGTTGGGGTTCTTGACATGCTAGAAGATGTCCAGAGAAGGGCCACAAGGATGAGCAGAGAGCTGGAGCTCCTCTCCTGTAAGGACAGACTGAGGGAGTTGGAGTTGTTCATTCTGGAGAAGAGAAGGCTCCAAGAAGACCTTATTGTGGCCTTCCAGTGTCTGAAGTGGGCTACAAGAAAGCTGGGGAGGGACTTTTTAGGGTGTCAGGAAGTGACAGGACTGGGGGGAATGGATCCAAGCTAGAGGAGGGGAGATTTAGATCAGAGCTGAGGAAGAAGTTCTTCAGCATAAGGATGATGAGACACTGGCACAGGTTGCCAAGGCAGGTGGTAGAAGCCTCGTCCCTAGAAGTTTTTAAGGCCAAGCTGGATGTGGCTGTGAGCAACGTGATCTAGTGAAAAGCATCCCTGCCCTTGGCAGTGTGGCTGGAACCTGGTAATTCTGTGATTCTGAGAAGATATGGAGAGACGAGGGAGAAGCTTTTTGTTCTGACAATTAGAAGAAGGGAAAAAAACCAAAAAACAAAAAAAGGAATAAAAAGAAAGCTATTTCTGGAGGAGAAAAAGGACTTTTACACCATCAAAAAGGGCTTTTACACCATTGTTCAACACACTCCAACAGCATTCCAGGGGCAGTACAGTTCAGTAGCTGCTTCCACGAGACAAGTCTCATAAGAGACAAGGTGATCCTAACTGCCAGCCTGTGTTTCTGTTACATGTCACAAAAGACTTTATGGTAGCCTTTCAGCACATCACTGTTTCTTTCCCCCTCTGATTCCCCTTTCCTTAATTTCCAGCCATTTCTGACCACTTGCAACGTGCTCTGTTAGACCAGATGTTCACTGACTTGTAATGGGGAGTTCTATGTCATCCCTATTTTGTTCTATTCCCTTTGTTCCACGGCACTCCTCCTTTATCTTGTCCAAGTAGATTTGTGGGTTCACAAAACCAGAAAGGCCCAAAGTTGCCATTCTGTGTTCCTTTTAATTGGTTAAGAAAAAAAACCCTCAAATCCAGAACCTCACCAAGCCAAACACAACATTGTGTAAGAGTTGAGCTGTTCTTAAACACATGGTTAGATGTATTGTTTGCTTCGTTACTTATCAAAGACAGTGGCTTACACACCTTGCACTATCTAGACAGCAGTCTCTTGGGACTCAGAAGTTGAGGTTACATCAGCTTTTGAATTTGTCCAGGCTCTGTGATGTACAATGTCACTGTAGCAGAGCACTTCCTCTTTGTTCTGGGGCAATTTGATTCATAATGAGCCCATCCAGGGTGTACTCAGCCCGTGATAAAGAGCTCTAGACAGAGGCTCCTATTTTAGAGAAACAGGTGTTGGCTTTGATTAGAGAAAAATGACATCATCCAAGGGAGGGGGGGCGGGGGGGGGGGAAGCAAAGGGAAAGGAAGGCAAAAATAGAAAAAAAGTGGCAACTAGACATAAATACATTTGCACATATAAAGCTGTTCTAATGAGAGCCAAATTGATTTGACATTCAGTGGCAGTTTGAAGCCAAAAAAAGCAAAGCAGCCTACAAAAGGCCCAGCTCATTGTTTATGGAGTGTCATACTTCATCATCTGTGAGACCAATAACAGTGATGGGAAGACCTTTAAAAGCAGGGAGCTTGCACAGAATGGCAGTGTGGATAATGCTGATGTCAGATCCAATAGAGTGATTGTGAGCGATTTCCTGAATTGAAATCATGTTTGTCAGATGAAGTAGATGCTCTCCACAGGTTTTTATCTTTGAGGAGAGGATTTGGTACATTGTCAGAGCTCTTGGCTGATATCTGAGGGACAGCCACAGCCACGAGACTTACCCTACGATGGCTACTCAGCATCAAACTGCCTTAAGAAACAACACAGAAGAGGAAAAGAAAAGGGGGGGGGGGGGGGGGGGAGGGGAATTACATAACATGCAAATGCAGTTTCCAGTGCATGAAAATTAATCTCTTTGTGAAAAGGAGCCTTGCACAAAATCATGTAAATTAATGTAGGCACCCCTTTCATCATCCTTATTTTTCCTAGCTAACTCTGTAAATATTTTTACTGACACAGTTTTTTTAACTTTTTTTTCTTTCTTTTTTTCCCCAGGAAAATACTGGACCCCTGTCACTGGTAGACTGGGGAATGTATTTTGTCAATCTCTGCTTTCAGTTGGAACACCTGGCGAGGAGGGATATGTTTAGCGAATGTTGGGGAATGCCAACATGAATTAAATGAGCCTTCAAAAAATGTGAGATGCTATAGCCTTGCACAGGCAAGGGTATGTGGAGAGTGTAGTCATGCTCTGCCTTCTAGCCATGAGCTCAATCTAGATATCACAATATTGATATTTAATTCTGATACTAATGTTTCTGTTTAGCTTTTTGCTAGAAAATCTGTTTCTTTCTTGGGGAGGGAGGGGAGATCAGGGATCTCAGCCTCCTGGTTCTGAATTCTCTAATGACTCCCTGGAATACAAATAGGCAATGGTCTCAAACCAGCAAGTCCTTAATCACATTTTATATGCAGTATCTACTGCAATTTCATAACTCACAGAATCACAGAATGGTAGGGGCTGGAGGGGACCTCAAAAGCTCATCCAGCCCAAACCTCCCTGCCAGAGCAGGATCACCTCGAGCAGATCACACTGGAACACATCCAGACAGGTCTTGAATATCTCCAGAGGGGGAGACTCCACAGGCACTATCAGGGTGATCAGACTTCTAATGGATGGCACCAGAAAATTAAGATACAGGGAAGTAGTTCTAAGGGAATTATTGAAACATTTTCTTTCATTCACATTACAAACAAAATTCAGTTTACCCTGCCTATGGGAACCCTCTCTTCTGTTTCCTGTAACTACCTGAATGTGAGCTTATTAGCATGACCACTCACCAAAACAAAGAGGTCAACCAGTAGAATCATAGAATTGTCAGGGTTGGAAGAGACCTCAAGGATCAGCCAGTTCCAATGCCCCTGCCATGGGCAGGGACACCTCACACTACAGCAGGTTGCTCACAGCCACATCCAGCCTGGCTGCAAACACCTCCAGGGATGAGGCTTCCATCACCTCCCTGGGCAACCTGTGCCAGTCTCTCACCACCCTCATGGGGAAGAACTTCTTCCTGACATCCAATCTGAATCTACCCATTTCTCGTTTTGTTCCATTCCCCCCAGTCCTATCACTCCCTGACACCCTCAAAAGCCCCTCCCCAGCTTTCTTGTAGCCCCCCTTCAGATACTGTAGGTTAATTGGTCACAGAAAGTCAATATTCTATCTGTATTAAAGATTGTGTTCTGTGACATATGAAGACAGTGTACATTGACTGTGTATTATGCATGCAGATATAATTCCTGCTGTGTTGGCTTTATGTTGCAAATCATATGATTGAGTTTCTTCTGTCACAGTTAGGGGAAATCATAACACTCAGTGGAATTAATTAGAAATGTTGAATACTGCGAGATAGGTTTCTGAATTCACACTGTGGTAGTAGCTGGAGATTCAAGGCCACAACTATTCTACCATAGCCTTGACTCGAGTTTGCAGGAGAAATGAGGTCGCTCTGCGTCTGAGAGTCGCTGGGTTAGCAGTCAGTCTGATGTCCTCAAGTCCTGGCACTTAGTTCAATTGAATTAAATATTAAAATACAGTCAGTATGCCAAGCCCTTCAGCTAGTGGCTTGCACTTTTCTCAGCACTCTCTTGGATAGCTGTGCTGTAGAAAAAGTCAATAGGAAAGCAGTTACCGAAGCCTGCAGAAATCCAGTGCTAGTAAATCTTGTTCAAACATTTCAAATGTTACCTTTTAGGATTCAGTGCCAGAATTATAACACCACAGAAGTGAATGAGAGCAATTTACATTTCCCTTAGAGCTATTGTTTCACACTGTCTGAAGATCCAGGCTACGTCTTTCACTGCTGGGAAATGATGTATTTCACAGCAAGCAATGTAAACTTCTCTAAATTAGCCAAAACAAATTTCACTTTAAGATAGCTAGGCAAGATTAACCTCAGGCCTGCTTCTGCCATCACATTGAAAAATTAGAGAGAACTCACAGAACAGGAATGAGCACAAAGGTTGTTTGGATGTGGGGCTTGGAGATAGGGTTTATGGGTGAACCTTGCAGAGTAGGGGGCTCGGTTGGACTTGGTGATCCTGAGGGTCTCTTCCAACCTGCATGTTTCTGTGATTATTCTCTGTGGCTAATCCCACAATAGACTGGCAAATTGTACCAGCCACTTTTCAATATAATCAGAGACATTTTAGGGTAAATAGCTCATTATAATTTAATATGAGTAAGGTGGAAAAGGCTAGATAGGAAATTATTAAGAAGAGGGAGGAAGAGCTAAGTATTCATTGGTGTTGATTGAGTTTTCTTCATGCTTCTCAAATTAACTTAGAATCATAGAATCATTAGGGTTGGAAGGGACCTCAAGATCATCTAGTTCCAAGCCCCCTGTCATGGGCAGGGACACCTCACACTACAGCAGGTTGCTCACAGCCACATCCAGCCCTGGCTGAAAAAACTTCCAGGGATGAGGCTTCCACCACCTCCCTGGGCAACCTGTGCCAGTGTCTCATTACCATCATGGGGAAGAACTTCTCCTTACATCCAATCTGAATCTACCCATTCTACTTTTTTTCCCATCCCCCTTAGTCCTGTCACTCCTTGACACCCTAAAAAGTCCCTTCCCAGCTTTCTTGTAGCCCCCTTCAGATCCTGGAAGGCCACAACAAGGTCTCCTCGGAGCCTTCTCTTGTGCAGGCTAAACAGCCCCAATGCCCTCAGTCTGTCCTCATAGGAGAGATCATCCTTGATCCTCTGATCACCCTCATTTAGAATATTGAGAATATCTGATTTGGATGTGTAATTTCCAGGTCCAAAAGAGTTGTTTCACCTAGAAGAAAAAGCAGACCAAGTCACTAAAATCTAAAGATAAGCTAAGAAATAAACATTTCAGTTTTATTTTGTTTTCCTAATGCTGAAGGTGATTTTGAGTTGGAACAAATTAACACAAGTGGCAATTTCTCCACTGCCTGTAATGTATTTTTCCCCCCTAAAAGACATGCTTAACTCATCCAAAGCTGGCACAAAATTTGTTTCCAGAGATAAAGGTGCAGGAACTCCCCATCTCTGATAACTTTCACTGAGGCTGAAACTTTTCATAGCACTTCCTTGCTGGTAGGGTTTGGGGTTTTTAGATAGATGGCTCCTGAGCAGTCCTTAACACAGGCTGGGCAAAGGCTCAGTAAAAAGACACCAGATCAAATGTTACATGCTTATTTTATATGGAGATCTAATAGTCTGGATAATCTAGAGATTTCTTCAGTGCTAGAACTGACAAGTTTCTATTGCTACCACGAGGACATAGAAGTATACATAAGGAACAAAATGAAACTCTACAGGAGTGAAAATTTTACCCCTCTGATCTATTCCAAACCCAGACCTTTAGATTTCTAGCCCTTCAACATATTATTTAATCATAGAGTTATCAGGGTTGGAAGGGACCTCAAGGATCATCCAGTTCCAAGCCCTCTGCCATGGACAGGGACACCTCACACTACAGCAGGTTGCTCACAGCCACATCCAGCCTGGCCTGAAAAACCTCCAGGGATGAGGCTTCCACCACCTCCCTGGGCAACCTGTGCCAGTCTCTCACCACCCTCATGGGGAAGAACTTCTTCCTAACATCCAATCTCAATCTACCCATTTCTAGGTTTTCCCCCATTCTGCCTAGTCCCATCACTCCCTGACACCCTCAAAAGTCTCTCCCCTACTTTCTTGTAGCCCCCTTCAGATACTGGAAGGGCACAACAAGGTCTCCTTGGAGCTTTCTCTTCTGCAGACTGATCAGCCCCAACTCCCTCAGTCTGTCCTCATAGGAGAGATCATCCTCGATCCTCTGCTCATCCTCATGGCCCTTCTCTGGACACCTTCCTGCACCTCCAGATCCTTCCTGTACTAGGGGCTCCAGAATTGGATGCAGTACTCTAAGTGGGGTCTCACCACTCCAGAATAGAGAGGGAGAATCACCTCCCTCAACCTGCTGGCTATGCTTCTCTTGATGCAGCCCAGATATTGCAGTCTTATCTGCAGTGTGGTAGTGAAAATCATTTTGTTTGCATACTTTTTACTTTCACCTATTTACTTGCATTCCATACAGCTAAGTCTGCTTGTACTGTATTTTATTCTGTTTATCTAGCTTCACTTGAATTGCTTAGTAAATTCCAGCCCTCTGCTCAGCAGAGCCCCTGCACAGGTCCTGATAAACACATTCAAAAGAAGACTAGATTAAACAGCCTCACTTAGGTGATCTTTACTACTGATGGCAAAGAGACTATAGGATGGCATTAAAACACAAACCAAAACCGAAACAGGTAGGATTTACACTTAGGTAACTATGAAAATTCCTGCTGGCCTTGTACACAGGACAAGTTAAATACAGACCCTAGGATAACAGCAACAGTTATGCACATTTCAAGTATAAACCTTCACTGCAAAAAATCTCTTCTCAAGGAAGACTACAAGTTCAATTCCTTGGAACTGGTTGTCTCCTAAATATTTTCCCCTGCTCGGGAATCTGGTAGCAAATCACTTACAAGGGGAAGGAAAGAGACCAAGAGTTATCCGGGAAGGAAACTAAATCACAAGTCCCTCTTTCCCTTGTCTTTCCTGTCACTCTGTAAGCCACTCTCTTGTTACAGTGGAATTTTTGGAGGCATGTTTTCTAAGACAATTCTCAGCCAGATAACCTTCACTCATGCCAGACTGTTCATTTTAAAGCTGTGAGTTCCCTGACTGAGGCTAGACTTAGCCATCCTTGCACAAAACTATGGGGGCTCCAAGATGCCTCTATGTTATTCAACCCACCTGTTAACTCTGAGTAGTGACATCAGGTCTAACTGTGCAGCTGGAAAGGACTGGAGATCAAACTTTGCTGCAGCCACTTGCAAAAGCTGAAAATGAGCAGCTTCAAGGAAGTCCTGCTGCAAGAAGTTGACATGGCAGCTGTTTCCCAGAGAAACTCAGACACCATTGATAGAATCATAGCATCATAGAATAGTTTGGGTTGGAAGGCACCTCCAAAGGTTATCTAGTCCAACCTCCCTGCAGTCAGCAGGGACATCCTCAACCAGATCAGGTTGCCCAAAGCCCCACTGAGCCTGACCTTGAATATCTCCAGGGACAGGGCCTCAACTACCTCCTTGGGAAACCTGTGCCAGTGTTACACCACCCTCATGGTGCAGAATTTGTTCCTAACATCCAATCCAAATCTCCTGTTCTCGAGTTTGAAACCATTGCCCCTCATCCTATCACTGCAGGCCTTTGGAAACAGCTCCTCTGCAACCTGCTTGCAGGCCCCCTCCAGGTACTGGCAGGCTGCTCTCAGGTCTCATGCACCATTACAAGATCAGTTCTTGAAATGAAGTGCTGTAGATACATCCTCTCTGCAGGCTTTCACTAAGAAAGTGATTTGCATACATATCTCCAAACCTATACCCTCCAGTTTAGCATGATGTCTGAAGGTGTTTTACTGCAATGTAAGGACTGACTGTAGTTCAGTGGCTCTTCTTTGCAGTTCAAAGACAATTGATGAAGACAATGTTGAGAAAAAATATTTTCATCTCAAAATTATTATTTGTCTATTGTAGATTTTATTGAGTTTAGGTTGTTGGTTTGTTGTTTGTTGTTTTTCCCTGAAAAACAAGTTATTTTTATCTGGTAGTCATCCTGAATGTGACTGTTAGAAGAAAGAGCTTAAAACCAGGCATGCCAAATCAGTTTTCATGAGGAACCTGCAGCATAGAAAACCTGGCATTATATGTATTAAAGAATGAAGAGGTAAACTGGGAGAATGTCTTCTGGAAAGATAGCTGAACTATAACCAATGGAAATGTACAAGAAAATGTTCCACTAACAGCAGGGACAAGTGAGAAGAGGTATTTTATTCCTGGCCTTGCCTGTGCAAAGATGAGTAGTACTCCCAGATCCGTGACAGCACAGAACAGACAACAAAGAGAACACAACCCTCCACTTTCCCCCAAATCTGCTTCTTGTCTCAGCAGCAATAACTGCCAGTTAGGTTTTAGTTAATAATTTCATTAGCAAACAGAAAAATCAAGTACCACCAAACTAGATAATGATAGATTGCTCTTTATGAAGCAGTTCCTAGCCCTAATAAAAGTAAAACCAGTGTGGGTTTTTCACTTTACAGCACCCTCCCCCAGCTTCTTTTCTCCACTGCTTTATTTCAGCCACTGAAGAAATGAACAGGAATGCACGTGAGAAGACACTGGCTCAGTAAAAAAGCAAACATTACTTTATTGTGGGACTGCATTAAAGATCCAGGAAGGAAAAGAAGGCAGCTTTGCAGCAGGTGTCGTCTAAGCAAACACACCTTCTTTTCCGCGCACTGCCTGACAGCAAATCCAGCGTCCCTTGCTCGACTGCGAGCTACCATTTTGCAGATGGAAATACACTGGGGTTCATTAGGGTTTCTTTCCCCTTCTAATTCATTGCAAGTTGGCTTTTGTTTCTCAGCCTAGGTTGGATCAGCTAGGCAGGGTGTGGAGGTAGCGCTCCCCCATTCAGCGCGATTCGGCGGGTTTTATTCACTTTTGTACTTCATTGCATTTTCACTCTTGGAGGCTCATTTACATAATCTCCGTATGGTCACTTCACAGTAACTGTATGTGACTCTGGATATGCCAGCTAATAATTACCCTGAGGTAGCTGACAATACCTAACTACACAGTGCCTATACACTTATTTCTTAATACTCATACCCTAGATTGAAAGCCCTCTGACTGGCCCAGTCCTATGAAATGTCAAGCTGTTTACCAACAACAAAGACTGCCTCTGCTTCTCAGCCCCTGCAGCTGAAGCAGAAAATGCCAGTGTTTACTTCAAGGGGAGGAAAAAAAACCTCTCCTTCCTCCAGGCTTGGTCCTGTGGGTTGTTGGAGTGAATAGTAGTTTTTGTCATTGATTTCAACGAGAATCGTATCTGACTCTCTTTCTCATCTGTTCTATGCCCCATCCTGTTGCATTTCAGGAAAGTACTTCACTTACACAATAAATGACATCAAACTATGATTTATGTAGACAAGATTCTGTTCTGTTTCTTCATCTAGTAGCTCAGGTTAGGTTTCCCATCATTTCGTGTACACAGCCATGATGTACATGTGTGTGAACACATCATTTCACTAGAAAAAAAAACACTAGAGAATCACACAATCACACACACAATCACACAATCACACACTGAATCACACATAGAATCACAGAATCACAGAGAATCACACAATCACACACAGAATAACACAATCACACACAGAATCACACAATCACACACAGAATCACATACAGAATCACACACAGAATCACACAATCACATAATCACACATAGAATCACAGAATCACAGAGAATCACACAATCACACACAGAATAACACAATCACACACAGAATCACACAATCACACACAGAATCACATACAGAATCACACACAGAATCACACAATCACATAATCACACATAGAATCACAGAATCACAGAGAATCACACAATCACACACTGAATTACACAATCACATACAGAATCACACAATCACACACAGAGTCACATACAGAATCACACATAGAATCACAGAATCACAGAGAATCACACAATCACACACAGAATCACACAATCACACACAGAATCACACAATCACACAGAATCACATACAGAATCACACACAGAATCACACAATCACACAATCACACATAGAATCACAGAATCACAGAGAATCACACAATCACACACAGAATCACACAATCACACACAGAATCACATACAGAATCACACACAGAATCACACAATCACATAATCACACATAGAATCACAGAATCACAGAGAATCACACAATCACACACTGAATTACACAATCACATACAGAATCACACAATCACACACAGAGTCACATACAGAATCACACATAGAATCACAGAATCACAGAGAATCACACAATCACACACAGAATCACAAAATCACATACAGAATCACACATAGAATCACAGAATCACAAAATCACACAGAATCACAGACTCAATCACAGGATCACAGAATCAATCACAGAATCACAGAATCAATCACAGGATCACAGAATCAATCACAGAATCAGAGAATCACAACATCACACAGAGTCACAGAATCAATCACAGGATCACAGAATCAATCACAGGATCACAGAATCAATCACAGAATCAGAGAATCACAACATCACACACAGAGTCACAGAATCAATCACAGGATCACAGAATCAATCACAGAATCAAACACACAATCACAGAACCAATCACACAATCACAGAGAATCACAGAATCAATCACAGAATCACAGAATCAATCACAGAATCACAGAATCAATCACAGAATCACAGAACAGTCAGGGTTAGAAGGGCCCACATGGATCATCTAGTTGCAAGCCCCCTGTCCTGGGCAGGGACACCCTCCACTAGCTCAGGTTGCCTTGGAACTTTTGTAGGCCAAAATATGCAGCTGGTTTTACCACAGCATCCCAGCTTCCCCAAGCTTTGGCCACTCCTTTCCAGCATTACTGTGTCACAAGATGGCTTAGCATGAGTCTGCTCCCTTTCAGCTAGCATTCAGTTTAAATGGCTGTGGAAAGGGGTGAAGGCAAATTATGGAAGGAAGGACTTATCCTCTCTTCCCTCCTTAGCAACTCCATTTAAAAATGCCACTGACTTTAACCACCAACTACAGGGTATTGAATTGTGCAGGGTTTTTGAATTTGCCAGGAGGAATGAAAAAAAATTTCTGAATGGGGATAAAGGGAAACACAGCAAAGCCTATATAGAAATGCACCTAAAAAAAAGAGAGAGAAAAAGAAGAAGGGGAAAAAAAAAAGAGCTATTTTCTTTGCTATTTTACAGAATACACAGAAACAACATTTGCATAATGATTAAATAATACTGAGAAAGTCTACTGTGCAAACAAGGAATTTCTCAGGGTTGTGTTATGTGTGTGCTATTCAATTGTTTGGGATTTTTTTGGTGGAGATTTCTTTTCAGAAAAAAAAAAGAGAGAGAGAATGCTGTGGTCTAAAAGGAGAGGACAAGCTTGGTTCAGTTATAGCTTTCATATAATTACTACAAACTAATGCAAATTAGACTGTAGGTCTGCTCAATGTACATTTCTGTGCTTGCCAAATTATGTTTGGCAGTGTGGTCAAGCAATAACAGATGCACACTGTGCCTAGCTTTCTCGGGCTGTTCAATAATTAGGAGGGCCATGTATTATAATAAACCACATCCCCTTGGCTGAGGCTTGGATGCAAATTGCACACTAATTCACTTCCAAGTTTTTTGGAAGCATCCCAAAAGACATGAAAATTAGGGAAATATACTATTTACTTCAGGAAAGGCGCTTCAAAACCAAACAGGGCTCATTTGTAAGCAGCGCTCATCTCTTCCACCCCTCTTAAAAATCATAATAATCCCGATGAAAATTAACAATGAGCTCCCTTCCCTTTGCACTACTTTGTGCGGCGCCAGCAGAGAGCAGCTAATGCGACACCTCTGCGACGTTCATGGCATCTCTATTATTCTTGGACTGAGAGAGCACAATATAAAAGACAGTTGCTCTCCTCTGTATTTCTCTAAGGCATTGCTGAGGTAGAGTGGATGAAATCTCTTCAGTGAAAGACTCGCATCGAGCTGCAGTCCAAATTCTTTGCGAGCAGATGAGTTGCAACGGCACGCTGCTTACAGCAGGAAATTTGTCTTTTGAAAAGGCTGAAGATTCCTTACCCTCAGCTAGCACACAAAGGCTGAATGGGCAGATTGAATGAGAAAAATAATACTTAATGAAGGGAATCCTAGGAAATTCAGCCACATGCACAGCTGCAGCCACACCTGTCTCCAAATTCTGGAGCAAGAGGGGGGAGAAAAAAATCATTAAAATAATGTCACTCCTTGCTAGATGTATTAACAGGTGGTTAGGTGTTCCTGGAAAACGTTTCACAGTGAGCTGCCTTGCAGTAGCAGCTCACACCACTCTTAAACAGAGGGATATATTGCACCCTGAAAGCGGTGTAACAAGAGATATACTCTTGTGTGTCTCTTATTACGAGATAAGAGATCTTGTGTTTATTGCCTGCTAATTGTATTATGATTCACCAAGGAGACAGGCTCACAGATAAGGGCTCCTTTGCACATGCTGCAGACACACAGAGAAAAACAGGCAGTGAAAATGACAGAAATCAGAATGCTCTCCTGCTGCATTACTTCTTGTTAAGAAAAGATGCCACAGAACATAATTCTGCTAATCTTCCCCAGCGTTTTACATTTTATGGTGCTATTTACGTGGTTGGATGCAAGAAGACAATGAGGGAAAATCTTGTTTGCCAAAAATGCAACCACCCCCTTGCCTTCAATATATTCTGCAGTGTTTTAATGCAGCCCTGACAGGGGGGACTGAGCTGTAAACTAATTCCCATGGGCACCATCAGAAATCTCTACAGCAAAGCAAAAGTCAGTAGATTACTGAATATTAAAAACCTGATAACAGAGCAATGCAGGTCTAGGACAAGTGTCCTAGCATTAAGACTGGGTTTAGGAGGAAAATGAATGCTGTGGCATGCAGCTTAAACAGCAGTGCACGTCGGGTTTACTGAATTTCACAGTAGGTGCTTTCTAGGTGCTTCTTAGGTGTTTATCCCACTTGGTGGCTGTTAGTATCTCAACTATATCATCATAGACTAAAGGAACAGCAACAAGATTCTTGTTTGCAGCATGCTGAACGCGGAGTTAACCACACAAAAGCCGTTTTGGCAAAAGTAGCGTTCACTCTGCGTGTTGAAACTGAACACAGGGTAGAGACTCAGTGTGGGAAAGCAGCTGAAATTTTGAGCTCGTTCGAAGCATTTAAACGGAGGGACTATGAAGAGCTGTCGGTGCTTTGATTTTTGTCAAAAACAACTGGTGGAACAAGTTAGTAGCCGATAAACCTCAACAGAGGTGGAAAGAGTCTGAAGTATTTATACGTAGTGATGCCTCCTGAACGAGTTGTAAACTCTCGGGGGAAAGGGAAAAAAAAAAGATTAGGTATTAGTGCAGCCAGCGCAGTGAAGAGACTTGTTCAGTGGTGATTAATAAAAAAAAGGCAAATAAGATGTTAAATTGTGTTAAGAGGGAATTAGAGAATAGAAAAGGGAAGATTACAACTCCATTGTATAAATCGATGGCACATTGATTACTGTTATTCAGCTAGACGTCTTCTTTTCTGAAGACACAAATGAGAAGGCGAAATGGAGTACAATGAAAATGACAAAGGTGTTAGTTGCAGAGTCCCTAAATGAGGGCAGCCTTTCCAGAAGAGTAAGGGGCAAGTGCAAAATGGTAATCCCAGCTCGACAGAATCATCCCCAGAAAGCTAGCAGCCCTTTTTTTCTTTTGCTTTTAAACATTTATTAGATGCAAACTGGTCTGCTTTTTAACATTTATCACAGAATCACAGAATTTCAGGGGCTGGAAGGGACCTCGAAAGCTCATCCAGTCCAACCAGAGCAGGGTCGCCTACACCAGATTACACAGGAACGCATCCGGGTGAGTTTTGAATGTCTCCAGAAAGAGAGACTCCACAAACTCCCTAAGCAGCCTGTTCCAGGGTTATGAGAGAGAGCTTCAGCACGCTGCCTCTGTGAGATTCAGGACAAGGCAATAACGGTATAGAGACACCACTGGACTCCAGTCGTTATCTTGCCTCTGTACTCATCCTAGATGTGAAGGATGTATAAATCCACAGCAGCACTTGGGAAATAATTTAAGCTCCATTCTTAATAGAGAACCTTTCTCTGAAATGATCCTTGCCACTTCAAACTTCTTGCTTGACCCTAGCTTGATGCATTTTCTTGCAGATAGGGGTTAGGTGGGAACCTGAGGGGTTTGGAGCTTGGTGGTGGCTTTCAGTGGGTTTTATGAGGATTTTGTTATTTGGTTTGATGGGGTTTTTTAGGGTTTGGGAGTGGGGGTAGTTTTTAGTGTTTTTATGAGGATTTTGTTACTTGGTTTGTTGGGTTTTTAGGGTTTGGGAGGGTTGTGAGTGTTGTTTGGGTTTTTTGGTTGTTTTTTATTTGGTTTGGTTGTCAGCTTTTGTTTTGTTTTGTTTTGTTTTGTTTTTTTAATAGATGACAATTCATTAAGGTCAGAATTTATGACTAATTATCAGATTTTTTCACAGAAAGTTGCTGTGTCTTGCCTAAACTGTTCAAGACAGCAGGATACATATGTAGTAGCTTCCCCAGACTTGGAGAAGACCTGTGCCTAGACTTGAAGAATGATACAGATACAGAATTAACCAGGTTGGAAAAGACCTTTGAGATCACCAATTCCAACCTCTCACCCAACACCATCTCATCAACTAAACCATGGCACCAAGTGCCTCATCCAGGCTCTTTTTAAACACCTCCAGTGATAGGGACTCCACCACCTCCCTGGGCAGCACATTCCAAAGGCCAATCTCTCTTGCTGGGAACTTCTTCCTAATGTCCAGCCTAAACCTCCCCTGGCCATGGGCAGGGACACCTCACACTAGATGAGGTTGCCCAGAACCATATCCAGCCTGGCCTTAAAAACCTCCAGGGATGAGGCTTCCACCACCTCCCAAATGACAACATGCTGTCAGTTGTTTTGGTCTGGTCAGTTATGTTCCTTTAGCAGCTGACAGCTTCTGTAGCAGAGGTGACAGGCTTCCACTGGCATCTATTCCATATCTGAGGGTGACAGAGCACTGGAACAGGCTGCCCAGGGAGGTTGTGGAGACTCTCTCTCTGGAGATATTCAAAACTCACCTGGACATGTTCCTGTGCAACCCGGTGTAGGTGATCCTGCTCTGGCAGGGGGGTTGGACTGGATGATCTCTCAAGGTCCCTTCCAACCCCTGAAATTCTGGGATTCTGTGATCTCTACTGGATGGTTGCCTGCATTTAAAGCTCAATGACCTCTGCAAATTCCTTCTAGTCGATATTCCTATATTCCTTGTCAGAACTGGCCTAGGAGAACATCATCTCTACTGCAGTGTCAGGTGAAAGCTAAGATAAATGAATTGATTTCTTGATATTTGATTAATTGTATGACGTGTTGCCACCATTAACACTATGATTTAGTGGTTTTCTTATCAAAGCCTCCCTCAACAGCTCTGGTAAGTTCAGAGAGAACTGAAACCAAGCAAAACATCTAATGAAATGACTTGGTGTGAGTTGGTCTCTTCTCACTAGTAACAAGGAGTAGGACAGGAAGAAATGGCCTCGTGTTGTAGCAGGGGAGGTTTCGGTTGGATATTAGAAGAAAACTTCTGTACTCAAAGGGTTCTCAAGCCCTGGGACAGGCTCCCAGGGATGTAGTTGAATCACTATCCCTGTTGAATCACCATCCCTGGAGGTGGTTGAATCACCATCCCTGGAGGTGTTTAAAAAAGGCAGGGATGTGGTGCTAAGGGACATGGTTGGTTTAGGACTGGACTTGATGGAGAGAGGTAATGGTTGAGCCAGATGATCCTAAAGGTCTTTTCCTATCAAAACCATTCTATGATTCTGCGACCATGAAAAATCTTCTCAAATTCCTGGTATTCCAAATTTTGAAAGAAAGAGGGGAACATTTATCTTCAAGCATTTTCAGCTGGAAATATCCCACTTTCCCATTAGTTTACTGAATTGCTTTTTCATTCTAAAATGTTTTGCTGAAAAGATGGAGATCTATTTCCTTCCTATTAGTAGCACACGTGTATGTTCCTGTTTACAGGTGATCCTGCTTTGGCAGGGGGGTTGGACTCTGCAGATCCCTTCCAAGCCCTGACATTCTGTGATTCTGTGATATTACCCTGCTTGGTTATTATTAAATCTAGAGCTCAAATTTGCAAAGGCAGCTAATTGAATTAGGTGCCAAAAGACCTTCATGCAATAATAAATCTTAGCCAGATCAATCACAGAATTTCAGGGGCTGGAAGGGACCTCGAAAGCTCATCCAGTGCAATCCCCCTGCCAGAGCAGGATCACCTGCACCAGATTTACACAGGAACATATCCAGGTGAGGTTTGAATAGAGAGAGGGAGACTCCACACACCCCCTGGGCAGCCTGTTCCAGGGCTCTGTCACCCTCACAGAGAAAAAATTTTTCCTCATATTTACATGAAACTTCCAATGCCTCAGCCTCCACCACTGCCCCTTGTGCTGGCATTGGGAATCACCCAGCAGAGCCTGGCTCCAGCCTTTGGGCACTCATCCTTTATATATTTATAACCATTGATGAGGTCACCTCTCAGGCTCCTCTTCTTTAAGGTTTTTAAAGACTTCTTTACGCCAGCAGAATAATATGTTGGGAATAACAAGTGGAGATGGTAGTGATAGGACTAGGGTGGATGGAATAAAGCTGGAGGTAGGGAGATTCAGGCTGGATGTGAGGAGGAGGTTCTTCACCATGAGAGTGGTGAAGCCCTGGAATGAGTTGTCCAGGGAGGTGGTTGGGGGCTCGTCCCTGGAGGTGTTTAAGCCCAGGCTGAATGAGGCTCTGGCCAGCCTGATCTAGTGTAGAGTGTCCCTGCCCATGCCAGGGGGGTTGGAACTAGATGATCCTTGTGGTCCCTTCCAACCCTAACTGATATGATGATACAATGATACTATGGTTCTGGTCTTATCACTCCTTTTTTAATAATTATTGTTTGAAGGACTTTGGGCAACTCAGCATCTCTGCTTAGCTGGTGGATAGTATGCTTTGTTCAAACATGGGAATGCTCTAGGCATGATACAACAACTAAGGATAAATTGCTCTCTCACAGGAGGATGTCAGCAGTGTGATCTGTTTCAGCTCACCAAGAAAATACAAATTCTCTATTATTACTCAGGAAAACTCTTCAGTCTACTGATCCTTCTTTTTCATCTTCATGACATGGATGGCAAGAAGAAGTTCTTCCCCATGAGGGTGGTGAGACACTGGCACAGGTTGCCCAGGGAGGTGGTGGAAGCCCCATCCCTGGAGGATTTTATGGCCAGGCTGGATGTGGCTGTGAGCAACCTGATCTGGTGAACTTGATGATCCTTGAGGTCCCTTTCAACCCTAACAATTCTATGATTCTACCAGGAGCCTTTTTATTTGCATTTTGTCACTGGCATTTTCCAGACTTGCCATTTCCACCCCCCTCCCTTTTTTTTTCTGGCATAACAATTTTAATCACTTCTTTCAGGAATACTGTTTGATAAGGAAGTGTGAGTGACTGCTGCAGGCTGTCCTATGGCTGAGCAGCAACAACATTGATCTGGAAGAAATCTGTTCAAATCACCCCAATCAGCAGAACAGGTGACTGGACCCATGTCTGCCATCCCTTAAGCAAATGTTGTGGCAAGTATCTACCTGGGATGGGATGGAAAGTAGGTCCTTCACTCCTAGCTACTGTTCCTTCACATTTCCTCTGGGAAAAAGCTTACTTTCAGGAGCAGTTTTAGGTTAACAAACTCACTGTCCCACTACTTTAGATAACTTTAGCTCTATGTTATGGTTTTATGGATCTCACTGTCAGCTTTCTCTCCCCAAAAACTCCATGTAGGGAAACAAATCACCTGGATTCCCAGGCAACCAGCACCAGAACAAGAGGACACAGCCTCAAACTGCACCAGGGGAAGCTTAGGCTCGAGGTGAGGAGAAAGTTCTTCAGAGAGAGAGTTGTTAGCCATTGGAATGTGCTGCCCAGGGGGGTTGTGGAGTCACTGTCCCTGGAGGTGTTCAAAAAGGGATTGGATGTGGCACTTGAAGCCATGGTTTAGTAGTCATGAGGTCTTGTGTGACAGGTTGGACTCGATGGTCTTTGAGGTCTTTTCCAAGGTTATTGATTCTGTGATGCCAATAACTGGCAGGTTTGCTGCCGCAGCACGCAGTCAGGGTTTTGATGCCCCAAAGCATTCTGCAGTAAAAGTTTTCTATCCTGAAGATTTTGACAACGTTTGCAGTTTCAGAGGAACGGGATACAACTATTTCAGGAGTGGTTACAAAAGCTGGGGACACTTTTGTTAACTGAGCTGTCATTTTGGCATGGTTTCAAGCCCGTGGCAGGCTCACTGAAAAAAAAAGATTGCATCATATACCAGACAGTGTTACAGACTCTTCGCATGGCATTTACCTAAGAACAGGAGGTCAACCTGTGCTCGATTAGCTCATAGAGATTGAAAAAAAAAACCACCACCAACAAAACAACCAAAAACCCCCAACCTAGCAGAGGGTTAATTTAAAACCAAGAATCATCTACTTCAGGCAGTAACATTTTTTAAACCTTCCTTTATAATTTTTGCTTATCAAGGAGTGCCCTTCTGGTATATCAACTGAGCCAAGACTGAGTTCTCAAATACTATGATGGCTTCTGTTAATTAGATAGTTTATCTGTGATGAGTTGTTGACACTGAGATGATTTGTGTTAAATAATTTTAAAATATTCTGTGGGGCACTAACTTAGATGCATTGTTTGTTCATATTCCAGGACCCAGCTTCAATTTTTTTTACAGCCCTCGACAGCAATGAAGTTGATGCTTCAGCAAAGTTCTTTAAGTCGGAACAAGCAGCACTGCAAAAGACATTTTTGAGTGGCTGGAAATCTACGTAAGAATTTTGCCTTCTTAATACTCTGGGCTTCGGTTTAATGCCATCAGATTGGAAGAACATTTTTGCTGATGCTGTTTAAAATATGTTCAGTTTTGCCAGTTTAGCTCTTCTTGATTTTTATTATTTTATTTTTTTTTTTTTTGTATGATGTTTTCCTGCTCCTAAATCCATCTCCAGTCCCCTACTTCAGGGCACATCCCCTACTCCAGGGCAAAATGCAGGAAAGTGGCTGAATGGAAGACTTATTTCTAGTAAGGTGTTATTTTTAATACATGCTCTGTCTTTTGGCGGGTTTTACTTGCGCAGGAAAGATGGATCCAAGTTGAGTTTTAGTACTGAAATACACTATTGTCACAACACACTATATATTCTACTTCAGCGATGCCTGCTAAGTATTACACTGTTTGACATGAAATAATATTTAAGGCTGCATGTGGATGAACCAAGGGGAAACACAAGTAGGAAGTTCTCTGGTGCCACAACAGGAGCCTGTCAGTATTTGTTCTTCTTGTTCTTGTATGCCGCAAATTCGTTGTCCCCTCCTCTCTTCCTTCTCTGTTCTTCTACTTTCCCCTTTCCCATCCCTTTTCTTTCCTGTTCTCCCTTTCAAAACATTTTTTACCCTTGCTTCTGACTTTTATTTTTTGATTCACTTTACTCTTGTTTGCCTCCACTGTCTCTTTAGTCTTTAAGCCCCAAATGCTCCCTTTTCCTTCTCAACGCCCCATCCTTCCTGAGTGGGAGTGCTGCCCATGCCGCTATAACACCTCAGGCTCTGTTGTGATCTCCATTCTGCAATTGCACATGGATACAGTCCCCTAATTGAGAGACTTTTTTCCCCCCTTTTTTTCTTCCCTTTTTTTTTTTTTTATTAAAAGCATTAGACATTTATATGTAGGAATAACACTTGCAGAGACGTTCTCTAGGTTAAAAGTTAAAAGGGATGTCAATCATCATACTTCAGAACATAAACAGATTGCCAGCGTGGGTTGAAAAGGAATTTTCCCCACATAAAATCATAGAAGTTTGCAATGGGAAGCAACTAATAGGTCAGCTAATCCATCTACCTGCCAATTCAAGCTTCTTCCCCACCATGCATTTGGCTGTTCCTTTGGCCTCTCAAAAATCTCAGGCAATTGGACTGTTAATTCTTCCCTGTAGAGACCATCCACTCGCTTACTGCCACTAGTTTGCTCTCCAGATTTTTTGAAGCACTCAGTCTAAACTTTATTTACTTTCATCCCACTAGCCTTAATGGCTCTCTGATCTATCATATTAAACAAATTTTCTCTCCTGTCTTATTTTTCACACCTTTCCAGGAGATATAAATTGCTGCACGACCCGTTTGATGAGTCTCACCTAACCCATTACTTGCTTCGAGCTGCACAAACAATTCTTTCTCAGTCTCACGTCTGCTTCAAACTGTGTACTTCTGTAACTGTAATGCCCGTCAGAAGGATCAGCTTCACCACAACTGCAGGCAAATTAGAGCTTCTGAATACATACACACACACAAACCCACAAAAATAGATTTGTCAGCAATAACATCCATGTATGCAGTGCCCTCACACCCATGCAAAATGAATGTGCAGCTATCTCTGGTGAGACAGCTCTTTCAGATATGTGAACGTTCCTGGGGTGCTCTGTTCTCTCCTGAAATTCTTTGTTCAGGGAGGAAGGGAGCTTTGCAAATCAAGATTCTCTCTCTCCAGTGGCAATAGTTTTTCTAATTTTATTTTTTTGGGGGGAGAGTGATTCAGACCAATGATGAACTTTTAATAAAGAAAGAACAGAGAGAAAAGCTTTAAAGCTTGACCAGGAGGTTAAATAGGTAAAAGATGTCCCTTCCTGGGCCACTTAAAAGTCATCCCCCACACCACTAAATTTAGTCAAACCACAGTGCTCTTGCAGTTTAAAAATTTCTCATATCCTATCTTGTAAACAAGAGGAAGGTAAAAAAATGCACAGGCAGGAGAACAGGAGAATACTTTGCCTGGGTCTTAAATGGAGACACAGAATTGCAGATGTGACAGAGGACAGGGTGAGAAAGCACTGCATTGATATTCAAATGTGCCACACATGAGTCTTCTGTTATTTGTGGGGTTAGTACCACGCCAGAAGAGCAGATAGAAAGGTACAACTCACTGTGTTATAGCACCTAGGAGTCAGAAAAACAAGAGAGAATGTCAGCCCTTCCCACAAACAACTTCCAACAATCTCCACTTTCTGCTTTCCATGACAAATGTAATTCTTCACTCTTCTACACTTCATAGGATCATTTTCCTAGAGCGCTGGCATTTGCAAGTGTAAGGCCTTACTGTGGAGATATATGGAAGTCTTGAGGTCAAATTCTAAGCAGCAGTTATCAGGCGAAAGCAGCCAGTGATCTTCACTACACTTCCCAGCCCTCAAGATACTTTCAAACTTCCCTGACCTAAAATCAGTGGTCTAGGCTGTTCATGCAGCAAAAGCAGATGGCAGGGGTCCTCCTCCTGTACAAGTATGCTGCAAAGTAGAATAAAGAACTTCCTTTTGTAGGTCAATTTTTGTTATCATTCTAACAAGCAAGTAGGCAACCCACTCAAAATACAGGTGATTAAATGGTGACTATGAAGTACCCTGACTAGACACCTTCCTGTAGCCCTGGTTTTATATTTCTTTACATCCTTTGTAGATTAGGGTAAACACGATTAATTAATCATGAAAAGCAACTCCTACAGACTCGGAGCAGCATTTTAGCTTCCAAAGCAACTTCCCTGCCAGACCTGGAAAAAAAAAATAACATTAAAAAAATCTTATTCATTGTCAAGCAGTGTCACTTCTTAGCCAGCCTTTGATACCATGAGGTGCAGCAACCAAGAATTGCAGCAGTCTGCCTGTTTTTTTGACATGGATACAGGATTGAAATATACTGGGCTATTTGCACCATCTGGTACATGCATTTCAGTTGAATGAAAGCAGATGAACTCCTGGGCACTTTGGTGATGAAACACCAGGAGAAAAACGAAACAAAACCTACGAGACAAAAACGTGTTAGCGAGGGAGAGAAAACCGAGTCGATCTCCTCTCGGGACTAGGGAGGGACATCCACATTGGTTTCCTCACACTTGAAATGGGACCACAAGTTTGACTCCTTGCACATTTGGAACGGGAATGCATCAGATTAAGCAGAATGTTCTAATGATCCTTTTTAGCTTTGAAATCTAGGGACCTATAAATATGTATATATCAATGTTGCTGCGACTATGATTTGCAGCTGTCAATCAGTTTGCACTTTATGGCTGTAAATTTTCATTCCTCTATTTTTTTTTTTGGTGTGTGTGTGTGTGTGTAGTCTTCTAAAAAAGAATAAAAGTCTCCTCCACATTTTAGACAGAAGAGTAATGCATGATTAACAGTATGCTGAGAGGTGTCACATTCACATTAACACCGATGTGTGAACCAGTGGTCAAATGGCAGATTACATGTCTGTCACAACACATCAGGGCAGTGTTCCAGTCTGCCAGCTTTACCCTGCCCAGCTTCTTCAAACAAAGAGTTCTTCCAAAAAAATGTAGCACAAAAAAAGAATGTTGAGCCTTTGGGGGGAAAAAGAAGTCTGTCTCACGGTCAAGCTTTTTGAAGTCTTGGTAATATCAAACGGTAGAAGGGGTTACTCGCAGTCACATAACCTTGCAGGTTCATGGATGCCTGTAACACAAATCTTGCATGTGTGGCCTTCCCAAAGATTTTTCTGCATGATAACTATATTACTGGGGGGGAAAAAAAAAAGTACTACGGCTGGCATATTTCAATTTGGAGAAAGGATGCCAATTCTATCAAGGCTAGAAAAACCCTGACCCAGTTCCAAGAGAAAAAGCAAGCTTTTGTGGAATATCATTTGAAGCAAGAAGTTCCAGTTCACCGGAAATGTCACGAGAAGTCCCTTTCTCCTTTTGTCTTAAGGACAGAACTGCATTGTGAAAGTGGATAATTAACTAGCTGCTGGATTTCTTAAATAGCAGGCACTCATACCTGGAACTGAAGTGACTTTTAGTGGGTAATGAAGTCTGAAGCTAGTCTATATCTATATCTATATCTATATCTATATCTATATCTATATCTATATCTATCTATATAATCTCTATCTCTAATATCTAGTTCTAATCTATATATCTATACCTCTATCTCTCTCTATATATATCTCTATCTCTCTATCTATATAATCTCTATCTCTAATATCTATCGCTAATCTATAAATCTATACCTATATCTATATATTTATACCTATATCTATATATCTATCTATATCATATATCTCTATCTGTATCTCTATATCTCTATCACTATCTAATCTATATATCTATATCTATATATCTATATATCTATATCTATATATCTGTATCTATATATCTATATCCATCTAATCTCTATGTATCTCTATCTCTAATATATATCTCTAATCTATATCTATGTATCTCTATCAATATCAATATTTCTATTCTATTCTCTATCTTTATCTCTAATATATATCTCTATCTAATCTATATCTATGTATCTCTATCAATATCAATATTTCTATTCTATTCTCTATCTCTATCTCTAATATATATCTCTATCTAATCTATATCTATGTATCTCTATCAATATCAATATTTCTATTCTATTCTTTCTATTCTATTCTATTCTATTCTATTCTATTCTATTCTATTCTATTCTACTCTATTCCTATAATGATTCAGAACATATTTTCAATCTTTTGGGATGTTTTCATACATTAAAAGCAAACTCTTAAGACAGTAACTGTGAGATTGTTTGCACAATCAAAAAATACTTTCTCAGGCTTTGAAAATCCCTTTTTTTCAGGGGTGGGGTGGGTGGGAATATTATGCTCAGTGCCTGACTTATTATATGCTCTAAGTCCCAAAAGACTCACTGAGCTTTCCACAAAGGTTAGTTGCTCCAGCACTGCTCTCACTGCACTGGAGGCACAAAATGGAAGATGTCAAGGCTAAAATATTGAAAAAAAAGCAATGTAAAAGTGAAATTCTCGTTTTGAGGACACACAAGTTGCACAGGTGTTTTGAAACATGGCCACTGAGGAATATTATCAAAATACTATGCTTGGGAGTACTTAGCATATGAGCCAGTATTTGGACACAGGCCAAAACGAGTAGTTAAGCATTGTCTTGGCTCATCTCTTACATGTTAGTATGTGTTTGCTGTATATAATCGACTTGATAACCTCTTACAATGTTTTAAGCATTGACTTTATCAGAGTCCAGATTTATACAAAAACAAGAACTGGAAGATCAAATCAATGTATAGATAGAATATAGGAATATATATATATAAAAATATAGATATATAGATACAAATTGATATACAGATATGTAGGTATATATAGATTGATATAGAGATATACATATGGAGAGATAGAGATAGAGATAGAGATAGAGATAGAGATAGAGATAGAGATAGAGATAGAGATAGAGATAGAGATAGAGATAGAGATAGAGATAGAGATAGAAGTAGAGGTAGAGAGAGGTAGATATAGAGGTAGATAGGTAGATATAGAGAGATATAGTTTAGATATAGATGATAGAGATATAGATTTTATAGATGATAGATATAGATAATAGATAATAGATAATAGATAATAGATATAGATAATAGATAATAAAGATGTAGATTAGATATAGATATAGATATAGATATAGATATAGATATAGATATAGATATAGATATAGATACAGATATAGAGGTAGATATAGAGGTAGATATAGATATAGGTATATAGATACAGATATAGGTATAGGTATAGGTATAGCTATAGTTATAGATATAGATAGAGATAGAGATATAGAGGTAGAGGTAGATAGAGATAGAGATATAGAGGTAGAGGTAGATATATAAATATATAGATATAATGTGTGCATCTTCAATATGCAATACACACTCCTGTTGTGTAATATAGACTACATGATCTGTGTTCTACAAAATATTGCCTATTAATACACAGAGCTACAGCACTCCTTATATAGTGATTATTTGGATTTTTACATTGATTCTCCATGGATACATATTTCCATATAAACTACTGCAAAATTCAGCCCTTTTTATCACCATCTAGCTGTTATTAAAATCCCCTTCCCTGCTCCCAGTTAAAAATATTGAGGAATGCCTATGTAGTTGCTAAGATCTATGAATGCACAGTGTGCACACACATTTATTTTAAAGCCAGCACATTATGGTGAGAGGGAGGAACTTTTATAATTTCCCCTTTTTAATTGTAAACTATTATTTCATGAAAAAAAAACCAACCCATAACACTGCTTTGTTAGTGAAATGAAGTTCAACATCATTCAGATGAGCCACAACTCAGTTTGTCAGGCTTGGCTTCCTTTCATCATTTTTTTTTTTCCTTCCTGACACTATGAACCTGCTGCTACTGTCATAAGATGTAAAGTTTATTTCTGTATACATTTTATTTCTCATTTCTGTATGAATGGCTCCTGTGTCTTGAGGCACAGAAATGTTATTTTCTGTGGATTGAATTCAGGCTTCTCAGGAATAACCTAGGTACAGAATGTTACAAGCAGAAAGAGTAGCTGGAGGCTTTGAATTCCACCTTTAGCTATCTTCTTTCTAATTCACTTAAAGTCACTTTAAATAATTATTCTTAAGCAAAGCTCTCACTGTACATTACAGAGGAATGCATAAAAACCCAACTATAGTTGTGCAGCACAGCGTGGTGTTGTAAATGATACAGCAGGGTAATATTTTGCATTCAGAAAGTAGATAAAAAACTGCTCACAACATAAATGAAATGTTTTCACTGATATTCATTAATTTTATCCTCATCTTCAAAGACCCATAATGAAATGTATGTTAAGCTCCCATAAACACACACTTGAGCACCGTAAAAGAAGTATTAGTAAAGTGTCTAATGTTGTTCTGGTATGAAGGAAAAGAGGTATGCTTGTAGGAGGATATTCTCAAGTAAATTGCAGCTGATACGTGGAGTTTCTTACCTCCTATGAACTTTGGGTAAAGAAACAAATAAGCAAACAAAAATCCCCCCCCCAAACCAGCACAGTACTTACAAGTGGGATTTTCAGAAGCATTTATTATTGCTCAGCTCTGGATCTTTTAAGTCTCATGCACATTCCCAGTAATTTCTGCAGAACCAGCATTTCTTTAACTGTAGGACAAGATTAATGAGGAAAGTTATGGGTTTAAAGTAGCAGTTAGGCATCTAAAGAAAGCAATAATATTTTATTCTGTAGCATTCACAAGATACTGAACTGATGCCTGTAAGTGTCTAGAGCTGCTCAGCAAATACTATTCCTGTAATGTCTTGTTAGGCACAAGCTGAACAACCTATACTTTTCAAATGCCAGGAAAAGTATCAACTAACACTCTCAGACCAGAGTAATTCACAGATTAATTTCATCATCTTTTTCTGTGGGTCCTGGAAATATTGCCTATGCTTCTTTGGAGACTTTCAAGGCCCGTCTGGATGTGTTCCTCTGTGACCTGAGCTAGACTGTGTGGTTCTGCTCTGGCAGGGGGGGTTGGACTTGATGATCTCTTTGGGTCCCTTCCAACCCCTGACATGCTGTGATCCTCTGATCCTGTGATCTGTCAATTACAGACTGAATTAAATTATCCTGTTGGAAGTTTGGGCTTTCAGTAGTTAATGTCAAAAATTATTTATACACATGGTATTATTATACTGTAATGAGTCATCTGTTATTTATTTTTGACATATAGAATAATAAAAATACACTCATGTTCCAGCTATTAATAGGATTGCTCTATCTTTATGAAACTCAAATATACTGAACTCCTAGGATTGTTGGGGGGGTGGTGGTGGAAGGAAATTGGCACCAACTGACATTTCCAGCTTTAAAACAGTAGAAGTATTTTTTTGTCCCTAAGTTCTGCAAAGATAGCCCAGGTATTTGTTTGTACCATAATCTGTAAAGATAGCACAGGGTTGGGTTTTTTTGGCACCTAAATTCTGCAAAGATAGTACAACCTGTATGTCTGTCTTTACATAACTGCAGCTAAGCAGTGTCTAACCCCTGCCTCAGTTTAAAAGCCTTCCAGCAAGATGCATGATGACTGCACACGCTATCAAAAACATTCTTCGACCGACCACATGCTGTGTAAGGGTACCAGTGAAATACTTCATAAACAGACAGAATGCAAACATGCACAAACACACAAACCACTAATGCCATAAACAACCTCGAGCACAGCACAAACAAAACTCGTGCCAAGAAACCTGCTTTAAAAATTGTATTATAGGAAAAAAAAAAAAAGGGAAAATATGCACTTTCAGTGTCTGAAAATGTCTTTGACTACTTAGTGTGCAGTAAACCAAACTCCGCACCGTCCATGACAGCCCCTGAATGAAACTTCTGCCAAGCTCCAGACAGAGACTGTTTATTGCTCATTGTTCCTAGCTAGATATACGTTAGGTAAGATCTTTAGGGTAGAAGAAGAAGAGTTCTTTTTAATCGGTGCAGAAGTCACCCAAATAAAAATAGGCAACATGTACAGATGTGATCCTGTGTGCTCTGCATGCTTATCGGGCCTTGAGCAGCCGAGTGAGACCCCTGAGCAGCTGAGGTCTTGAGCAGATGAGTGAGGCTTTGGGCAGCCGAGTTGAGGCCTTCAGCAGCTAAGTCCAGCTGAGAGGTGTCCCTGCCCATTGTGGGGAGGCTGGAGTAGATGATCTCTGTGAGGTCTCTTCCAACCGAAGCCATGCTATGTTTCTGTGGAAAAAACACTAACTACTAGATACAGATTTGGACACTCAGCAAATCACAGAATCAATTTACTCCTGATGTTATACACCATGAGGGTGGTGAGACACTGGCACAGGTTGCCCAGGGAGGTGGTAGAAGCCTCATCCCTGGAGGTTTTGAAGGCCAGGCTGGATGTGGCTGTGAGCAACCTGCTGTAGTGTGAGGTGTCCCTGCCCATGGCAGGGGGGTTGGACCTGGATGATCCTTGAGGTCCCTTCCAACCCTAACAATTCTATGATTCTACATCCACTTACTTCAGCAGCACTGCATCTGCAGGTAAATTCAATTCTATATAGAATTCAGAGTTTTCTTCTCCTTGGCCTGATTGTGGTGCATGTGAGAGCTACAGCAATGCTTTTCAAACCACAGTGGCATCACCAAGCCAAACACTTCAGTATCTAACATGGCACTCTGCTACCAAGTGAAACCCTTAGCCTATGCTTCACAGGCAGAGTGCCTGAAGACAAATATTAGTAGGATTTATGTTAATAAAAAACAGAGAAGGTTGGTGTTAAGTAGAAAATACAGAGAAGAAAGTGAGAGTTCAGAGCCGGTCCCTCAGAAGTAGTTAGGTGTATGAGTCCAGTCTGGATGCCAGAGTTTAGTTGGAGGCTCCTCTCCTTCAATAGCTTCTAGGGACGGCTGTGAATTAGGGCCAATTTAGCACCCAGCTTCAAGCTAGGAATGACAAAAGATGCAATTTCATGAAAATTACTCACAGATTCTTCCTGTGTCCTTTTACTATGGACATGGCAAACAGCAGCTGGGTTGTGGCAGGCTCTGCACTACACATTTAATGGGTAGTCAAACACGTATCTGGTAAATCTCGTCTTTCTCCTTGCTGGAGCTCTAACTTGCCCTTTTTTTTTGTTCTCACACAGGTGTCTGTGCTCACAAAATCTGCAGATGTGTTGTGATCTTCAGCCCTTTGAAAAATTCATTTACAGGGTAAGTTGTGACAGAAGAGGGCAGATAAAAAGATGGGTTGGTCACACGTCTAATTTCTTCAAGCTAAATCCACTCTATGCCAACAGTTAACTGCCTAGCTGGACATCCAGGCTGGAGGTCACCGAGAATCAGAAATGAATTGAAGAGTGAGCTGAGTGGTAAGAGGTGCTGAGAAGAAAAGGGAAGCCCAGGTGCAACACAAGCATTTGTCTGCCAGGCTTCCTAATCAATGGCTGCTAAGAAATACTGAGGTAAATCTTTTGGGGCATGTCTCAGCTGTCACAGCACCACAAGAAGCTTTAAGAAGCACAGTGACAAAATGTGAATGATCTCAAAGAAAGTCAGCATCATAAAATTACTAAATTAAGCCAAGAAAGTTTAATTGATGACTGCACAGCCTGCAGTGTTGGCACTGATTTCTCAGTTCTGATGACTCGTACTGGGGCAATTTGACCAGTTGTCCATCCAGGCAGGAGAAGTCAGTATCTCCATGGTAGAGATAGGAAGTTTATTCCCCACATACTGCTGTTTAGAACTAAGCATATTAAAGTAACTGCAATTAGTGGTCTTGCAAAATAATGCAGAATTTCACATTCCAGATTGGCTCCAAGGGGATACATCACCTCTTCATCCATACTGTTCAGCAGATGCCCCAAGAGAATTAGCCTTTAAATTCAAGAAATATCATGAATCTTTATTACCACATTGCACTGATTAAACTAGTAAAATCCCAAATTAATTCAATTAAATGGGCATAACTTTTGCACTGCAGCTCAGTCCTCAGAAAAGAGCCACTTATTAATTAGATTATTTGCTGTTTAATTTGAAACTGAATAACCAGTAAGAAGTAAAGATTTTATTTTTTTTTTGGGGTGAATTTTCATTAAAGGAATCAGCATGTGCCAAAAATATGTTTCTGAATACTCTTCAGGAGCAGGAAATTCAGGAGAAGATGACAAACTGGTATTTTAGAAATTAGAGATAAAAACCCCTTTTTGAACAGGTGGACAGGGAAAGAAGTGGGATTTTCTAAGTTTGTTTTCCAGATTTTTTCCTAAATCTGACTTCAGCAACTGTGCCCTTCAGATCTGGCTTAAACACAGCTTTAAACGGTTCTCCTTTATTATCTGTGCATCCACAGCACCCACGTGTCTTTTCCCTGGTGACTGCCTGCCTCTGAAGAGCATTGGTTACGATGAACTCTGTACGTTTGCCCATTCTCAGTAGAAGCAATTCTCCCCCCCCCCAATATTTTATTCCAAGTAACTATCAGCTTTGGAAAATCACCAGAGTTTTCAAACTGAGATCTGAGGATTTGCTGTCTGGTACAAAACACAACACTGTGCCTTTGTAAATTCAGAAAGGGCTTCCTCTGCCTGGTAGTAGAATTCAGACACAGTGTTTGTGGAATTTTTTCCTCGGGTATAAAGAAGTTGCTGGAGATATGGTTAGTGCATTCCCTGTTTTTCCAAGTGGTTACCCACTTGCCCAAATTCTTTTGTAGCAACAATCCTCTCTTGCTGCAATGTAAGAAAAAAACCCAGAGCAGCTAAAGCTTTGGCTGTGGCGTGGGTGAGTATTATCTGCCTGAAACCATGCTTGATTTTGAAGGTTTGGGCTATGCTGGTGCAAGTCCCTTGACAGAACTTCAGAATTTAGGTCAGCAGGGGATACTCAAATTCCTTCATGATAGCTGAAAATGGCTCAGTGATTAAAGATGTCGGGTGACCTGACATCTCTGGACCTCTGCTCCAGAAAACAAAGTCGCGACCAGAAGCTTTTAAACTCACATCCTTGTCGGCGTGTTCATTAATGTCACCAACAGCGGCAAATGCAATATAGAGTCTTAAAAAAATAATGCTCTATTTTTTTAAAAGTGGATTTATAAAGTCCAAATGTTTACTTAGAAATTAAACATTTTGGTACTGGGGCCTCTAGGATCTGTTGGCAGTGGAAAAACTAACCTACAGCAGATGGCAGAGGTTAAAGAAATACTATAAAATATGGCTTCTATTCATACAGTTCTCAGACAAACAGAACCCCAAGCAGAAAAAAACCTGTGAAAGTGGAAAACCTTTTCATTTGCTTACATTTCTCTTTGCTACTCAGCAAACCTGAGAGGTATTGTATCATCACGTATCAAGAAAGTAATATGCCAGATTGTTGTAACAGGTGGAATATGTTTGTTTGTAACACGTTGCATCTGAAATAAAGAAAGGACCAAAGTTACTAAAGGTTCTACAAAAACATTTACAAAATGCAAGTACCTCGGTTTTGTACCTGCAAACTTAACTCCATGAATGAGAATTTGAGGCAGACAATAGCTGCACTTCGCACACACAATACGAACATTAACCTCTCCGGTTTTCAGAGGGTCTGTTGATTTGGTTAGGTAAATGGACAAGCTGAGGAGGTAATTCCCCAGTAGCATTTTTAATTATCTGTTTCACAAATACACAATTTGTTTTATCTGGACTTCGTCCTATTTTACCTACATTATATAATCTCTAAGCTTCATCCTTACTTTTTCTATTCCTTAACATCACATGTGGGGTTTTTTTATTCAGTGGAAGTGGCTTTGATAGGATTTGATGAGTCTCTTATTTTTATAACAGAAATGCATCCTGATAATAGCAATGCTTTTAGTTCGTTTTTTTATCACTTCAAAAATCCACTGCGAACCCAAATCTGTAAAGCCAAATGTGAGCTATAAGCAATTTTCTTCTCATATATGTAGTCCTGTGATGTTTAAAATAAAAGGAGAGGAAAAAAAAAACAACAACCCACCCTGACGTGAACTTGGGGCACAATGGACCATGCTGTCAAAGATACTCAGTTGTCAAAAATGCAGATGGCATAAAAGCACAGAAACAGACCAGTCATTGGAGGGCTTTTGTTTGTTTGTTTTTAATAGGGGCTATTGTGGATGTCAAAAATTAATTAGGTGCCTAAAAAATTAGGTGCCAGTAAGGGTCTTCAAGGATACCTAAACATGTCTTGAAAATCCTGTGTATCTGAACAGTTAGGTGCTTAGTACCTTGAAAGACATAGTCCAATGTCCAAGGCAGAAATAAATGTATAAACGTTGTATAAGCAATGATTAAAGAGGAAAACGGCAAGGTGTGTGAGGAGGGAAAAGCTCTTTCCAGCCTTGTCCTTTTCCCCCAGGAAAACAAACAAACAAACAAAAGGCAAAATAAAAGCCGAAGCGAAGGGGAAGCTCGGCACAACGAAAACAACTACTGAGGCATTCAGTTGAGGCCGTTCAGTAAAGATTTTCTGTATTTCAAGTTTCTGAGGCACAAGACCATTCCTAATGAAACAGCCACGCTAAACGACGAGTTAAGATCGGTTACAAGCTACCTGGCCACACTCGGGAGCTCAGCCAGAGGCAGGCTCTACCTTTTCCTTCCTGCGCAGTTCCCAAGAGACACAGAGGAATCTAGAAATACAGAAAGTGCTTACAACTACTACGACCCTTTCTTCCTTCTGCCCACTCCATTTCTGCCCCTTTTGCCTGCAAAAGTGGTTGGGTTTTGGTGCGAATACAAAGCCCCTTAGCAATGGATAGAATCAGTGTTCATAATAAACTCATCTCTTATTGCTAGGCAACACCGAGCAATGTGAATTTGTCACTTCTGTTTGGTGTAACTTTCGATTTCACCTCCAACTGCAACAATATAGCCTGCTATATTTTAGATGCCACTGTGGTTGGATGCCATCCCAGGAAAGATGTGAACTACTACTGACAGGGAGTGAATGACTGGCAATGGGCATAAGCAGTTTTTTGATTCTTAAGCCTTGACATGCAATTAATTGTTAGATTTATTCGTCTCCGAAACTCTTATTTCACAATTTCTTCTTATTGACTTGCCTTTTACAAAAAGCAAATGGAGTGCACAAATTTCCACTGAGGAGAAGGGTTGGGGTTGTTTTTTTTTTTGCTTGTTTACCTGCTTTCATTTGGCATTTGCTTTGTTCTTATTTTTCTGCATTGGATGTCTTTTTTTTTGAGGGGGGACAACATGCAAAATTCAGATCTTAAGTTGCCTCAATCAAGCCAGGATCAGTATTTCTGAGGCACATCCACCTATTTGTTTGAATATGATCCTTACCTCAACAGATTAAGGTTCAGACTACAATAGATGCTGAGCAACTCTTGTGCACTGTGAAATACCCCTAATATCCACCACCAGCAGCTGCTGAGGAGCTCAGATCATTGCAGAATGAATTCTGTAGTCACAATTTTTACAACCTGAAATGAACCCTTCCCCATCAAGCCAAAACCAGTTTAATGCCACTAATTGCTGCCCAGGCTTTTGGGGTTTATTTTATTAGAGGACTGCTGTTTGAATTTGTGTGTGATTATCTAACGTGGCTTATAGCTCTCTGCTCTTTAATCTTTGAAGAATTAGGTCTGTTCGGGGGGCCAGAAAAAAAGGGGCACGCTGAAACCTGACATTGTTTCAGCACCTCTGGCTAAGGCACAGCTAGAAAGATGGACAAATTTCTCCTTCAAACCAAATCTGCACCATCTAAAAATTCATCATCATTATCACCCGTCATTTCTCTAAATGTTTAGAAACATTTCATGACATTAACTACAAAAATATGCCAAACAACGAAGAATCCTAGCAATATTTTAGTCTTTGCACATTTTCACTGACTCACTGAAAACAAAAGGAGTTTCTGTAACTGTATGAATGAACCGTGGCATGTGCATGTTCTTTTAAGAAAGGCCAAGGGTGCAGTTCTATTTTCTTAGCTCTGCTTTCATATTTATGTGTCTCATTTCCAGCTCATTGCTGATGCCTTAGTTGCGCTATCCATCAACACTTTTATCCTCCTTGTTCCTCAAAAAGAACATAAAATCCTTTTTTATGTGGTGGTAATATTATTGCAAATAAAAGCAAATACCAAAATCTTTATTAGTCTGCCAAAATAATAAACTATTTAATAAAAGCATGCTGTAAAAATAAGGTCATTTGCATCACTCAAGTTTCTTGCAGGAAATACGGAGAATTATTGGTCAAAAAGTACAAACTGACAGCAATTATTTCCGTTGTTGATCTAATGCTGCCTGAAAATGGGTTAAAAAAACAATCCACTGAGGTTTTTGCAAGTTTGCTGTCTTTAAATGTTTGTTTTCGGTGCTGTTGTATTCAGGGGAGCCTGGGAGAAGCAAATTTTTCAAAGCTTTGCTTTTTTTCTCTCTTTTTTTGGCCTTTTTTTTTTTTTTAAGCAGTTTTCTCCATGATGGAAAAAAAGGAGAAACTGGATATACCCTATTCGAAATCTTTAGAGCAAATCTCATAGCAACCTTCTGCCTCCCATACTACAGCAGGATTTATCAGCCAAATATGTATCATTTTTATACTCCATATTAATTGCATTTGGTTAGGATTTGTGTCAGCTTCAGCTAGATGGCTTCCCCCCCCCCCCCCCCCGCCTTGTTCTTTTGTCATCCTCGCAGAGAGATCATTGCAAAGCTTCTGTTTAAGAACTTTGTTAAAGGTTTCAAGTTAGTGAAAACACGCTTTTAAAATCATGTAACTGATGTCTGGTCCTCCTCTTTTTTTTCCCCCCTTGTTGTACTACAAACCTGACCATTATTTTCTCACTGCAGTTTCTCTCCCCATCTGGCAGTTCTGCAAATATGTTATTGATAGAAGCACAGAGAAATCAGTTGCCGTGGTGAGATTTAAACACTGCTTGTGATGCTCCTGTATACTTCCCCAGAAGAGCCTGCATGCAAACATTAAAAAGGAGCCAACCTCAGAAATTTATAATCTTATTAATCAGTCACAAAGCATTTTCCTTTACTGCCATAATAGAGATGTTAGACTTTTATATATATGTGTGTATACTTATTACAGTGATATTTTTTAACTTTAGCAGCTGTAAATCACTGCTTAAATAAATCTCAAAATACTCTGCAAGGTGAAGCTTTGCAGCCAGAGAAACTGAAACAAAGAGCAGCTGAAGTTGCAGGGAGGATCGTCTAGCCATCAACAAGTTACTGACCAGGGAATAAAATTCTACAATTCAGATCACCAGCACCGTCTCAGTACTTTTGGGCTCTACTGCCTCTGCTCCTTAGTGCAACAGAGATTGCTCCACTTGTTTAGAGGATGAAAGCTGCACAGAGATGAAATATTTTTAAAATACATTATATGTATATTGAAATGAGTACTTCACAAAGCCCAGTTAGTCTATTCAGTCATGCTTGAAACCATAAACCAGCCAGAAGTTATTCTCCTTGCTTCACAGGCTGCAGACTGCTGAAAGCTGAATTAACTCTTCTAGGAAATAATGTTTAGGGTGTCATTTGATATGTGCAAGGTAGCATGTGTGTTAGGAGCAGCACTTTTTGGTTGTTTCTTTTAATTCTGAAGGTGTGGAAATTCGGTCTTTGATAGGTTCAGCAGCTCTAAGTTTTTGTCTAACAAACAACTGAGCTGGTTTACACATTCTAGTATTCACCCACATGTAGCTAAATTGATAGCTTCCAAAGTTGAGTTGGTTTGGATACTGCACACGGTTAGCAGCAGTTGCTGGAGGAAGAGCTCCCAGGTATATGCAGGACGGTGTACTTCAGCATGAAGGTGTCCCAAGTCCTAGGAAAAGTGTATAACTGACATACAGAACCTGCACAACTCCACCATGAATCAGTTTAAATGAAAAGCACTCACATTGTATCTGCTTGCTATTTATTGAGATTGCTGTGCTATGTATACATCATTAAGACAAACTGTACAGATGGGATTTTAAAAGACTTAGATAATTGTATGAATGTTAATTAGAGCTTATTTATTCAGGCTATGATATGTAATAGATAGCACCAAATCACTTCCTCCCCACCCCCCAATTTATGTCTTGTATTACCTGTAAAATTCAGCAGATTTGCAGAGGTCTTTTAAGGATTATTTCTGAGCTGGGTTGTTTAGGTATGAGAGAATTAAGTAAACTGTCAAAGCGAAACAAATCAGTGGAAGATTCCTGCAGGTAATAAATTGTTTCTGAACAAGGCTATAGGTTGCTAAAATTCCCTCCAGTTTTCACAAAACCAAACCCAAACCAACAACAAAACCCCCAAACAAACAAACAAAAAAAAACCACCCAACCCCACACCTCCAAATGCAATCAATCAAAACCCCAAAAAACAGAGAGAGAACCCAAACCAGGCAATGACAACTGGTAAATTGAAATTAATGTCCATGGAGCAAAAAACCAAAAGGGATAGCTGTCCTCTAGGCTAAGGGCAGAGGTGACTACAGGCAGAGAAATCTATGAACTGAATGCATGGTTCACAACCTGGTGTCTCAAGTAAATCTCTGCAGGTGGAGGGCAAACTTCCTCTCTTGTCTCAGCTCTTATTCCTGAACTTGCAGTGACTCTGTAATTGTCACTGCAGTGATGCAATGGCCGCCAAACTGCAGGGCTTTCAAAATCATAATACTCGTGCTAAGGCTGGGGAGCGTGTGTCCTGGTTTTTGTCTTTGCCCACTTTCTGAGGCATTGCAGCAGCAACGGGATGACCAGAAGAGATCTCTTTGTTCGATGGAGTAATCAGAAGTGTCTTTCAGACTCTTGTAAAGTATCTCCTCAAAGCTTAAACAACCTGAATGCAAGCACACAGACAAAGCAGTGCTGGAAAGGAAGTAATATGCCCTTATTTTCAGCACTTGCCCACTTGTCACTCTTAAATTCTCATCTGCCTTTCAAATGTAGTGTAATCTAATTTTTATGCACACTGTATGCTCATACAGACAATTTCCTCAGTTCAGAGTATGTCGAGTTTGGTAAAGGCTTTTGTACTTTCCTTTAACCTGTTTCAGAAATAGCACTGTCACCATTTGTCTCAGCAATCCATGGCATGATGGAAATTGACATTTTTCTATAGAGAGGTGAAAAGAATATTAGTTTTATCAAAGTCTGGATCCACTCTTCCCCTCCAGTTATATTTGAATCTGGTCACTTCAGGGCTTATTGCGTAGGATGATTTTAAGCAATGGTCCCTGTGGTTGCAGGCTCTATCACCTAGTAATTGACCATGACAGGAATTATATGTCCAAAGCCAAGGGCTAGAGTGAATAGCATATGTCAGGGTCAATTATAAGGTGGAAGACCCTGCAACAAAAAAGACTGCACTGATTAGGGAATGATGTTGATATGGGAGCTGAAGCTTCAACGTTCTTTCAAAGGGCACTGCCACAGCCACCCTTCCTTGAGGTCTCAAAATCAGAGGCAGATTATGTCAGGGGTTTATACTACACATGACGTAATGAAGTTCAGCGGGACACTGAAAGCTCCAATTGATTTGTTGCTTCTCGCAGTGATAAAATGCAGCACTCTGCAGCACTCAAAACGAAGCTTGCTCACTACTTTGCTAATTAGGTCAAAACGGCTCTATACTTACTAGATTAATTCTCTCTTGGAAAAAAAAAATCTGACTGTGAGATGAAGAGAGTATTAAATGTGACAGTTAAAAACTGTTTTGATTGTTAGAGCTATTAACATTATTTGTACTGGCAAAACCGAGCAGAGCAGGAAGAGTAGAAGGGGGAGAAAATAGTCCTTTCTATTAGTTAAAGCTATGCTATAAATATTTTATGGTATGGGAAGATTTCTGCAGTGAAACAAATGGGCCAAAAAAAAGCTGCTGTTTGCTTATTCCCCTGAAACTTCAGCAGCTTTAAGCTCCTCAAATGTTCTTAATTGCAGAACCATTTAGTAAGTGAGTAATGATGGCAAATTATACACCACCAGAGTGAGACTGGAGTTTCATTTTTAGATTTTTTTCATTGCACCAGATCAATTTTCTGACTCTTCTCTTTGAAAGCTGCTTCTCTAAATTTCTGTGCCTCTGTCAGCTCTGCCTACAAGATCCCAGCGGTTCAGCTCATGACGATGGAGAAGATCCTGTAGCTTTTAACCTCGTTAACTAGAGAGCTAATTTCTCCCCGTTCTCATGGGTTATTATCCATGACCACATCTTTCCTGGCTGTTTTGCAGCTATCAAAGAGACAGCTAACTCCCAACAAATTAAAGCCTATAGCTTTAAAGTTGCTGGATGGTGGACATTATAAGGATTACAGAGATTAAGATTTTTTTTTTCTTCTCCTCAAGATTGGTTAATAGGAGATCAGTCTCCTAACATACAGAAATGCTCCAAATTTCCATTTGCAGAGACTTCCTTGGCAGTTCGGATAGGAAACAGGCCACAGGAAACATGTCCTGCTACGTAAGAGAGAGCTGGGCTTGAATCTTGTACTCCTTTACAATAAATTCCTCTGATCTGCATTTGTCTGAATGGAACATTAGAATAACTCTCCCATTTGTTTTGTATTTAAAAGCTGTGGACATTTTAAATTTGAAATGTTGATTTCTAAAAACAAACAAACAAACAAATCTCGGGTTTTTTTTCTTCCCCCTTTGTAAGTGAGAAAAAGACAGAAGGATGTAAAGTTCTTTAACTTGTAAATACAAAATCAAAATCAATATATGTAGAACAGGAACTCCTTTGGCATTCTGCAGGCTTTGTGGTGAGCTGGAGGTGTTTGGACATATTTACCTTTTTTTTCCCCTTGAAAGTCTTTTATTTCATATGGCAAAAAAACCCTCAAACCCTACATGAAAAAATCCCATAGATTAAGCTGAACAGAAAGAAAAGGTACATGAAGGATTTTGGCAGTTATGACACTTTGTCCTGGTGGTAATTAACATTAGTGCTTTTAATAACATAGTAAAAATTTCAAACACTGAAAACGGTGAAAAAACCTCTTCAGTATTATTTTAAGCTTGTGCTAGTGCCTGCTGGGAACAGAACCAGACTGGTCACTTTGACAGAGATATGACCTTATTAAGTTTAATTCTGACTTGCTGAAGATTGATTAATGAAAAATAACTTTATCAAAAGCTTAGAAAAATCTGGCAGCACATGAGGATCATTATTAGTCCAGAACATCTATAATGCTGTCTCAAGCTGAATGCTGTTTCTGTTGCTTAATAAACACAGGGCTGAGAGCCTTCTTGAATGCTATCTAAAGGACAAAGTTCCTGGGTTTCATTGTTCTGCAGGAACAAGGCAAATTACCTAAGAAAGTGAACCCTCTTTTCTTATCAGAATTAGCAACTACAGGATTAGCTGTACATATTGTCAGAATTGTTTATATGGGGCACTTAAGAGTAAGAATTTCAAAGGCCTGTAAGTCACCTCCCATGCACAGCGCTCATCACCGGGGCGGTACCTGTGCGAGTGGCTGGAGAGCAGCTTGAAGTCACTGCATGCCTACTTCTGTCTAAAAAACAGGAGGTGAACAGTGTGACAAAGTGTTTGAGCTAATCTCTGAAGGCATGATGCACTGTTAGCATGGTTCTGTAGCATTCAGAAGGAAGCCCTTTGTATCTGGCAAGGTTGAGATGCGGCTAGAATGGCCTTGAGTCCTTCTACATCCAGATGGGGAGAGATGCCTCCTGGGAAATTCCTTCCATTCAGATTTTAGTACTATGTCAATTCATCTCATGCTTCCAAACCCTAAGTTTTTCTCACAAGATTTAATTCCAGTATATCTCATGGAAGAGTTGATAATATCCTGCTTACTGTGAAGTAATTGAGAATTCAGCTAAGTTGTCAGAGGCAGCTAAAGGAACTTTCCAGCCAGTTTCTTAGTTAAAAAGAAGAAGTATCCCCCCCGTGGAATCTCAAATAATTTTTCTGTACTACACAAACATGTCTGGGTTTAAAGAGCAGCAAAAGTTCTGTCACCTGTTAGATGAGGGAAACACCTCTGACTGCAAGAGAGTCAGAGCAGGACACCCTAATGAGGGGCAATAGTGGCCCACTGCCAGCTACACCCAGGCAAAGCACAATAATCCCATTCCAGACTTGGCTCAGCAAGCAAAAGAGACAATTTTCAAAATCTTTGTTTCAAAATGGAAAGAATTCCTCTAACGTTGTATCTGCTTTAGATATGCAGCATTTCATTACTTACTGCTGATTATAATAGGAAATCCTTTAATTAAGAACTTCATTAGCTCACCTTTAACTGTCAATCACCGGATAATTGGCCCTTTTCTAACAGGCACTGCAGCTCAGGTATGCTAAAGTGACTGTTTCTCAGAATAACTTACTGAAAGTAAGTTATTTTTGGAACTCATTTATAAGAGAACTTAATTAACTATTCCAGATCGTTAGGGATACTGCATTGCGTTTTTTTTTAATCCTCTGACAGGTTCCTCCAGTTGTATTAATTCATTATAATTATTTTCAACTTTCTAGGCAGGAAAAGGGTGAGAAAAGAAGCGCTGAGCCATTGCTGCCTTTCTGCACAAAGTGAAGAGAAGAAAGGCAGCTTTGGTGAAACAAGAGTTTCAGCTGCTGCAGCAGCACAGCAGAATCTCTGGGGCTTGAGAGACGCTGCTCAGTCTTTCGTCCACTGTCCTATAGCAGAACCTTTTAAGAGCAAGGAACACCACACCAGAGCTATTTCGACAGGTGAGTGAGAGCGAACAGATTTTCCTCACTGAATATATTCCAAAGAATTTGAAAGCAGCGTCTTCTGGGGTAAAATACAGATTTGTTTTGAACCCCTACTTTCCTAATTCAATTTTTGACACATTCCACAAATTCTTAGAGCCAAATCCCACTCTTTTTTTTTTGTTTGTGAAAATAACTACTGATGTCTTCATCAGATGGAAGCAAAAAAAAAATCTAGTCTCACTGGCAAACGAAGCAGACTTTGGTCCTGCAGTGTCTTATGTAACTTCTACTTCAAACAAGTCTGCCTTGTAAGTGGAAAATTGTTTTTTGAAAGCTGTAAAACTGAATGCAACAGAACCATCTGCTGAAAAACCGGCAACGCTGTGTCAGAATGGGATCATTACAGACCCTGGAGAAAACAGAGGACTTCCAAATTATTCTCTTTCCCAGATCTTCTAATAACACTTCTAAAGAAGGAGAGCTCCACAAGTCTTTGAATGTTTGCTATCAAGCTGTGTCATGTGGCCTCTCCATTTTCCACATAACTTCTGTGCAGGATTTTTAACCTTTCCATGTATCATTGCTAAGAATTGCAAGCGAGCACCTTTCAAGTGTTCACAACTGCTAGATAATTTATTCTTGTGATAATAAAAATCCCACAGAGGCAATACATGACAAAATACACTTTTTTTCCCAATAAATAAAATCCCTTTGTTTTGCCTTTTTTAGTTTCTCAGAGGCGTGATTATTTTTTATCATTCATGTACTAGGTAGGTTTGCTTCATTGAGTTTAGTAATCTCTGCTTAAATCTGAGTATACTGTATTTACTGTTATAATTTAGAACAGGCCTCCATCACCTTTTTGAGCCAAGAAGCCCCAAACCCCTACCAAAATCCCTGCCACTTCATTACCTATCTAAGCAACCCTGCTTCAGATCATCTATGACGTTTTGAAGAGCAGAAAAGCCTTTCTAAGGATGACACATTCAGTCATTGGCACTAAACTAGAAGGAAATCTAACTGTTCTCCAATTACTTCTGATGTAAGTAAAATACGTCTTGGAACTGCTGGCATGTGGTTGCCAAACCATGAACTGAGGATTTAGCCTTTTAAAATGTGCTTTTTGTCATTATTCCCATGCAGAAAAACCTATGTTGTGATTGCTACCTCTTCACAACTTCTTACCAAATACGTTTTATACTGACTGCCACTTCTTAACTTCTCCAAAGTGTATTTAGGAAGGCATCATCACCTTCCTATCTGCCCATAGTAATTATCCACTCCTCATTTACAAGTTCCAGTGATTTACTGTACAAATCAAATGCAGACTCAAATGAACTAAAAACAAAAGCAAAACCAAAAAGTGGCCAAACTGTTTCATGAGCTGTACCTAAAAAGAATCTTGTAGGCTTGTCTCACTAGAGATTTATTTTGGTATATTTATTGCTCTAAACAAAATGCCTTTTCTTCTCTATTTTCATCCATCCTTTCTCTTCCTGGGAACTTCAGACTCAACGATTTGTGTGCAAGAAACTTGTTTTTCAGGGGCTATGTGCAAAGCCTGATTGATACAGATTCTGATCTAGCATTATCATGCTATGGGGGCTGATAAATTAAAACTTGCAATGCATACAGCATACTCTTCATATCCTAGCTCTTAGTAACAAACACTACTATGTTTAGCTGTACCAGCTGCTGCAACCAAATTCAACAAGAACCATTAATCAGCGTTCTTGATCATTGCCAGTTTACAGCAGTGGCACTGCAGATGAAGACTGTGAGCGAGGCAGCACCAAGGTTAACCCTGCAGCATCGTGCTTGCCCCCCATGCCAGACTCCAGTGAATGCCAGCAACCCACCAGCAGTTTCCTGTCCCCGTTTTGGACCTACAGGTCTTTTGAATCAAAGCCTGGAGAGTGGTGGGCCCTCAGACCACTGCTCAAAACTCTGCCACAACACCCTCAGAAATGGTTTTATCTGGTGGGACAAAACACTTCACGTTAGCCTAGCAATAGGGTTTCATCAGCAAAAACTATCCTACGGGCTGTTTCTCTGACATGGGAGAAATAAAATTGTGCCTTGATTCAAAGACTGAGCACCTGGGGAAGCTTTTTCACTGACGCAGCCTGCAAACATTCAGTGGTGTCTTGCATTAACAGCAGGATTGCTCAGAAAATTAGCCCAACAGGGATCGCATCACAAGGTTAGATTTTCGGTCTGCAGAAGCCGAGCCCGAGGGTGCAGGCAGGAGTTTTGTGCTCCCAGGCGAGCACAGCGGCTTTCAGGGAGGCAGCCAGGAGATCTGCTCCTCTGTTCCTCCCGTTCGGTTCCCGCTCTGGCCCCTCGAGACGGGCTGCTGGGGGCCAATGCGGCGAGGCTGGATGCTGAGGATCTGCGTTTTCGCCGCTGTCCTGCAGCAGCGAGTATTGCACCGCCTGGGTGGCCAAACAGGTTCCTAGAGCGGCTGCAATCGCCGAACGGAGGGCTGCGGCTCTCGCTGAACGATTACAACTGGCCCACGGCCACTTTTGAAGCCCCGCAGCGTTTCCCTCCCCTCAAAGCAACCCCTCCCGGCTTCCCTTCCCGGGGTGGCGGTGAAGCCGTGCTGCGGCTACGCCCCGCAGTCCCCCGAGGAGCAGGGGCGGACCGCTTGCTTCACTCAGTCGACCCCATTCCCGACGCAGTACCCGCTCAGAACCGGCCCGCTGCTGCTCGCAGCAGACGCGGTGAAAAGCAGGCAGCGGGAGGCAGCAGGAGCGCACAAGCGATTCCGCGGCAGCGGGTGACTCGCTCGGGCCTACCCGGGCGGCCGCCCTGCCCTCCATAGGCGTCCCGCGCGCTGCCTTTGCGGCCGCGCCCCCCGCACCGCCCTCATCTGGGATGCGCTCGGCCTCCGCTATCCCGGCCGGGCGGCAGGGCCGCGGTGGAGGCTGCCTGCTGCCGAGGGGCGCGGAGAGGCGGCGGCCTGTCATGCCGCCCGCTTGCTCAGGCAGTCTCCCGGCCTGCCCCGGTAGGAGGGCCCTCCGAAGGGAGGCGGCCAAGAGGTAGCGGTAGCAACGGCAGAGCTGCCGGCGTGTGCGGTACAGGGTGACCGGGGCGGCTGGCCAGTAGCCTCCTTCCCAGCTGCGTTTCGCAGCTGTCACACACCTCCCTGTTAGTGTTGCCGCCCCCCGGGCCCGTGAGCAACATGAGAGTAGTGGCTTTGATCAGGTAACGGGCTGAGGGAGCGCCCACGTGGGCGACCGAGGCGCTTCCCGCAGGTGGAAGCTTGCGGCGGAGGGAGGGCGCGGGGAGAGGTCAAGTCCGCCCGCCCGGCAGCAGCCCGGGGGTCGCGCTCCACCCAGCGCCGCCGGGGACACCCCTCCTGCCCCGGCCTTCCCGCCCCTGCGTTTCCTGCCGCTCCCCCTCCGCGGACCGATGATCGGTGCTGCGCTGGCGTCTTGCTCTTTGCCGCCTGCGGCTGTCTGCTGCCCGCCTTTTGAGTGCTGGGTGAAAGCCTTCCCTGTTTGTACGCAGGGTAGAGTTGTAATAAGGTCTATCCTGCTTTTTCCCCTCTTCCCGGTACGCTCAAGAACTGCTACTGTGCGTTTAAAAGAAGACCCTCACCAACCAAAACAGAACGTCCTGGTGGCGTGCCCCCCGTCTCCCGAGTTCTCCCTCCGAGCGCGGAGGGGCTGAGCCGGCGCCGTCCAGGCGGGCTGCGAGCGGGCCCGGAGCTGCCGGCGGCGGCAGGGAGTAGCTGCTGCCCTGGAGGTGCAGAACCCTGGCTGCACGTCCTGCAGTTAGGGGGAGTTGACGCTCATTCGTAGTCGAATTTCCAGGTCCTTTCTGATTATCTTCAGCTCTCTTAGGCCAGATTTTTCTGAACTCCTAACGACAGATTTTTCCAGCGTGTCTTTTGAGGTGAAGCTTGCTCAATTAAATAGTTGGACACAGCCCTGGTCTGTCAGTGGCTGCTGGTTTTGCTCCTGGTACGCTCCTGCTGCTTTTTGTCAGCTCTTGCGGCTCTTGTACCGTAAATAATAGTTAATTAAAAACCAGCAAGCTATGGAACCTGTAACTGGAAAAGGATTGTGAGCGTGTGTGCAGTGGATTTTTATTTTTAGGAGCAGTGGCTGTTCACTGAAACTTTCGTGTATTTCATGCTCTCAGTCTATAATACCAAACCTTGTTGAAATTGGGAGTTTGGGTGCAGCAATTATAAATCCAAATGACGTCCAAAGAGGAAAAAAAAAAATCAGCAAATGTTATCTACATCTTTCAAGAATTCCTTAAACGCAGACTGGAAATACCAGCTGTGGTGCTTTTTCTGGTTTTATAGATAAAATTTTGTCTTCCGGGTTTATTAATTTTGATACTGTCTAAGCAGAGGAAAATATTAAAAGGCAGGTTGGAATAAACCCCTAAAACCAGGTTCCTAACACAATTGCCATTTCAACGTGCAGTTTTACAAGGGCGGATTTAGTTTCAGTAATAGTTTTACGAAGAGTTTAAAGAGACATCAAAGTGTTTGAAATCTTTGTAACAGAGCTAGCCTCAAAGATCAGAGGGGTGGGGAAGGGGGAAGTATTTGAAAGCTGCTGCTTACCTTTGAAAAAGGTCAGGATTATGTGTAAAACTACTTTAACCTGTTTCTTTTTCTTTTAAAATGTTGACCACACTTAAAGTTGATAGTCTTGCTTTAAGGTGGTATTCATGGGTTAAACCCCTATTGTGTTTGGTGCTAAATCATGGCCATTTTAAAGCCAGTCTATTACCCGGACTACAGTGATTTTCAACTCTTTTAATAGAATTTTCTTGCTGTAAAAGGTTGCACTTGTCAATAGAAAGGAATTTTGCTCAGAAGTCTTTTATAGGCCCATATCTTCATGGGGGGTTTTTTCTTTGGTATTTTTCCTCTGGTATTTTGTCTGTCTGTAAGCCGACCTGTTAACATACTTGTAACATTGTCAAAACTTACTTTTTCTATGTCCCAACTACAAAAGGGCCTTGTAGTATTTTTTTTCTGTGATGAGATCTGGGAGGAGTCCCCAGGCTACCTCATTACCTGCTTTCATCTCTCCTGATGTTTTTATGTGTGTGGGGTTTTGTGCTTTTATTTTTGTTGTGGTGGTTTGGTTCTGTTTTGTTTGGGGGTTTATTATTATTATTTTTCTTTTTATTCTGTTGTTGTTCTTTTGTTGGGTTTTTGTGGGGGTTTGGTTGGGTTTTTTTTGGTTGGTTTTGGGTTCTTTTTGTTACAATATATTAGACCACATTGGGGCTGGCATGTAGAGTCCACCGTCCTCCCACAGCGTAGGCTGTCTGGCTTCATTCTGTCTGCCTCCTTGGTCTTAAGCGTCATGTGTTTGATAGCTAGGTTAGAAGACTTTGTAGGCAGGCACCATTTCATTTTGTTTCTTAGAATGGTAAGGTTTTAGGTAACAGTAATACAGAAAATGAATTAACAGTGCAGTAGCATGTGATCCAGTGGGTACTCTCTACATTTCAATCTGGCAATCAATGGTCAGGTGTGGGAAATGGAAACGTAGCCTCATTTTAACTGTTTTTTTTTTGTTTGTTTGTTTTTAATGTAAATTAATTGAAAACATCAATGGATTTGTTGTAGTGTCCTTTTAATTTTTGATGGTTAAATACTGAAATGCTGCAAACAGGCAATTATCTATTGTCATAGAATTTATTTTTTTCTGAAGCTGTGTTTGCAGTTGAAAACAGAACTGTGGGAGGTTTTTGTTTGCTAGAAGTCAGTCATTGAGAAAGAAAAAAAGCCTTTGTCTCAGTATGATTCTATTAAACCTGAAATTCACATTATGAGGTGGATGATCAAGTTTTCAAGCTACCAAGTAGAGTATCCAGAATTAAGGAACATTTGATTTAATTTTTTTGTGTGTGTGCTGGAAATGTTTAAGAGGAGACTGGATGAGGCACTTGGTGCCATGGTTTAGTTGAATAGATGGTGTTGGGTGATAGGTTGACTTGATGATCTCAAAGGTCTTTTCCAACCTGGTCTATTCTATTCTATTCTATTCTATTCTATTGACAGGTTAGAAGAAGGTTGTAGGTGTGCATGAGAATGTCAGGTAGAGATGGAAACTTACAGCACTGAAACACAAGCAGCTGCTTTGCCAAATTCTGTTAAGTACAAAAAGATGCTGTGTTATTTATACTATTTCTGTTTTAGCTTTTAGTTGTACAGCAAATTAAGGTCAGCATATAGAATTTTAGCATGGTCCAAAGCAGAAATTGAGAGGAATGGCTCTATGGTTACATTCCTGTAAGATGTTTCCAGGCTCTTGCTTGGAGGCCTAGATGGAAGTAGGAGCTTTCTACTGGAAATGAGGAAGTTGGTAATAGCACCGAAACCAAAGGGCTGCTGTAGCAAGAACTGCTTGTACTGCCTCTTCTCCTATGTCCCAGTGACTCTGAAGATGCAGTTTTGCAGAGGTGGCCTAGATCCCTGTTTCTGCCCTGGAATACTTTTTGTGCCTTGGCATTTAAATGATCTCCACCTGTCATTTGAGGGCTGTGAGTCTGAATGCAGATCTCAGGCTATCAGGTAGTGATAGGACTAGGGGGGATGGAATGAAGTTGGAGGTGGGGAGATTCAGACTGGATGTGAGGAGGAAGTTCTTCACCATGAGAGTGGTGAAGCCCTGGAATGGGTTATCCAGGGAGGTGGTTGAGGCCCCATCCCTGGAAGTGTTTAAGCCCAGGCTGGATGAGGCTCTGGCCAGGCTGATCTAGTGTGGGGTGTCCCTGTTCATGGCAGGGGGGTTGGAACTAGATGATCCTTGTGGTCCCTTCCAACCCTGACTAATACTATGATAATATACTGTGATACTAGATTTTGTAAGCAGAGTGTATTGTTGCAGTACTCTTAGCTTTATTGGTATACTGTACTATTTCTTTGGAAAGTGATTGAAATTGATGACAAGTAGTATATTTCAGTTACAGGAGGAGAGCAGGATTCTGTCCTCACTGTGGACAAGTGGAAAAAGGTTCCAGTAGATCTTGTATGAATGTCCAAATCAATGGTGTTCTCTCTCTTAGACGATCATCTCTTGGCCTTGGAGAACATTGTTCTGCTTGGTTTTTATTTGTATTCAATCAGCAGCAGTTATTTTTATTTGAAGTTATATACAGGAAAAGAATTGTGTGTTCAGTGCAGTGTCAACCAGATCTACTGCTCGTAACAATTGCAGCTTTTGACAGTGGGAAGTGCCTTTAAAATGTTGAAACTTCAGGTATCCCATGAAGGATAAGTATTATTCCTGATATGACAGTCTTCATTTAAAAATCATTTGAAAAGATGGCTAATGCTGGCAACTCTCTGGAGCAGATACTGTTGTGGTTTTTTTAATCCAAGTTACCTAGTAATGAGCACACAGTAATTAATCTCTGGAGTAGAAGATAGTCCTTGTTCTGAAGGGATTCCAGTGTCAGTGGCTGTTCATGGATCCTCCCCTATTTAAGATACAGAATTGGGCATGTGCTTTTTGGGTGCTGTGTGTAGGCACCATACATACAGAATGGATGTATAATGAAATTCTCCCTTTCCTACAGCTAATATTTTGCAACCTTTATTTTTAATTTCAGAACTTTCTAATGAGCTCTGATGATACAAATTCTTCAGTAGTTAGGCAAAAGTCAACAGACTAAAGCTTTTATCAGTTCTTTTAATTGCCACTCTTTCCTCCTTCTTACAGTGGTGGGAAGGACAGCTGCTATAACATGATGCAGTGTGTTGCTGCTGGGCATCAGATTGTTGCTCTAGCCAATTTAAGACCTGCTGAAAGCACAGGTATGAGAACCATCTTTTCTTTATTTTTCTTAAACATTAGAAACAATGGAAGCAGAGCTCTGCCTAAATTAAGTTTTTAGTGTTTTTATATAGCTTTGCATAGTGATAAGGGCGGTCTAAAAAAATCTTCAGAGGTAGAAAAAGAAAATGCTATGTGGACATATTCAATGTACTTCTCCTCAAAAGGGAAAAAAAAAATTACCCAAACACAAGAAGATGAAGATCAGTAAAAGGGAGGCTTGCACAATTTGAAAAAGGGAGGGTATGACTACTCCTGATGGGAAACAAAGGGATTGTGTGAGTTCAGTAGCACAAATAGTAAAAGATGGTAGAGGATGTCATCAAACAAAACAATTACTCTATTTCTGGGAATGCTTTAAATTGGCATAAGCTGTTCTAGCTGCCAAAAATAATGCAGTTTTGCTGCTTCTCATTCATTTTTAGCCTTGTGTATCCTTCTCCATTATTGTAGACCAGCATTTGTGAACTGGGTTGAGGAACTGGGTTGGAATTGACCTTGATGCACTCCTTTTTCCTGCCTTTCTCCTTTTAGCTCAGACCACTTTTCTGATCAGTTCCTCACACATTGCACCCACATAGGAAGACCCTATAGAGAGACCTGGACAGGGTGCATTGAAGAGCTCTGAGGCCAATTGCATAAGGTTCCACAAGGTCAAGTACTGGGTCACAACAACCCCATGTAACGCAGTAGGCTTGGGGAGGAGTGACTGGAAAGCTGCTTGTCAAAAAGGGATCTGGGGGTGTTGGTTGACAGCCAGCTGAACATGAGCCAGCAGTGTGTTGAGGTGGCCAAAAAGGCCAATATCCTGGCTTGTCAGAAATAACTGGCCAGCAGGTGTAGGAAAGTGATTGTCCCCCGTGGCCAAACCTTGAATGCTGGGTTTACTTTTGGACCCCTCGCTAGAAGACAGACATGGAAGTGCTTGAACATATGCAGAGGACGACTCCAAAGCTGCTGAAGAGTAGAGCACAAGAAGTCTTATGAAGGTAGACTGAGGAAGCTGGGGTTGCTTAGTCCAGAGAAGAGAAGGCTCAGGGGAAGCCTCGTTCTCTACAACTCCCTGAAAGGAGGTTGTAGTGAGATGGGGGTCAGTTTCTTGTGACAGGATGAGAGGCAATGGCCTTAAGTTCCATCAGGAGAGCTATACATTGGGCATTAGGAAACATTTCTGCACAGAAAGAGAAGTTAAGCATTGGAACAGGCTCCCCAGGGAAGCGGTGGAATCACCCACCCTGAAGGTGTTAAAAAAACCCATGTAGATGAGGTGCTTAGGGATAGGGTTTAGTATTGGAAGAGTTAGGTTGATGGTTGGACTTGATGTTCTTAAAGGCCTTTTCCATCCTTGATTCTATGATTCTGTGAAAGAGAATGGGAGAAACTCAGGAAGTCTAAGGCAGTGGTGCAGCGAGAGGATTAGCTGAGTACTTCTGCGTTGAACTAGAGCATAAAGCAAAGTGAAACTTGACAGGAAAGTGAGTTGCTTCCTAGTTGGTAGGGGGGAAATGTTCAAATACATTAACTGCTCAACATATGTTAAACAATTAAGTATGATGTCTGGTAACTGCATATTAGGAAGATACACAGAAATGGAAGGCAAAAGGGAGCTGCCATCGCAGATGAGTCACGGATTGAATTGGCAAATGCTAGGGAGTACAGAAACAATTTATTTTCTGGGTAGCTAGGACATAATAATCTCTAATCTCGTTGAAATATGTTGTCTTTAAACTAATTTATCCACATCAGAAATGTAGAATATTGTCATTAAAATCGTAAAATGCTGCCTTTAAGTATGTAGTTGGAAATTTTGTGGAAAGTTAATTGAGGTGCTTCAGGCAATAGCTGATTCTGTGCCATTCATTTTGTTTTATCTTGTACCACTGTTGCCTGGAGAGTCTCAATTAATAAAGAAACTGTATTCTGAACTGAATATCAGTTTAAAGACCTTGTCATATTCATGTATGTTGAAAAACACTGACTTTTCTTTTAAATCAACTCTTCTGCTTTAGATTGCTTGCTTGTGTGTATGGGTTTGGATTTGTCTGTTTTGAACAGAAACATATCTGTTGTATGGCATCAACCTGATTGTTGCATCGCAAATTGCTCATCTTCATCAGTGCTACAGACCTTTTTCTTTGCAAGATTTGCTACATCCATAAACAGCAGAGATGCTTGATGTGCCTGTGCAAATGAAGAGAAGTTCCAGTACTACAAATCAGCACTAAAATAGTGACCCCTGTTAGCTTCCAATAAATAAAGCTTTCAATAAATAAATTCACCAATAATGATGTAGTGCATTAATCAGGCTGAAAAATTAGCTGACAGATTTGATATGTAAATATTAAAATAGTGGCCTGTGTTAGCTTTTAATAAGTAAAGTGGGGAATTCACCAATAATGATGTATTGCTTTACTCAATCTGAAAAATTAGCTGAAAGGTTTTAGGTGTAAATTATTGTGCTGTTCCAGGTGTCATCCTAATCCATGATGTGTGTATTTTAGCTGTCTGGGTTGGGTTTTTTTGTTGTGTCTGCTTGCTGCAAACTGCTTGTGAGACAATTCAGCTACATTTTTATCCCAGTTAAGGAAGTAGTTGCTGTATTGAAATTGTATGAGCTTAATTTTTTAAGGGTAGAAAGGGCCTGGGTATTAAACTCTGGCATTTTGCTTATTAAGCAATCTCAAAACATTTTAGCAGTCTACTTTTATTCTGCTTGAGCAGAAACGATCTCCTCTTTCTTAAACAATCTCCTCTTTCTTGATGGCCAGGCTATTAATTTTAGCAGTAAAAGTTTGGGGAAATTTTGACCACCTATTGCTTATCCTCAGTGTAGCGCTGCAGTCCACATTTTTTTTGCTCTATGTCGCAGTGCACCTGGGTTTGTGCCTCTGAACTGTGTTCCTATTAAAATTACCATCTAAATGGGAGTGTTCCAAGGTTTTTGGATGAAGCATGGAGGAATACTAAAGAAGAAATAGACACCACAGTTTTCAAATAGGCACCATATTTGTGACAGATGTCTTCCTTTCCATGCGTCTGTTGGGTGGAGAAATCCTTCTTCTTGTGTGTTTCCTCCCCCCCACACACACTTTCTTTCCATGTTTACAGAGGTATTGTCACCAAACATCTGTTTGTCAATGAAATATAATGAGCATTTCCATGCTCTCAGTGCTTCCTAGTGCTGGGATTAGCTGTAATGGCTGAAATAATGTATCTAATCTGATTGCTTCTTAATTGTGGCAGGGCAGAGTGATGAATTGGACAGCTATATGTATCAGACAGTAGGACACCATGCCATTGACCTGTATGCTGAGGCACTGGATTTGCCACTCTACCGTGGTTTCATAAAGGGGAGCAGTGTCAATACTGGAAGAGTGTACACCCCCTGTCAGGAAGATGAAGTTGAAGACCTTTACCACCTCATGAAACTTGTCAAGGTATGCTGGATGAAAAAGAACTCAAAGAACTAAATTACTGGGGACAATTATATTGCTTAATTCATTTGAGGTATTTAAGGTAAAGGACTTGGATATTTAAGGAAAGCTTTGAAGAAAAACTTTTGCAAGTTTTATTTCTGTTGCTCTTCTTGACACTGTAAATACACAGTGTAACTTTATTCCTTTCTCCCCAGTGTAAATCAGATTTATTTATCCCTGTTTCAGGCCACAGCCTTGTCCCTGTTTAATTAAAAGCACCTGTAAGAGGTGCTCAGCACATATCTTGGTTTGGGTTTAAGCTTTCAGGGCAAAAACCCACCAGAGAGAGTGTAAGGTACCCTCCCCCCACCGTTTTACTCCTCCCATAGGGAAAAGAGAGGCAGGGGATGGTAAAAGGGGTAAACAAAAAGACTTTGCACCGAATTGGAGTTCAGCTTAGAGTCCAGCAGTTAACCCTTAACCTGCAACAACCACAAAACACATAATTGTGACAGTTATCTATAAATGTAGCTTCATATTTGAAGTAATTCATTGCTTGATCACTGGGGAGGAGAGATTTGTTGGGGTTTGTGATTTCTGAGTGTATGGAATGTAATGTCTAGGCATTTCCATTTGTATACGCTTCTGTAAACCAGAATCTGTTGTTTGTTTTCTGTGTTGCAGATCGTTCACAGAATATTTGACTATGATAGTTTTCATTCCTGTAGCTCTGTAATGATGCTCTAATGTATCAAATAATAGCAGCAGCATATAGCAATCATTTTCAGCCATGAAATCAACTGAAGGGAGATAATCAGCATCTTCCCTAAACCTCTTGAAATTTATTCTCTGTTCTTTACTAAAATGTTTCATGTAGTACTTTGCTTTCCACCAGGATTAAAGCAGGCTTCATATAAATAAATAGGAAGCTTCTCATTGTGTTTACATGAGATTTGGGTCTGTTCCTGTTACTTGTGTTGGTGGCTGCAGCTCACAGTGCTAAAACAATGCAATGTTCAGAAAATCATATTCATAGTAAATGAGGAAATCCATGTTTCATTTGACTGGTCAAACTACTTTCTGAAACTTCAGATGAGGATATTTGCAATCTTCAGTTCAGGTATGAAACATTCTTAGTGGTGAACTGGGTAGAGTGGGATTAACATTGTCAGACCATTAATCTTAATCCATTGATTAATCTTAAACCATTGATCTTAAGGGACTTTTCCAACCTGAATGTTTTTTCTAGCTCTCTTTCCTCCATTGAAATGGGATTTGAGATTCATCAACCCAAAAGCTTCAGGCTTAAAAACGTTAGTTTAATTTTTGTTTTCGGTTAAAAGAAAAAACAAAAAGAGCTTGCAGATGAGATCTGAGACTGTGGTTTGAGTGCAGAGGGCTTCCTGAATCCTGTTGGAATTGTGTGTTACATCTTTTAAACATCTTTGGCAGGGCAGTCGTGTTCCTCTGAGCTACAATCAAGATCATACACCTGTGTTGGTCTATGAGACTGTGAAACAGAACAGTGCATGGAGACTCTATGGCCTCGGGTTGCACCAAGGGTAGTTTAGTTTGCATGTTAGGAACAATTTCTTCACTGAAAAGGGCTGTCAAACCTTGGAACAGGCTGCCCAGGGAACTGGTGGAGTCCCCAGCCCTGGAGGTATTTAAAAGACATGTAGATGTGGTGCTGAGGGACACGGTTTAGTAGTGGTGGACTTGGCAGTGCTGGAGCGGCAGTTGGCCTCAATGATCTTAAGGGCTTTTCTAGCCTAAACAATTCAGTGTTTCTGTGATTATGCTCTGGAGTGCTTCACAGAGGTTTTTGTGTGGACTGTGCATATCAAGCAGTGCAGGAGCTGAAGGAAATGCTGTACAGCAGTTTTACATTATTTTTGAGGCACGGTAGTGTTAGAAATTAGGAGGGCTAGGATATGCTGTCTGTTAAAGCTGCATGCTAACAGCTTTCTGCCTCTGGGTAAGCTAATAAATTACTGATCAATTTAATTAAAAATGGGCAGATTAGTGGCAATTAAGAAGATACTTCCTTTTCAATTCTTGCTGTCTTTGGAGAAATGGATGCCTGACATAAATTAATGCTAATGTTAAATCTTGACAACTTCTGCTTTGGAATTTTGTACGTGATAATTATAACTATAGTTGAAAGAGATGTTATCAAGTTGTCTGGAACTAAATAACTATTTATTTTCTGTCTGGAAATACTATTTCCACTATACAATATTTTTAAGTCATAATTTTGGAGGCATGAATTAGTTAGGGGCAATGGTTTTAAACTGGGGCAGGGTAGATTTGGGCTGGACAGAAGGAGGAAGCTCTGCACAATGAGAATGGTAAAATACTGGAACAGGTTGCCCAGGGATGTGATTGAGGCCCCATCCCTGGAGACATTCAAGATCAGACTTTGATGTGGCCCTGGGCAGCCTGATCTAGTTGGAGGTGTCCCTACTGACTGCAGGAGGGTTGGACAAGATGACCTTTGAGGGTCCCTTCCAACCCAATGCAATCTGTGAATCTGTGAAATATTATCAATGTGCTGCCTTTGTGTTAGACTTTGGATAACCAGGTCTTTAGTTATCTATGACATTCTGGTGCCAAAGTTTCAGTAGAAGTCAGAAGCATATTCTGATGAATAATTGCAGAATTACCAGGGAGACCTAAACTACAGCAGCTCTAAGTCTTTGATTTTATTTTATTATTTTTTGTTTAATTTGAAGTAAAAGGCATGAAAATGTTTCCTCTGTGTGCTAACAGTACCTTTGAAAGCTTTCTGCTTTTCCTTTTTCACATTCTTTTATAACTGCAGCTTTGTAGCACTGCTGTGTAAGTCTTAATCACTGAGAATTCTGCTTTAGGAGTTGTTTTTTTCTTTCACCCTCCCCCCCCAGATGTTAATAGTTTTAAACAGAGAGTTCAATTTGCATTCTGTTGAAGAGAGGGGAGGAATTCTGCCTTGGCAAAACGCATCCTTGAGTGGAGAAAATTTTGAAACACTGATTAGCTCTGGATTTCTGGCAAATGGTTTGGGTCCAAGAATCCAGTCTAGATCAAAATCACAAAGTGTGCCTCACTTTCCATTCATAAAGAAGGCTTCTAATGCAAGTACATCTGTAATAAAACATGTCAACAAAAGGATTTGGTCATTTGATTTATCTAAAAAGATAACTATTCCTCAGAATGTGCCAGTCCTCTTCTAGCTCATGGGACTCAGAAAGTGATACTGATTGCTAATGATTGTAAACCTGCTAATTTTATTGCCACAAACCCTGATGATTGATGGGTATAAAGGAAATTTATTTTTTAGGTGCCTTATGCCCTTGTTTGGATTCTGTATTCAATATATATTGAGAAACATGTCAGGGTGTTTATATGATGAAACTACCTCACTATGCAGTCCTCACCTCATAGTACAGTATTTACTTTGTGAGGCGTAGAATCATAGAATGGTTTGGGTTGGAAGGGACCTCCGGAGTCATCTAAGGGCAATGCCTCTGCAGTGAGCAGGGATATCCTCCACTAGATCAGGCTGCTCAGAGCCTCGTTGAGCCTGACTTTGAAGATCTCCAGGGATGTGGCCTCACCTGCTTCCCTAGGCAACCTGTGCCACTGTTCCCCTACCCTCAGGGTAAAGAACTTGTTCCTAACATGCAATCTAAATCTCTCATTTCAAACCATTTTCCCTTGTCCTATGACTGCAGGCCTTTGCAAGCAGTCCCTCTGCAGCCTTCTCGTTAAATCCCTTCAGGTGTTGAAAGGCAGCTCTGAGGTCCCCAACGGAGTCTTCTCCAGGCTGAACACCCTCAGCTCCCTCAGCCTGTCCTCGTAGCAGAGGTGTTCCAGCCCCCTGATCATTTTTATGGCCCTCTGAACTGGCTCCATCAGAATTTAGAATAGAATAGAATAGAATAGACCAGGTTGGAAGAGACCTTCAAGATCATCGCGTCCAACCTATTATCCAACCCGTTCAATCAGGTCCACATCCTTCCTGCCCTGAGGGCTCCTTAGCTGAATTCTGAACTCAGGAAGAGTTCATTCTCCTCCCCAGGTTACTGAACAGGAGTTATCAATGCCCTTGTTTGTCCATGTTGATTGCTTTGTGTATTTGATGTTTTCAACATGCTGTTCACTAAACCTGTTTGGCAGCTTATAAGTTCAGACGTAGTAGGAGGCTTCCATCTCTCACTGATGAGATTCAGAACAGTTCTGTTCTAGTCATCATTTCCCTTGTTTTCAGTTGAAGAAAATCTGCTCTTTTCCCTGTTATGACTTGAATTACTTGTGGATGTCTGGAATAGTTACTCAGAGGTATATTTCTCAACATTTTTTAAAAACATTAAATCATAGGAGGAGGGTTTGTCTTCATGCTGAATGTCCAAATAATCATTTCTCCTTAACTTTCTCCCTGTATTTTAAGATGATGTCAGATTAAGAATGCTATGCCCTTAATATTTTGGTGTGTTAACTTCCTATGTTTCAATTGCTGAATTATAGTTAATTTGTGTACAGCAAGTGAAGCACTGGAAAAAAAAAGATCAGCTTACAAAATCTTCAGTGCCCAGTTAGGGAGAACAGTGATAGATGAACCAATGGAATTTAGTTTTTGTGGCCTTAACTACTGATGCTGATTAGAGGAACATTTGAAGACCCATATCTCTTGGTGCATTTCTTTTTGCCTTTTAGACATGAAAGCTAAACATGAACATTTAGAAATGGTATGAAATGTCTACCTACACTAACAAGAAGTAAATAACCATGCTCTCTCATAAAGCAACATTTAGATAGATATTCTTTTCATTGAGACAAAAATATTAGCTGTGTTTTTTCATGTGACATAGCCTAAGTTCCTCTGTCTTTTATAATGATCACAGGATGTCAGGGATTGGAAGGGACTCAAAGAGATCATCAAGTCCAATGACTGGATTTTTATCTGTGAGAACATGAATTGTCTCTTTGCATTCCCTTTCAACAATTACTTTTGCCATTGGCCAAGAAAGCCAATAGCATCCTGGCCTGCATCAGGAATAGTGTGGCCAGCAGGAGCAGGGAGGACATTCTGCCCTGGACTCAGCACTGGTTAGGCCACACCTTGAGTCCTGTGTCCAGTTCTGGGCCCTGCAGTTTAGGGAAGATGTTGAGTTGCTGAAAGGTGTCCAGAGAAGGGCAACAAAGCTGGGGAGGGGTCTGAAGCACAGCCCTGTGAGGAGAGGCTGAGGGAGCTGGGGTTGCTTAGCCTGGAGAAGATGAGGCTCAGAGGAGACCTTCTTGCTATCTATGACTACCTGAAGGGAGGTTGTAGCCAGGTGGGGTTTGGTCTCTTCTCTCAGGTGGCCAGCACCAGAACAAGAGGACACAGTCTCAGGCTGTGCCAGGGGAGGCTTAGGCTGGAGGTGAGGAAGAAGTTCTTCCCAGCAAGAGAGACTGGCCATTGGAATGTGCTGCCCAGGGAGGTGGTGGAATCACCATCACTGGAGGTGTTTAGGAAGAGTCTGGATGGGGTGCCTGGGGCCACGGTTTAGTTGATCAGATGGTGTTGGATGACAGGTTGGGCTCGATGATCTCAAAGGTCTTTTCCAACCTGGTTAATTCTATTCTATTTTTTTTTAATTGACTTGTTATTTTATTCCTTTAATCCAGAGGTGGAGCTCCATAGCTTCCTCCAGCTAGGGGATGACCATTATCAGCATTGATTAAGAGTGTGAATTAAAGGAAGAGAGCAGTGTCAGAATGATTACACAAGACAGCATTTGTTTCAATTTTTTTATGTCTGGGTTTGTTGTGGGGTTTTGTATGTGTTTGGGGGATTTTTGTTTTGGTTGGTTGGTGGTTGTTTTGGGTTTGGGGGTATTTTTTTTTTGCTTGGTTGTTTTGGATTTTTTTTATTAGTTTGAATTTTAAAATGAGATGGGAACAAGGACGTTTTTTTAATCAACAGGAGCTTGTTGTTCTCCATGTCTGGTCTGAACTGTTCAGGAAGGGTCAATTTATTCTTCTTTATTTATTTATTTCCAGAGGAGGCTCTTGAGCAACATCTTGGAGGCAGTTTCTAAGCGTGAGAAATGTTGATCTCTGTGTAAACAACAAAGTCACTCTGTTAGGTGTGTGGAGTTGTTTTCACTCGCTCGCAGTCTTGTTGTGTTAATATTGAATAAGAAGAGACAGTCAGGCTGGTGGTGAAAGCTGGTAAGCAAGCCCGAGGGCTTGTTCTGGTCAACTTTAAACCTCTGATTGCCAGTTTTTCCTAATTTGCCATTTCCAGGGCATCTCTAGTGTGACCTTGCCTGCTGAATATGATGCTCTGGGTTGCAGGATTCTCACATGGGTTTGGAAGTGGGCAGCCAGGCATTGTTTACGGGACGCCAAATGAACTGTGCACTCGCAGCAAGTTTGATAAACACACGTTTCCTCCTTTTATCAGTGAGATTGCAGAATGTGAAGTATGAGTTTCCAGTTTTACTCATTCCCTTCAAACCTTTTCCTGTTTAAAAACTGAAGCTCCCTAATTGGATGATGATACATCCTTAGAGTTTTGTTTTGCCATTTTTTTTTTTTTGGGGGGGGGGGGGGGAGGGGGTTGTTGTTTTGAATTCGAGTTAACCAGCCACTGCAGCTTTATTTCCAGTGCCTACCTTGACCAGGTTTGGCAGACTTTCAGATAAAAGCTTCCATTTGTTCAGCACAGAGAAGGCTCTTCCCTATCAATGTAAAGCGAAAGCTAATTAACAGTAATGACTTCTAATCACTTTGCTTTTATAATCCTTTAGGAGCACTGCTATTATCCAATGTAGTTAAGTGAAATACTTGTGTATGAATCAACAATGCTGTATTTCTTCTCGCAGCTATTGCTCATAATCAAGCTTTGAATAAATTATGATAGTGAAATTGATTATAATGTGCTGTATTGCACGTGGAGAAAGCAGCCTCAAATATCCCATTAAATACCTTGAATATTTAGAGAGTTGCTATTAACATTTTGGCATTTGGTATTGTAGTTAAATGGAAAAATACATTAAGGTGTTTAAGTCAATTTTGTAAATGTTATCAAAACCTTCTCCATGCTTTGAATTGTGTTGAAGTGACATGCAGAGACTCAACAGCCCCGCTACCAGCCTCATTTGGATCCAGTTGCACATCTGTAGGAGTGAGCTACCCTTACACTTCTGGTCTCTGGAGGTCCCTTCCAACCCTTAGTGTGGTGTGGCTCAGGGGAGACCTTACTGCTCTCTACAACTACCTGAAAGGAGGCTGTAGCCAGGTGGGGGTTGGTCTCTTCTCCCAGGCAACCAGCACCAGAACAAGAGCACACAGTCTCAAGCTGTGCCACGGAAGTTTAGGCTGGAGGTGAGGAGAAAGTTCTTCCCAGAGAGAATAATTGGCCATTGGAATGTGCTGCCCAGGGAGGTGGTAGAGTCACTGTCCCTGGAGGTGTTCAAAAAAGGATTGGATGTGGCACTTGAAGCCATAGTTTATTTGTCAGGTGTTAGGTATTAGGTTGGACTTGATGATCTCTGAGGTCTTTTCCAACCTGGTTGATTGTATGATTCTGTGGAAATGCAGTTAGTTCAGTTTTACCTAGAATGAGCAGGTACCTCCACTTGTGCTTCCCCTGGTTTAGCCTGCTGTCTATATTTAGCAGGTTAATCTGCATTTCTTTTAGTCATATTATGTATCTATCAAACTCTTAGTTTTGTTCACGTGCATGCAGCTTGCCTGCCTGCAATCATTTGCACTTCAAACGGAGTGGAAGAGTAGTACTGGGGAATTATTATTAATACCTGGAAGCAATAAAACAAGATGTGACTTTATTGGAGCCAAACTGGACTGCTAGAAACAATGCTAATGAAAACCAAGAGCCAAACAGATTGCTAGGCTGGAGGTATCATGAGCAATTTTGCAATAATTCTGAGTTAAAACCAGAATTAGGCAGATGATGGAATTGAAATTTGAAATTTAGTGGACTTTTCCACATGCAGGGCCAAAACCTGGATGAAACTGAATTTTTGGCCTGCACACACATGTGTTTTTATTTATCTTTTGTAAGCTAATTCCTTGAAACAATTGCTTAGATCACTTAGGTCTCAGTGTCTGTGAAGGAACTGGGTCTTGCTTGGTAAATGTATTTGTGTTGTCTGGCTTTGAAATGAAAAGGAAAATGCAAAACCAGCATTTTCTGTAGTGCCTGTCTTTGCATGCTTGGAGACACAGTTCCTCCAGCATTCCCATCACAGTTGCTGTGCCTGTGGATGTGTGTGAGGGTTTGATTCTGTTCTGTTTGCTCATTCACGTAGCTGTAGACAATTTGCTGGTACATTTTTTTAATTGCTCTAGCATCTTCTCTTAACATTTATTCTTTGGTTTATTAGCAAGTGATGGCCTAACTTAATTTGCAAATACCTTTCCCCCTTTAGAGGTGAATTTGAGTCAATGTTGATAGAAGTCCTGTGTATTGTACTGTGCTGCTTGTGGGCTTTGCCACCACGTTGTCGTAAAAAAGCAACTCCTTTCTTCTCTGCAGTTTCATTTTAATGGGTGGGTGTTATCCATATCTTATTTCAGTACCTTTGGTTTCTTGCAAGGCATCTTAATCATGCTTTTGAAGAATAGAAATGAAAAATGTAAAACAAAAAAGAGCTACCTTACTCTGTGCTGAGGGAACTGGTGGCTTTACATCATTTACATTCCTCATTAGGCAGTGGTAATGTATGTTTTAAGATTTATCAGTGTTTAATGAAATGTAATTGGGGTTCTAATAAAATACAATCAAGGGCAGGTGAGCTTTCATATAAATGAGCAGGGAAACATTTATCTCTTTTTTTTTTAATCTCTGAAGCTCATTCTTTGTGTGAAAATCGTTTTTGTTTCTTACACAATCACTAAGTTACTTAAGCTGACTTATTTGACACCTCTGTCCCCCCACTTCTTTGATATGAATGCCATACCTGCAGCAATTGCATGGCTGCATTATTTTCAGCTGGACACACAGTTTCCCATGACAATTCTCAAAGGTAATTCTTCTGGCAAAGCTGAGATTTCATTTTGTTTATGTTGCACCAACATTACCACTTCCAACACGGAAATGATTGATCTGTAACTGTCATAATGAAAAGGAATAAAATGGAAGTGGCCTTTTACCACTGTGAAAGAACTGTGCAGTGTGGGGATACTCGTTAGGCTGATAAATTCTGCCTGTGAAAGAATTGCATAACAGTCATCACTCATTTTCATATTGATTATGAGTGGGATTCCAGTAATAGGTTGCTGTTTGCAAAGGATAAGAGGGAGCTATGATTAGTTACCTTTTCCATGCAAAGTAGTACAAAGGAAAACGCCAAACGTGTGCACTGCAGTGTTCCTATCAACCTGACAGTCTGGTATCTGAACTTTTTTCTTTGCTTTTTCCTGTTGTTGTTTTTTTTTTTTTTTTTTTTTTAATTTCCAGCCCATTTTCCTTCAGAAATACAGCTTCAGTCTCTTTGGCCTTATTATTGTTTTAGGTTTAATGCATTTGCATGCTCTCCTAACTCCGGATTCCTTCCTTAGTTATTTATTTTCCTGACAGTCCCCGGTTCTTGGCGCCCCTCGTCACCGTTGTAACTCTCGAAAACTGATACAACAGTGCCCTCTGTAGGTTCTCCCTTCGTGGTTCCTACCTACAGCTGGTTTGGAGCGATCAGGTGAAGAGGAGGATGTTTAGCCTTATTTTTAGCTCAAACAAAAGCCCTTTTTCTTTTAAGGAAAAGAGTTTTCTTTTTTCTTTACGTGCAAGGAAGGGAACAAAAGAGACTGTTCTGAGTCATCCGTTAGGTTTCTAAGCTCCCTTGTCATGATCTAGTGAAAAGTGGAAGTTTCATCAGGTATTTCAGGGCAGTCATTAAAGCTGGATGGGGTTTTCTGAGTTGTGGAGGCTTTCCTGCAGTTTTTTGTTTGAAGTGGAACTTCAAAACCCCATAGTTTTATATTTGCTTCCTTTCGTGCTGGCTGCTGCTTCTGAACTAGGTCTTGTATGACCTGCCGGGAGCTGAAGACATGCTCACCAGCAGAACCCCTAAGCTTTAGTATTGATGTTGCTTTAATTCACACAGTGAAGTAATTGTTGTTCATTAGCACTGATTTGTCTCCACAGCTCATTTACAATTAAGATTTCTCTTTTACCTTATTTTAGCTTAATATGCAAATACCTTTCAATGCTGAATTTGTTGGAGGGGTTCAGTCCTGGCCCGAGGTGTTCCCCACATTTGGATGCACATTGACACTCATTTGCTGCCATTTAAATGTTAAAAACTACAATAAAAATAATTTAAAAAAAGAGACATGACCTGTCAAAATAGAAATGCTTTAACTACAGTTAGTTCCTTCTGTAACAGCATCATAAAAGTCACCCTGTGCAAAGTTAAATGGCTTTATTTTATGATGGGGAGTGTTAATGTATGTGTAGAACACAGTCTTAATGCACTTCTATGAAATGAAAATCATAAGTCATTGCAGTAAATTATAGTTAATGATGTAACCATTGATGGCTGTTCAAAACATTGCTGTATCTCTAATGGTTTGTGTAAAACACGACTGCCCACATGCCTTGGTTTGTTCAGAAGAGGAGACAGACAAATGCTCCAGCTTTCTGCTACAGAAGACCTCTTTTGGCATGCAACAAGTGACAAGAATTTGGTGGAGTAAATAACACATCACAAACCACCTCTTGAAGTATTTGAGTTCTGGTAGTAAATGATGATGAAGGCTAATTTAAAACTAAATGAGGAGGTGAGATGCTTCAGGAGTGTTTTGTGTAGAAGCTTTGATTTGTGTCTGGCTGTTTTCTGGGTAATCTCTAGTCTCTGGTCTTACAATGTCTTTGCTTACTACCCTGAGATCTTATATTCTGAAATATTGCTGGGTGAGGAGTGGCTCGAGAGCAGTCTCAAGGAGGAGGACTTGGGGGTCTCCCTTGTTGAAAAACTCAGCATGAACTGGCAATGGTCACTGGCAGCCCAGAAGGCAGGTGCGTGCTGGGCTGCATCAAAAGCAGTGAGAGCAGCAGGACGAGGGAAGCGATTCTGGTCCTCTGCTCTCGTGCGACGCCCGCCTGGAGTACTGCATCCAGTTCTGGTGCTCCCCGGCATGGGAGCGATGTGGAGCTGCTTGAGTGGTTCCAGAGGAGGACCACAAAGATGTTCAGAGGGCTGGAGAACCTCCCCTATGGTGATGTGCTGAGAGAGTTGGGGCTGTTCAGCCTGGAGAAAAGAAGGCTCTGAGGGAGACCTTAGAGCAGCCTTCCAGGACCTGAAGGGAGCCTCCAGGAAAGCCAGGAAGGGACTTCTGACAAGGGCTTGTAGCAATAGGACCAGAGGGAGTTACTTTCTGTGCTTGCATTTCATTCTACTGTAGTTTGGTTTATAATTTCCAGGAGTTCTTTTTTCTTTCACATTCCCTAATTTTCTTTTACGCCTCTACAGATTTCCAGGAATTTTGATGGGTTTGTGCTGCAATAACCATTTTTGCCTCCTTTAGGCTCATCCTTATCCTTTGGAGACCAGATCTGTGTTCTCAGGGAGAATCTGTCAGTCGTTATTTATTACTCACTTGTCATTGTAACATATTCATTGCTTACATCACCATTCCCTTTACAGAAATGCTGAATGGTGCTGTGAAGGAAAGATCAATAAATGCTTTCAAAGGAAGATTTAATCTGAGACTTGGGTCTTCTTTTTAATACTAAATCTGTGCTATTAGTTAGGAGATGGGGTTAATACTTTGACATCAAGTACCCTGTTTCTCAAAAGGGGAAGATGCTGCTGTGTTAACTAACTTTTGTGGAGCAGGGTGACTCTGGAAGTTGCTTAATGTCTAATTTCCTCTTTTCAGTACTTAGTGAAATTTCCTGAACATTCTGAGCTGAAAATACACAGTTTCAGTCTCTAACAAAACAGTGATAAATCATTTATATAATAAATACTTGTAAAAAGTCTGAATTTCATGTTTGACGTGGGTGCCTTTAAGAACCATAAAGTTGAGGTCCAGAGGTGGGCAGGAAACTGTAGTTTTTGTTATTTCATTCCCAGAATACCTGCATCTAGCCTTTATAAGGGGACAGCCTGGTTTGGTGGAGCCTGGGGACTAAGGAGGTTCTTGGATAACAGTTTGGTGGAAAGTGGCCCAAGGAGGTTCTTGGATAACAGTTTGGTGGAAAGTGGCCCAAGGAGGTTCATGGATAACAGTTTGGTGGAAAGTGGCCCAAGGAGGTTCTTGGATAACAGTTTGGTGGAAAGTGGCCCAAGGAGGTTCATGGATAACAGTTTGGTGGAAAGTGGCCCAAGGAGGTTCTGGGATAACAGTTTGGTGGAAAGTGGCCCAAGGAGGTTCTGGGATAACAGTTTGGTGGAAAGTGGCCCAAGGAGGTTCTGGGATAACAGTTTGGTGGAAAGTGGCCCAAGGAGGTTCATGGATAACAGTTTGGTGGAAAGTGGCCCAAGGAGGTTCTGGGATAACAGTTTGGTGGAAAGTGGCCCAAGGAGGTTCATGGATAACAGTTTGGTGGAAAGTGGCCCAAGGAGGTTCATGGATAACAGTTTGGTGGAAAGTGGCCCAAGGAGGTTCTGGGATAACAGTTTGGTGGAAAGTGGCCCAAGGAGGTTCATGGATAACAGTTTGGTGGAAAGTGGCCCAAGGAGGTTCATGGATAACAGTTTGGTGGAAAGTGGCCCAAGGAGGTTCATGGATAACAGTTTGGTGGAAAGTGGCCCAAGGAGGTTCTGGGATAACAGTGGCCTGTGGATTCCTTTGCATTTTATATGCTTTGCCCTGTAGCATGTAGTTTATGAAGAGCACAGAGATTTTGTCTCACTCTTTAGACCAAGACATACTGTCAGCTGCACAGGGAGGAGAGCACTTGTTTGAAGTCATCATGGGGGGGGAAGGAAGAAACAAAAATCTACTTCTCCCCATGCCTGTTTAAATTGCTCTTGAGAGCACAGTGACCCATGCTGACTTTTCAGAGCATGCAAAGCCATGTGAATATATAATGTGAAGTATTTGGCTTAGTTTCCAATTCAGGCAGCTGAAGGTTTGGAAGTGGCAAATGCCTGGTTTCAAGCTTGCTTTTGTGTTCGCTTGTGCTCCAAATAAGCTGGGAAAACTGTAACTGTATGATATTAAAGATTGTATCACAGAACTCACTGGAAGGAAATTAAACAAAAAAGTGACAGGAGTGCCTGATGTGGTGTAATTTTTTATTTCATGACTCTGCAAAGTTAATTTTTCCCCCCAGTATTTTTGAAGTGAAGATAAAAAGATCTAAACCAGATGTGCACACACATGCATAGTTTGGCCCAGGCACAGGAGCAAGCTGGGAACCTAGAGTTTCCTTTGCAGCAGACACTTCTAAGCGTGAAATGAGGCACTACACCATGCAGGTAGCTCCTCTTTCATAGGTAGGAAAGAGGTTTCAAGGGCTAGATTTTTGTATTCAGGAGATAACTGGGGGGTGGGGGTGGATTTGCATTGGGAATTTTCTTTGGTCTATTTGCTTGTTATTTTACTGATAGGTACTGTGTCCAGTTCTGGGCCCCTCAACTCAAGAAAGACCTCAGGGAACTGCTTGAAAGAGTCCAGCACAGAGCCACAAAGATGCTGAAGGGAGTGGAACATCTCCCTGCTGAGGGAGCTGGGGCTCTGCAGCTTGGAGAGAGGAGCCTGAAGGGTGACCTCATTCATGTTGATGAAGATGTGCAGGGCTGTGTCGGGAGGACGGAACCAGGCTCTGCTCAGTGATGTGTAATGATAGGACAAGGAGCAATGGATGCAAACTGGAGCAGAGGAGGTTCCACAGGAACAGAAGGAAAAGCTTTTTCCCAGGGAGGATGACAGAGCCCTGGAACAGCCTGCCCAGAGAGATTGTGGAGTCTCCTCTGGAGACATTAGAAACCTGCCTGGATGCACTCCTGTGTGACCTGCCCTAAGTGAACCTGCTCTGGCAGGGGGATTGGACTGGATGCGCTTTCATGGTCACTTCCAACCCCTAATGTTCTGTGGTTCTTAGTGCTGTGTTATTACCATCTGCTCCTGATACAGCTGCATCAGTGTTATTTCAGTCTTGGAATATTCATGTTCTCTGTAATTGCTTTACTAGACTGTAAGAATTTGTCCTGTGTAATCTGGTGTAGGTGACCCTGCTCTGGCAGGGGGGTTGGACTGGATGATCTTTCAGGCCCCTTCCAGCCCCTGAAATTCTGTGATTCTGTAATTTTGGGTACCAGAATAATCCTGAGAAATGGAAACTGAGAAGATGGTTTGCCAGGCTATATAATTTGCATATATGCTACTGTGGAATGGGAGCTGCTCTTTCCTTGACAGGTGCTGCAGTAGAAATGCACACTGATATAGTTAAGTAGTTTCAAAGATGTGCATAGCCTTCTTCAGTGCTAAAGTGTGCATTAGGCAGCGTTGTAGAGTGCCATGTACTGGATGTTAACAGACTATTCCAGCAGCATGCTCTATTACTTCTCTTTTCTATGTCTGTGGTTAACCTACTTCAAACTTAAGCCAAAGTCAAATTTGCAGAAACATAAATCTTCCAGGTACTCAGAATTCCTCTGTTTTGATCAAAGCTGTGTAATATCAACAAATAAACAAACAAACCCACAAACAAACCCACACCCCCCCCAAAAGAAAGCCCAAACAAGCCCAACATCAATAAATCTTTAATTCTGCAATAAATTAAAAGGCAGGGGCATCCTTGCTTCCAGGCTTGCTTTCAGTCAGTGGTCTGACACACTGGTTTGTAGCAAGCGGTGTTCAACTGGCTCCTGGGAAGTTTCCTTTCCATCACTTCTAAAGTCTGTCAGAATTGTTTCCCTGCTCTACTTAGCACTCTCTGAGGATTTATCTGTGATAGCTATGACTAAGAAGGTAGCACAATTGCAACCTGCTTGTACAATGCCATAACTGAAGAGATGAGGAGTAAACTATGCTTGTACTGATTCACACTAAGTGGTTTAGACTAAGATTGCATAGGAAAGTTTTGTTTCACCGTGCCTCCCATGCTCTCATTCAGCTAGCCTGCAGTTTTCTGTTAAGGTGGCAGCCCAGATTTCAACCTCTATACAAATTTTGTGCCTTGGGCTGTATTTTTGGACAAGTAAATCCAGTAACTTGCGCTGCAGAACTGAGACTCTCCAATACTGAAGCTGTTCTCAAAAAGTTGATTGTCTGGATTCCTTTTGAGTGGAATATATCATCATTTAGTCTCCCCTTTGAACTGAAACCACAGGGAATCCAGCCAGGTTTAGTTTTCTGCCCAAGACTTGGGTTGTTTCTTCCTTGTTTGGAAGATGCTCTGTCCCTGCTTGAGTAGAATGAAAGTTTTCACTTCCTTAATTATGCATTTGAGGCAAGGGTCATCTCTAATGCCTAGCTTCTTATTTCAGAAAAGTGTAGAACTCATCCTTGCCCTTGGTCACTTGTTGGTATGCTCCAGGAGCTGGCATGTTTGACAGGATGTTGCATTCTTGTTGCTATATGTGTTTCAGATACATGAAGTGTGTTCAGAGCAGCCTTCCAGTACCTGAAGGGGGCCTACTAGAAGGCTGCAGAGGGACTGCAGTGATAGAGTAGAGTAGAACAGAATAGAATAAACCAGGTTGGAAGAGACCTTCAAGATCATCATGTCCAACCTATCATGCAACACCACCTAATCAACTAAACCATGCAACCAAGCACCCCATCCAGTCTCCTCCTGAACACCTCCAGTGATGGTGACACCACCTCGCTGGGCAGCCCATTCCAATGGGCAATCACTCTCTCTGTGTAGAACTTCCTCCTAACCTCCAGCCTAAACCTCCCTTGGCGCAGCTTGAGATGAGGGGCAATGGTTTGAAATGAGAAAAGTGGAGATGTAGATTGGATGTTAGGAACAAGAGCTGCACCATGAGGGTGGCAGAGCACTGAAACAGCTTGCCCAGGGAGATAGCTGAGGCCCCATCCCTAGATATATTCCAGGTGAGGCTTGATGAGGTTCTAAACAACCTGATCTAGTGGAGAGTGTCCCTGCTCACCAGAGGGGAGTTGCACTAGATGACCTTTGGAGGTACCTTCCAACCCAAACCATTCTATAATTTGAATTTGTTAATCATATCTTATTAACCACTCTTGATTGAGACCACACTTGCAGTCTCATGTAGTTTTAATACTTGAAAATAGGTTTGGGATTCTTGACCTCTTCTGTTCAAGCATGGAATCAGAGTGGGACTGGCAGTGCGAACAGAGGACACTGGTTTAAAACATTTGAGACCATGAGAACTTCTTGGTTTACAAAGTGGCAATAATCTGTCAATAAACAGTAGCAGTTCAGATCAAAAGCCTGATTTAAAGATTTCTGTTGGCTGAGATAAAATTGTTTGTGGGAAGGCCATCCTTACTTTCTTCCTTATACTGGACAAGGATGTTCAATGGTGGGCAGCTCATTGTGCAAATGTCTGCTCTGAGAACTGGAAGGGGACGGAAACCTTCATCAAAGTCAGTGGCCCTGAACTTCCACTGTCTATAAACACATCTAATGTCCTCATCCCTATCTGCCTGATTTTCTTCTTTTCAAACTGTCCTTTTTTTTTTCTGTCACACAGTTTGTGTTGGACTAGACTCAGAGACTGTTTTTTGGCTAGTAGATTCTTTGGTGAACAAAATGCTTCTGCTCATAATAAAAAGCTGATTTCCTTTTCCTCTTATCTTGTTACTCCAGTCCACAGTCACTTCTGATGGGGGCACAGGTCATGGATAACCAAATATATGCAATTTTAGAAGTCTCAGTCCTCTGGAACTTCAATTCCACAAACACCCCAAAACATAGTAAAGAATTGTACCTCTTGATGACTGAAAATCTGCAGTCTAAAATGCAGTGCATTTATCTCTCAAGAACAAAGCATTCTGGAGATGTTCTTTGACTTTAGGCAATAAAGAATTTGGGCAATTCTCATTCAAGCAATGTTCCCTTCTAAATGTCAATAGAATAGCCAGTTTGCTCTTACTCTTGGAGAACACCATAACAATCTGTGTGCAGTTGCGGAGTGAGTGAGGAGGGATGCTAAAGGGAGTTGTGCATTCTCTGCCCTCTGATGCAGTTACCTACAAGCAATACCAGAAGTCTTATTAAAGTTCATCTGATACACATTTTTAAAGATGAGCAATCTGGATGTTCAAGCAAATGCTGTTGGCTTTGAGTAGAGAAGGCACCTAAGGGATTTTTGATGCTCTAAATAAGTTACTTTCCCTTTCTCGCTATCAATTTCATTCTACAACAGTGCCTATAGTGGTAGTCATAGATTCACAGTATAGAATAGAATAGAATAGAATAGAATAGAATAGAATAGAATAGAATAGACAAGGTTGGAAGAGACCTTGAAGATCATCATGTCCAACCTTTCATCCAACTCCATCCAATCAACCAAACCATGCAACCAGGCATCCCATCAAGTCTCCTCCCAAACACCTCCAGTGATGGCGACTCCGCCATCTCCCTGGGCAGCACACTCCAATGGCCAATCTCTCCCTCTATGAAGAACTTCCTCCCCATATCCAGCCCAAACCTCCCCCAGCACAGCTTGAGACTGTGTCCTCTTGTTCTGGTGCTGATTGCCTGGGAGAAGAGACCAGTGCCCACCTGGCCACAACCTCCCTTCAGGTAGTTGTAGAGAGTAGTAAGTTCTCCTCTGAGCCTCATCCTCTCCAGGCCAAGCAACCCCAGCTCCCTTTGGGTTGGAAGTGACCTTCAAGATCATCTAGTTCCAAACCCCCTCCCATGGACAGGGACACCTTCCACTAGACCAGTTTGCTCAAGGCCTCATCCAACCTGGCCTTGGAACACTTCCAGGGAAGGGGCATAATACCTTCAATGAAACACTGCTTGGGCTGTGTGACTAAGCTGATGTTTTGCAATCTTTTTTAATCTGACTTGGGGAAAAAAAAACAAAGGAAGGAGAAGAGCTGCCCAGAGGAACAGTGATCAGATGTAGGGTGTATCATCCAGGGGCCGTGTTGTGAAGCTGATGAAGCTTCAGCTGACTGAAATGCAGATCATTCTGCTTGAAAAAGATTTCCAGAAGTTTTTGGTGAGAATCTGGAGGAAAATCTACTGAAAATTCACTGTGAGCGAAACAAAGGCAGAAAACTGGAGGGTTTTTATGTCTTCCTGCACTTGAACAGCAGGTTCTTCTGAGAAAACAGCTTTAGCTGTGTTCTGTCAGTTTTTCTGGATCCCATTTGCAGGGCAGAACCGTTTTGCAGTTCACCTGGAGAAACTGTATGCAGGGCTATGAACCATACAAACCAGGACTCTGATGTGGCCTGCTAGGCAAACTGACAGCAACCTGGGAGGAAAACTCCTGTGTTAACTGGAAACTAGCCAAACCCAATCTCTTCTTGTAAAACACCCCAGCTGTAATGGGCAGGCATTTCTAATGAAAAGCTACTCAGCTGGAAAATCCCAAGCACATTTTAGCCTTGAAGTGCTACTATATTACTAAATAATAATGATAATATGAACTTTTTCCCTCCCCCCCTGCCTATTAGCTTTATTTGTATTCTTGTCCCTGCTATGAAGTAAACTTGAGGTTGCTTATAAATGAAGTCATTCATTTTTCTCAGCTTTGTGTCTTGCATTTAAGGAAGTGGTTTAAGGTAATGCTGATTGTAAATAGCCTGCTGGAGGTGAGTGGCAGAAGTGCAATGATGAATTGTATTGCCATTATATAGCCTGGTGTCACCTTTGATGGTGTGACATCAGTTCTGGTAGAGTATGCAATTGTTATTGAACTGGAAAAGCAGTGCATCTGGCATAGACTGGACCCTGAAGGTCAAACTGTCCACTGTTGATTAAAAGGAAGAGTGAATTCCTTCCTGTGCACATCAAGACTGCACAGAAGGGGGTGTGCCAGTGGTTCCCAAAGGGGCTGAGGTGGTTAATTCCCAACACTTGCAGAGCTCAGGATGCTTTTGTACCAGGAGCCATGGGACCCTTTAATTACCTGGTCAGTCATCTTCTCTCCAGAGTAAACAGCCCCAGGTCTTTCAGCCTTTCTTCATCAGGCAGTACTCCAGTCCCTTCATCATCCTGGTAGCCCTCTGTTGGAGTCTCTTGAGTAGATCCATGCTTCTCTTGAACTGGGGAGCCCAGAACTGGATGCAGTATTCCTGGTGGGGGCTCACTAGGGCAGAGTAGAGGGGGAGAAGAACCTCCCTTGATGTGGGGGACACACTCCTCTTAATGCACCCTGGGATCCCATTGGCCTTCTTGGCCACAAGGGCACATTGCTGTCCCACAGATAACTTGCTGTCCACCAGGACTCCCAGGTCTTTCTCCACAGGGCTGCTCTCTAGGAGATCACCTCCTAACCTGTACTGGTTCTTTGAATTAGTTTTTTTTTTGGTTAAACTTCCAGTGAGCCCAATTCAAAAGCAGTAGAGCCATCACTTCTACTGTGGCTTACTTGACTGAGAACTCTTAAGCAGATGAATATCTATTTTTGTATTTGATTTGCTGAAGTGCTGGTAGAGGTTGCAGTATTAACCACTGTGTCTAGGTTTATACTCAGTAATTGTCTTTTGGGGTTTGTTTCCTTAGGCATCAGGGATAACTGCAATAGCTTCTGTCTTTGAAGAATTTTCCTAAGCACCTATTTCATCTTTCTAATAGGACACTCGACAAAATCTTTTGGGCAGGGTAGTTAAAAGAATCTCCGGATGAGAATCTTCTTAATGGAAACCAGGTTTTTATTATTGCTGTTTTACCTGCTGAGCTTTGATCTCTAGGGTGATTGACCATGATACTGAATACAAAATCAGCTCAGATTTCACTGTTGAAAGCCTTCACAATGTATGTCATTAAGTGGGGCTGCTCGGGGTGGGGGGATGGTGGCAGCGGTGGTTGCCTTGCTCCTCCAAACACTTATCAGCTGTTACCAATCTTGCTAAGCTTCTCTCTTTCTGCCACGGAAAATATGGAAGTTAAAAAAGGGGGGGATAAGTTTGCCAGTGTTTGAGTGTAGCTGCTTTCAGATTTGCCTGAGAGGATTAACATAATTTATTTAGTCTTGCATTTCTAGCATTAAGTACGACAAAATATCAAGGCTGTTTTAGACGGGAACTCTCTTTTCTTGTGTAGCTTTCAAAGTGATGTGAAATCAAGGTTGATTACCTGAAGAGCAGATGAAAGTGGAGAACAAGGAAGGAAAAAAAGGATGAAATTACTAATACAGTCAGATAAATTAACTACATTGCCACTGAGACTGTGGTTTATGGTAGCACTCTGCAGGGAAAAGGAGAGAATGGTTCTGTTGTTTACATGCTGCTCTTTATTCATGCCTGGCAAAGAACAGTAAATATTAGCTCTAATGATGAAGTCATCTGTGTTGTAGCTATAAATAATAAGCAGAGCACTTATTTCCCAATGACTTTTCAGGTATTGACAAACCACTGGTTATTCAGGGTGATTAGTGGCTTGTGTCAATGAGCACAGTCTTCTATTAGAGAGAGAGATCTAGGAGTCATTGCAACTGGTGACATCTCCCAAAGTTCATCCCATAATTCACATGCAGCGTGGATAGCAGTGAGTGCTGAGCACAGAATCACAGAATCAGAATCACAGAATGGTAGAGGTTGGAAGGAACCTCCAGAGATCATCGAGTCCAACCCCCCTGCCAGAAGCAGGGTCACCAAGGGCAGCAGTGCATCCAGCCACGTTTGGAAAGCCTCCAGAGAAGGAGACTCCACAACCTCTCTGGGCAGCCTGCTCCAGTGCCCCATCACCCTCACCGTAAAGAAGTTTCTCCTCATGTTGAGGAGAAATCTTCTGTGTTCAAGCTTGTACCCATTGTTCCTTGTCTTGTTACTGCACACCACCAAAAAGAGCTTGGCGCCCTCCACTTGACTCCCACCCCTCAGATCTTGATAGACATTGATCAGATCCCCTCTCAGGCTTCTCCTCTTCTCTTCTCTTCTCTTCTCTTCTCTTCTCTTCTCTTCTCTTCTCTTCTCTTCTCTTCTCTTCTCTTCTCTTCTCTTCTCTTCTCTTCTCTTCTCTTCTCTTCTCTTCTCTTCTCTTCTCTTCTCTTCTCTTCACAATACAATAGGTTGAAAGAGACCTCCAAGATCATCACATCCAACCCATCAACCAATCCAACCCACCTAAACAACTAAACCATGGCACCAAGCACCCCATCAAGTCTCCTCCTGAACACCTCCAATGAAGGTGACTCCACCACCTCCACGGGTAGCCCATTCCAATGGGCAATCACTCTCTCTGTATAGAACTTCTTCCTAACCTCCAGCCTAAACCTGCCCTGGCGCAGCCTGAGACTGTGTCCTCTTGTTCTGGTACTGGCTGCCTGGGAGAAGAGACCAACCTCTGCCTGGCTACAACCTCCCTTCAGGTAGTTGTAGAGAGCAATAAGGTCACCCCTGAGCCTCTCTTCTCCAGGCTAAACAGCCCCAGGGCTCTCATCCTTTCTTCAAGGTAGATATGTTCAAGTCCCACAGTTATCCTCATGGCTCTCCATTGGACTCCCTCCAGCAGATCCCTGTCTCCCTTGAACCGGGGAGCCTGTAATTGGCCACAGTATTGCAGGTGTGGTCTCATGAGGGCAGAGAAGGGAGGGGGGAAGAGCCTTCCTAGGCTGTCAGCGAAGTCTGCCTTTTTTAGAACGTATTTTATTTTCTAGTAATCCTGTTCTTTCCAATGAAGCACCCACCACCCAAGTAATCTGAGCACACTATTCCTGCTGTTTCATTGTATTGTAATATAAACATGAATGCAGTGTTGAAAGCTATACCAATGGTGTCAGACTCCTTAAGGACTTGAGAAAACTGTCATAACTTCTAGAATAACTGATAATCGCTTGTGGGTCAAAAAGAGCAGCATGCTGCATTGCTTCAGCTTTCTGCTTTCTTCTTCTTTTTTTTTTTCTCAAGGTTTGTCTGAGCTTTAATTTTATGTGAAGTACACAAAACACTGTCAGTGAAACATTATCACTTTGTAAAAGCTGTTTAGAATATGGTCTGGCACAAAAATGTGCAGAAAATGATCAAAGAATCCTCCCCACTCTCTTTTTTTTTTTCCTTGCACGGCGCCGAGTTGTATATGGAATTGGAAATTGTGGCCAAAAGCAGTGCAAGGAAATGTGACTGCATTTTGATATTTGCAAAATAAGCCTGGAGCTGCAGACTTAGCTTTCAAAATTATCTGCATAACTAGATGTGTATAGAATTAAATGGCGGGGGGCGGGGGGGGAGGAGAAGACCATTTAAAGAAAATGTCATATTTGTGGGGGTTTGTGTGTAAATGTAGATGTGTTTGTGTGCACATATGCTTAGCTCTTTGCACTTCTGAGGCTTGAGTTGAGGTGGTTCTTTTTGTCCTATCCATATCACAATGTTTCAGTTGGAATTGGAATGGAATGGAATGGAATGGAATAGAATAGAATAGAATAGAATAGAATAGAAGTAGAATATAATAGAGTAGAATACAATACAATACAATACAATACAATACAATACACCACACCAGGCTGAAAGAGACCTTCAAATCATCATGGCCAACCCATCCACCAATCCAACCCACCTAAACAACTAGACCATGGCACCAAGCACCCCATCAAGTCTCCTCCTGAACACCTCCAATGATGGTGACTCCACCACCTCCACGGGCAGCCCATTCCAATGGGCAATCACTCTCTCTGTATAGAACTTCTTCCTAACCTCCAGCCTAAACCTGCCCTGGCGCAGCCTGAGACTGTGTCCTCTTGTTCTGGTACTGGCTGCCTGGCAGAAGAGACCAACCTCCGCCTGGCTACAACCTCCCTTCAGGTAGTTGTAGAGAGCAAGAAGGTCACCCCTGAGTCTCCTCTTCTCCAGGCTAAGCAACCCCAGCTCCCTCAGCCTTTCCTCACAGGGCTTGTGTTCCAAACCCCTCACCAACTTCATTGCCCTTCTCTGGACATGTTCCAGCAAGACAACATCCTTCCTAAATACACTACACTACACTGCACTACACTACACTACACTACAATACAATAAATTACCCAGGTTGGAAAAGACCTTTGAGATCATCAAGTCCAACCTATCATCCAACACCATCTAATCAACTTAACCATGGCACCAAGTGCCGCATCCAGGCTCTTCTTAAACACCTCCAGTGATAGTGACTCCACCACCTCCCTGGGCAGCACATTCCAATGGCCAATCTCTCTTTCTGGGAAGAGTTTCTTCCTAATATCCAGCCTAAACCTCCCCTGGCACAGATTGAGACTGTGTCCTCTTGTTCTGGTGTTGGTTGCCTGGGAGAAGAGACCAACCCCCGACTGGCTACAACCTCCTTTCAGGTAGTTGTAGAGGGCAATAAGGTCACCCCTGAGCCTCCTCTTCTCCAGGCTAAGCAACCCCAGCTCCCTCAGCTCCTCCTCACAGGGCTGTGCTCCAAACCCCTCCCCAGCTTTGTTGCCCTTCTCTGGACACCTTCCAGCAACTCAACATTGTATATTTTGATTTTTCTTCTGGGACCAGGTGGAATCAAGGCCTTTCTATTCCACCACTAAAAGAAGAATCCTCTTTAACACAACATTTCTCCCAGAAGGGATGATCTTGTCCAGTCACAGGATATTATTTTTTACAGACTGATACTCACATTCACAATGGAGTGGATTTCATCTTCATTCAACAGATTTTTTTTTGTTCTGGTACTAAAAAGATTTTCTATCTAGTTGCTAAAAAATAACTCAGAATCAAAGGAAATCTGTAAAACTCCCAAGGCCAAGACTATCTGCATATTGTTGGCTAAAGATGAGGTGCTGCTCAGCACCTCCTGACAACTAAACCATGGCTTCAAGTGCCACATCCAATCCCTTTTTGAACACCTCCAGGGATGGGTACTCCACCACCTCCCTGGGCAGCACATTCCAATGGCCAATCTCTCTTGCTGGGAAGAACTTTCTCCTCACCTCCAGCCTAAACTTCCCCTGGCACAGCTGGAGACTGTGTCCTCTTGTTCTGGTGCTGCTTGCCTGGGAGAAGAGACCAACCCCCACCTGGCTACAACCACCCTTCAGGTAGTTGCAGACAGCAATAAGGTCTCCCCTGAGCCTCCTCTTCTCCAGGCTAAGCAACCCCAGCTCCCTCAGCCTCTCCTCACAGGGCTGTGCTCAAGGCCTCTCCCCAGCCTTGTTGCCCTTCTCTGGACACATTCAAGTGTCTCAATGTCCTTCCTAAATTGAGGAGCCCAGAACTGGACACAGGACTCAAGGTGTGGCCTAACCCATGCTGAGTACAGGGAGAGAATGACCTCCTTGCTTCTGATGGCCACACTATTTCTGATGAAGGCCAGCATACCATTGGCCTTCTTGGCCACCTGGGCACTCTGCTGGCTTGTGTTCAGCTGCTGTCAACCAGTACCCCCAGGTTGCTTTCTGCCTGGCTCTGTCCCCAGCCTGTAGCACTGCATGCGGTTGTTGTGGCCATAGTGCAGCACCCAGCACTTGGACTTGTTGAATGCCATCATGTTGGACTCTGCCCATCTGTCCACCCTGTCAAGGTCCCTCTGCAGAGCCCTCCTACCCTCTAACAGATCAATACCTGCTCCCAGCTTGATGTCATCTGCAAATTTACTGATGATGGACTCAATCTCCTCATCCAGATCATCAGTAAAGATGCTGAACAGGATGGGGCCCAGCACTGATCCTTGGGGGACACCACTAGTGCCTGGCTGCCAGCTGGCTGTGGCACCATTCACCACCACTCTCTGGGCTCAGCCTCCAGCCAGTTCCTCACCCAGCTCAGAGTGCTGCTGTCCAAGCCAGGGGCTGACAGCTTGGCCAGGAGTTTGCTGTGGGGTACACTTAATAAAAGGTGCATATTAATGTTTCTAGTGATGAGATTCTGTGGCAATTAAGACCAAAAACTTTTAGTATGCAGTCCTCAGGAGAATTTCTTCCCAGATACTTCAATAATATGGATTGTTGCACTCTGGAGTCTTGCAGGCTGACACTCCTGTTCTTTTGTGTGCAATCAGTGTGGCAGTGAATGGGATCTGTCCCTGTTCCATGGCTCCAGCAGAAAAAGCAGGCTGGATTGAATTGTTCTGTGGTCCTGTTCATTTGCACTTCTTGCTTTTCACTCTTCTCCTAGAATTGTAGAATGGTTTGGTTGGAAGGGACCTTAAAGATCGTCTAGATCCAATCCTCCTGCTGTGGCCAGGGACACCAGCAGACCACACTGCTCAAGGCTTTGCCCAACTTGGCCTTGAACACCTCCAGGGAAGAGGCATCCACAACCTGTTCCAGTGTCTCACCACCCTTGCTGTAAAGAATCCTTCTTTATCTCCAGTCTAGATCTGCCCTCCTCAAGCTTTAATCCAGTCCCTCTCATCCTATCACAGTAGCCCTTGCAAAAAGTCCCTTCCTGACTTTCTTCTTGTCCCCTATAGGTACTGGAAGGCCACTATAAGGTCTCCCCAGAGTCTTCTTACTCTTCTAGAAAGATGATTGCATTCTTAGCTCTATCTTGTATACAGGCCTTAACCAGTGCTTCTCTGCTACGTTGAGGATTTTTCAGTCTGTTTATTCTGCTCTTTTATTGCAAAAAATTGTTGCAATCAACAGATTGCTTTGATCTAGAACATCCAGGCAGGGCTGTATTCCCAGAATGCTTGTTAGTTACAAGGATACACAAGTGATTCAGAAATTAAAAGGCAATGTTCTGGAAAGGAAATGAGGATCTGTCAGTGGGAAATAGCCCCATGTCTTGTAATTAAAATGAGTGGCTTATTTTATGGATCACATAAACTCTATTATAGGAGGAGACAAGGCTTGCAATAAGTGAACTGCTGCCATGTTGCAGTAACATTGCCAACTGTGCAATGTTCTATGTTCCTTGTAGTAGAAAACAAAAAAGGTGAAATTAATGCAAGCTGAACTCTGTGCCACCCTTTACCATGGTGAAAGCAGCAATAATGACTTAGCCAGACTCTTGCAGGCATTAAAAATGCAAATGAACTGTTGGTAAGAAGGACATTGAGATGCTGGAATGTATCCAGAGAAGGGCAATGAGGCTGGTGGGGGGTCTGGAGCACAAGGCCTGTGAGGAGAGGCTGAGGGAGCTGGGGTTGCTTAGCCTGGAGAAGAGGAGGCTTAGGGGAGACCTTATTGCTCTCTACAACTACCTGAAAGGAGGTTGTAGCCAGGTGGAGGTTGGTCTCTTCTCCCAGGCAACCAGCACCCGAACAAGAGGACACAGTCTCCAGCTGCACCAGGGGAAGTTTAGGCTAGAGGTGAGGAGAAAGTTCTTCACAGAGAGAGTAACTGGCCATTGGAATGTGCTGCCCAGGGAGGTGGTGGAGTCCCCCCATCCCTGAAGATGTTCAATAAAGGGTTGGTTGTGGCACTTGGAGCCAATCTTTAGTTGTGAGGAGGTGTTAGGTATTAGGTAATAGGTTGGACTTGATGATCTCTGAGGCCTTTTCCAATCTGGTTGATTCTATGATTCTATAAAACAACTTTTTAGACCACACTGAAATGGAATTGAAAGCTTAGTTACCGCCCAACCAGATGACCAGGCTTGTTACCAGCCTTCAGTTGGATGGTTCCTAATATAGGCCAGCTTAGGAGACTGTTGGTGTGAAAGTGCTAAGTAAAGGAAGCTGTGATATAAACTGGGCACTAAATTTATTCATATCTGCTATTAGTTCGTTTTCTTGTGTTTTTTTCTAGTGGCACTGATATTTTTTGTGCATGTCTAACCCACCTGAATGAGATTCTTAAAGAGGTCCACAGTAGTGGTCAGTAGGTCTGCCAAATGTTTTTGATACATCCTGTGGAATACTTTATTTTTTTGTTTGATGTGTGGGTGTAAGTCTGTGTCTGTTTGCATCTGAATTACCTTGAAATGGCTGTGGGGGAAGCCTGTCATCCTAGGGGATGTTGTCATTCCGTTTGAGGACATTATGCGAGATTCACAGATTAATGCAACTAGCTGAGAATGAGTGTCTGGTTTTGCTGTGACAGAATCCTAGGCCAGCCATGGGCTGCAAGTCATTAGCAGCTTCTACTCAGCCAGGGCAGCTGAAGCAGGTGCACATAGTCAGGCAGTTTTCAATGCCAAGAGAGTTTGTCCCACCTTAAAGAGTTCTCCTTTTGGAGTTTTCAGTGAGCTTTCAAAAATTAATCCACTGCCCACCCCCCTCTCTCACTTAGTGGGGATGATGCTTGTGCTAATTTATCCACTGTGTGAGGACATGTTAGCCATTTTCTTTTGCTTACATCCTTACATCTGATCCCTTCCACTTCTTCATTAACAGCCTCTCCTCACATGGCTGTGCTCCAAAGCCCTCCCCAGCTTTGTTGCCCTTCTCTGGACACGTTCCAGCAACTCAGCATCTTCCCTAAGCTGAGGAAGAAGGCAGCTGCAGAGGGACTGTTTACAAAGGCCTGGAGTGATAGGATGAGGCACAATGGTTTGAAATGAGAGAAGATCAGATTTAGATTGTATGTTAGCAACAAGTTCTTTACCATGAGGGTAGTGGAATACTGGAGCAAGTTGCACAAGGAGGTAGTTTAGGCCCCATCCCTGGAGATTTTCAAGGTCAGGCTCAACAAGGCTCTGAGCAACCTGATCTGGTGGGGGATGTCCCTGCTGACTGCAGAGGGGGTTGGACTAGATGACCTTTGGAGGTCCCTTCCAACTGGGAGGGGATTGGACTAGATGACCTTGGGAGGTCCCTTCCAACTGGGAGGGGATTGGACTAGATGACCTTTGGAGGTCCCTTCCAACTGGGAGGGGATTGGACTAGATGACCTTGGGAGGTCCCTTCCAAGCCAGACCATTCAGTGATTCTATGATGTATAAATATTTCTAGTAGCTCTTTCCTGCAAAAGCCGGAAGATACAAAAAGAACAATTTGTGTTACGAGAAGGCATTCTCTATGAAGTGAAGGTTTTGTACCATTCTTGGGAGCTGGAGTCATAAGCAAAATGCAAACAAAATTGCCATGCTCTTTAAAAGTCGTTGTGCTTGTGAAGCAGCTCGTGCTCAGCGGCGGTGTGTGCTCAGCCTGTCTCTGTGTACAGTCGGCGGATTAGATTTCATAAATATGAAATGGAGCTGTGAAAGATGTTCTCAGCTGTGGTACATGAGAGGATGAATTTTCTAAGTGTACATAAACATACCTACTTGTCATACTTGTTAGTGACAATAAAATTGACTTCATCTGAAATTTTTATGATTTAGAATGTGTTAAAATAAGCAGGCAGCTACTTTAATGTTGCATTACGGCATAGAGGAGTTAATTTTAGAGAAAAAAAGGTTTATTTATGTATCTTTTTTTTTTTTTTTTACATTTCTTTGCTCTCAGGAAGCTATATTCTTTACAAGTAAACATAAGGGAGGAATAGATTTGTTTCCATTTGACACAATAGTTTATTTTCATTTCTGATGTGTTTTTCTTACTGTGTGCAACAGTACGCGACTCAGAAGCATGGGAGAAGATGTGGTAGTTTTAGACTATGCCTTTAACATTTTGTTACAGATTTCGAGCAGAGAAGTAGAAAAATGTAAATAAATCATGTTGGGTGTAAAAAGGAAAACCAAAGATAATTCTAAACTATTTGTGTCCAGTTCTGGGCCCCTCAGTTTAGGAAGGACATCGAGACACTTGAACGTGTCCAGAGAAGGGCAACAAGGCTGGGGAGAGGCCTTGAGCACAGCCCTGTGAGGAGAGGCTGAGGGAGCTGGGGTTGCTTAGCCTGGAGAGGAGGAGGCTCAGGGGAGACCTCATTGCTCTCTACAACTACCTGAAAGGTGGTTGTAGCCAGGAAGGGGTTGGTCTCTTCTCTCTAGCACCCAGCAGCAGAACAAGAGGACACAGTCTCAAGCTGCACCAGGGGAAGTTTAGGCTGGAGGTGAGGAGAAAGTTCTTCACAGAGAGAGTGATTCGCCATTGGAATGTGCTGCCCAGGGAGGTGGTGGAGTCACCGTCCCTGGTGGTGACAGGTTGGACTCAATGATCTTTGAAGTCTCTTCCAACCTTGGTGATACTGTTATACTGTGATACTGTGATATTTAATTGGAGAGATATCTGCCATAAGACTGGCTGTACCAAAACATTCTGGGGGCTTCTCTTCTCTTCTTGCTTCGTTGCTCTGGAGAGGGCCACGAGGCTGATCAGAGGGCTGGAGCACCTCTACTATGAGGACAGACTGAAAGAGTTGGGGCTGTTCAGTCTGGAGCAAAGAAGGCTCTGAGGTGACCTCATTGTGGCCTTCCAGTATCTGAAGGGGGCTACAAAAAGGCTGGGGAGGGACTTTGTGGGCTATCAGGTAGTGATAGGACTAGGGGGAATGGAATGAAGCTGGAGGTGGGGAGATTCAGGCTGGACGTGAGGAGGAAGTTCTTCCCCATGAGAGTGGTGAAGCCCTGGAATGGGTTATCCAGGGAGGTGGTTGAGGCCCCATCCCTGGAGGTGTTTAAGCCCAGGCTGGATGAGGCTGTGGCCAGCCTGATCTAGTGTGGGGTGTCCCTGCCCATGGCAGGGGGGTTTGGAACTAGATGATCCTTGTGGTCCCTTCCAACCCTGACTGATTCTGTGATTCTATGGTTCTATGATACTAACCTGCTTCTGCATGACCCTGGCTGCATTGCTTTGTTTAAGTCTAACTGCTACTTTTTTCCTCTGCTCCTTTCTTCCTTTTGGGGGAAGGGGGTGAGGGGAGCAGAGAGACAGCTTCCCTGGTCTCTGACCAGAGGGGTTCTTGTGTTGTTTTTTAATTGTAAATATCTGTAAGTATTGTAAATCCTGGATATTTTGTACATATCCCTTGCATTCCATTGTAGATTGTAGTTTTGCCTGTAAATACAGCTTTCACTTGCTGCCAGCTGAGCTGGTCTGGCAAAGTTAATGTTGGGGGGAATTTTCATCCCACCACAGAAGACAACGAAAGGAGAGCTCAGAATCGTGTCCTGTCATGCCTACAATTTTACTTGCTCAAAAAACTGTTTGCTTACAAAATTAGTAGCATGGAGTTACTTAGGAGTCTCAATATTTGCCAATATGTGTTCTGAAATACTTCATTAAGTAACATTGCTTTGACAATACTCGGGGAGAAGTAAATGAGGCCAGACAGTTAATTTTTGTGTGCCGTTTTCCTGCAGTAGATTCCCTTAGTGGAATGCTCTTGATGACTTCAGTTACCCAAACCAATCATGCTGCATACCTCAGGTTACCAGAGCAAGTTTTAGAGTCTGCTCAGAGGTTTGGGGTTTGTTTTGTAGTTGCCTTACTGGATCTGTGTCTTGTTGATCTTCATTGTGGAGAGGTAAATAGCCCTAAATGCTAATGGCAACGTGGTTGAAAGGTAATGCAGAGCAAGGAATAAAAAAACTTGTGCATGTATTCAAGCACTTAGTTTATCAAAGCTGGCAATTGTTTGTCTTACAGTTTGTTAAGCATATTACTTAAAAAAAAAAAAGAAATCCAGGCTGGATGTGGCTCTGAGTAACCTGATCTAGTGTGAGGTGTCCCTGCCCATGGAAGAGGGGTTGGGACTAGATGATTCTTCCAACCCTAACAATTCTATGATTCTATGATAAAAGAGGGGAGATTGAGAATAGATATAGGGAAGAATTTTTTTATGCTGGTGGTTGTGAAATGCTGGCCCAGGTTGCCCAGATAGGGTTGAAAGCCCCATCCCTGGAAGCATTCAAGGTAAAACTGGAGGAGGCTTTGAGCAACCTGATCTAGTTGCAGATGTCCCTGCTCCCTGCAGGGGGTTGGACTAGATGACCTTTAAAGGCGGCTTCCAACCCAAACCATCCTATGGCTCTATGAATCCTATGACTGAATAAATTTCTTTTATGTTCTGAATGATTTGTAGTGCCTAAGACTAATTAATCAGCTCACCAGACAATCATTGGATCAGGAAACCCTGCATTTATGGTGTGATGCATGGCTGTATGGAAGATTTTCCTGGGTTTCTGTTTCTGCTATTTTAGAGTTTCATTTCAGCCTTCTGAACTGCAGCATTTCAGTACACTTCTGTTTGATATTAGCTTTCAGAATGCTATTTCTGTGCTCTCACCTTTTTCATTTGGAGCAGTGTGTGCACGTGCTCATGTGCCTACCCCTGCGCCATCTCCCTGAATCTTTGGCACTTCCAAGTAGCAAGAGGACCATATTCTAATTAAATGTGGGTATTAGGAGATTGCAGTGAGATACTGAAAGCTGTGACTGAGAGCAGATGAATACCCCCTTACATGGATTTAATAGGTTTTTATGAGTGTGTGTGTGTGCAGTATTTCATTAACTACATTTGTAAAACTCTTGAAGTTAGCCCATCAGGTACTCTTAAAGGTGGTGGTACATCTCTTTGTGCTCTGTGCTGGCATTCATAAAAATTAATTTAATTAGCTTTTGAAGTGGATTAGTTACATGGTGTTATACTTTTGTGTAGATACAATTATTCAAAAGCAATTTACTTTTAAAGTGAGTTAAGCTAAGGCTGCTGAAGAACTTCAGTAAGTTCTGAAGGAGAGAGATTTCATGTGAACCCACAGGAAATTCGTTTCTACCCCTGGTTTTGAAACTACACTTCCAAAGGAATGAAGGCATGAGTTGTGTGTGTTTTGAGGGCTCTAAATGAAAGATAGGGAAGATCTGAATGATGTGTAGTAACCCACAAGTACTGTGCCATTCATAGCTAGTCTGCAGAACACTGGCAAATAGGTTTTTTTTCATCTTGAGGAGTTATATCCCTGTGAGCAACTTGAAGGGGAGGAGGTGGGTAAATTTAGTAAGAGATTAAGCCCCTGCTTTCTAGCCAGTCCTCAGTGACTACAGGGGCTAGGGGTAGCTGGACTGTAACTCTTCTTAGGGATGCCAATTAAGGTGGCAAGTATCGATACCTCAGTTTTCTCTTGTGGGACTGCAGCCATATAGAATCATAGAATTGTCAGGGTTGGAAGGGACCTCAAGGATCATCTAGTTCCAAGCCCCCTGTCGTAGGCGGGACACCTCACGCTAGATCAGGTTGCTCAGAGCCACATCCAGCCTGGCCTTAAAAAACTTCCAGGTATGAGGCTTCTACTGCCACCCTGGGCAACCTGTTCCAGTGTCTCACCACCCTCATGGGGAAGAACTTCTTCCTAACATCCACTCTGAATCTACCCACTTCTAGTTTTGCTCCATTCTCCCTAGCCCTATCATTACCTGACACCGTAAAAAGTCCCTCCCCAGCTTTTTTGTAGCTCCTTCAGATGCTGGAAGGCCACAATAAGGTCTCTGGGGAGACTTCTCCTCTCCAGACTGAGCAGCCCCAACTCTCTCAGTCTGTCTCTGTAGGAGAGGTGCTTTTTGGTTGCACAAACATTTCAAACTTGATGGCCACAGCCAAACCTCAACTTCTGCCAGGAATAGCTAAAGGCTGTGATAAAATAGGACAAAGGCATTGCAGGGCCACATCTGATCTCAGCCAACATCCCTCTTTTGAGCTCATCACCAGACGTGGACAGCTGGGCCTTCACCCAGAAGCAGGGTCTGGTTCAGACCTAGATGCTTATCAGCAAGTTATGCTTTCCTATTTCCAGTATTTGTGCTTCCAACAGTGTGTCTCAGGGACATTTCCATGCTGTCCTTGATGACTTGCAGCTGCCTCTGACAGAAGAATCACATACTCTGTTTGAGATCAGTGATCTTGGGGTGCTTCACAAATTAGAAGGCAAAAGGGCCTATATAAGAATTTTCCACAGGAGCCTGCAAGTCCTGTAACTAATGGATGTATTGTCAGTCACACACATGTAAATATGTTGTTCTAAATTGCAAGCTCTGCAAATTACTAATAATGCTGATTTTTAGACACTGAATGGCCTTAAGCTTTAATTTAAGCAGGTGTAACAGTTTCCCATTACTCATTAAAGCTTCAAGCAGGATACAAATTAGAAACACAATTTAATTTAGAGGTAATCTATTTTATATTTCACTCATAAAATGAAAGGGAGATTTAGATTAGATGTTAGGAAGTTCTTCACCATAAGGGTGGTGAGGCCCTGGAACAGGTTGCCCAGGGAGGTGGTGGAAGCCTCATGGAAGTGTTAGGGTTGGAAGGGACCTCAAGAATCATCTAGTTCCAACCCCCCTGCCCTGGGCAGGGACCCCTCACACTAGATCAGGTTGCTCAGAGCCACATAGGCTCTGAGGATGAGGTTCAGAGCCTCATCCCTGGATGTTCTTAAGGCCAGGCTGGATGTGGCTCTGGGCAGCCTAATCTCGTGGAAAGTGTCCCTGCCCATGGCAAGGGGCTTGGAACTAGATGATCCTTGAGGGTCCCTTCTAGCACCGACAACTCTACGACTGTGACAAAGCTGTGAAGCAAATGTTAAACCTAGTTTAATCATTCTTCACCTATTTAAACCTCAGTTTCTTACCTAAATCACAGCTTGATAGCTTCAATGGATAGATTCATAGATTCATCAGTTTTAAACAGCAGATTTTTAGGGACATTCTCCATTTTTCCATGTGGGTGTGCTGAAATGTCTAGCAATACATGGAAGCAGACACAGATAAATAGGCACAGGCCTAGCACTTCCTTCTATTTTGGCACTCTCTTGGCCGTTGTGTGAGGAGGGGCTGAGGGAGCTGGGGTTGCATAGCCTGGAGAAGAAGAGACTCAGGGGAGATCTTATTGCTGTCTACAACTACCTGAAGGGAGGTTGTAGACAGGTGGAGGTTGGTCTCTTCTCCCAGGCAACCAGCACTAGAACAAGAGGACAGAGTCTCAGGCTGCACCAGAGAAGGTTTAGGCTGGATGTTAGAAGTTCTACACAGAGAGAGTGATTGCCCATTGGAATGTGCTGCCTGGGGAGGTGGTGGAGTCACCTGCATTGGAGATGTTCAGGAGGAGACTAGATAGGGTGCTTGGTTGCATGGTTTAGTTGATTAGGTGGGTTGGATTAGTTGATAGGTTGGACACGATGATCTTGAAGGTCTATTCTATTCTATTCTATTCTATTCTATTCTATTCCTATTCTATTCCATTCCATTCCATTCCATTCCATTCCATTCCATTCCATTCCATTCCATTCCATTCCATTCTATTCCATTCCATTCCATTCCATTCCATTCTATTCTATTCTATTCTATTCTATTCTATTCTATTCTATTCTATTCTATTCCATTCTAAATATTTCATTCCAGAGAGACATTTTTAAGGTGGTGAATAGTGATATGCTTAGCAGTAACCTTTCCTCCTGACGTGATATTGTCCATGTGCCTTACTTTGTTTAGCTTTCCCGGGCACTGATGAAGCCTGCGGCTGCTGTTCCTTCAGAGCCGCTGATAATGCTTTTTGTTATCTGATTAACTGACACATTTGGTTGAAATCAGACAGAGCCCTTAGGCTGGGCATGGATTTAATTTAAAGCAGCATCAAAGGTTTGCACTGTGTGCTGTTTAATCATCGTGTTTATCAGGCAAAGAAAAATTACCGGAAGGACCATAGGGAGAGGGTTATCTTAAGGAGCAGTAACTTGGGAAATTGATAATAACTCCAAGGTAATTTACAGCTAACTTTTACATTCATTAATGTAACATTTCCCACTAATAATTACGGTGCGTGTAATGTACTAATTAAATTGAAAACATTAGCGCTCATTTTCGGTTTTGCTGAACTCTGAGAGGGTCAGGGAGAGGCATTAAAATGTGAAATTAAAGGCAGCCTCCGCGCTAGGGCTGCTGCAGTGGATGTTTTACTTGCCTGTGGAGCGCTTCTGCCGGTATTTTGTGTTACAGTGCATACGGTGACTCATGGAATTGTAGAATCAACCAGGTAGGAAGAGACCTCAGAGATCATCAAGTCCAACCTATTACCTAATACCTAACACCTCCTGACAACTAAACCATAGCTCCAAGTGCCACAACCAATCCTTTTTGAAACACCTCCAGGGACGGAAACTCAACTACCTCCCTGGGCAAATCTGAGGGTGACTTGAGGAAATGTGTCTATCCTTAATTGCAGTCAGTGACATAAAAAGGCAATATTTCAAATCAGAGTGTGCTAGCATAAATTACTCTAAGATTTCTGTTTCTATTTTCTTTAGCTGGGTCAGTTTTGTACAACTAGATCAGGTTGCTCAGAGCCACATCCAGCCTGGCCGTAAAAACCTCCAGGGATGAGGCTTCCACCACCTCCCTGGGCAACCTGTTCTGGTGTCTCACCACCCTCATGGGGAAGAACTTCTTCCTAACATCTAATCTGAATCTACCCGCTTCTAGTTTTGCTCCATTTCCCCCAGTCCTGTCACTACCCAACACTCTATAAAGTCCATCCCCAGCTTTCTTGTAGCCCCCTTCAAATACTGGAAGGCCACAGTTAGGTCTCCTCAGAGCCTTTTCTTCTCCAGACTGAACAGCCCTAACTCTCTTAGTCTGTCCTTATAGGAGAAGAGCTCCAGCCCCCTGCTCGTCCTCGTGGCCCTTCTCTGGACACCTTCCAGCACCTCCCTCAACCTGCTGGAGACACTTCTTTTGATGCAGCCCAGGCTCTGGTTGGCTTTCTGGGCTGCAAGTGCTCACTGCTGGCTCCTGTTGAGCTTCTCCACCAGCACCCCCAGGTCCTTTTCTTCAGGGCTGCTCTCCAGCCAGTCCCTGCCCAGCCTGTATCAGTGCTTGGGACTGCCCCGACCCAGCTGCAGGACCTTGCACTTGGTCTTGTTGAACTTGATAGTTATTTGTAGGTGGCATAGCTAGCACCTCAGTTCCAGTGAAGAACTGGAAGGAATTTTCAGAGTATCAGTAAAACTTCAGGAGAAGTTGTTAAATCAGGGTGTTTCTTCTGTAGAATGGTACTTGAGTAAAGTAGATTAATGTGTTAGGGTACTAACCACACAGGAGGTCAACTGTGCAAGATGGAGGTTGCAGCCCTTTCATTTCCATGTCCTGGGCACGGGATGGTTCTGCTGGGAGAGGTACTGAATCTCTCTTGTTTGAGCCAGCATATTCTGCTATGATTAATACTTCATCTCTTTTTTTTCAGGACAAAGAAGGAGTGGAGGGGGTATCTGTGGGAGCCATTCTTTCTGACTACCAGAGAGTTCGAGTTGAAGATGTGTAAGAAGATATTAATCTTTATGCATTCTGAAAAGTGCTTGATGTATTTGTTTCCTAACTCACATTCTGGAGCAGACTGTTGCTTTATTTCTTATATTCTATGACCCCCAAATGAGTTCAATTTGTTAATACAAGTTCTTTGCTGTATCTGGCTGGTTTGTGGTTTGGTAGTGGGGTTTTTGTGGTTTTGTTTGTTTGTTGTTGTGTTCATTTTTGGTTGGGTTTTGTGGTTGGTTGGTTTGGGATTTTGTTTATTTGGGAGTTTTGTGGGGTTGATTTGTTCATTTGTGTTGGTTTTGTTTTGTTTGTGTGTTTGGTTTTTTTCCTGGACCATGTGTTCATTAGTGAAAACCCAGTATATCATACAATCCTAGCATGGCTTAGGTTGGAAGGGACCTCAGAGGTCATCTGCTCCAACCTCCCCACCCTGGGCAGGGACACCTCTCAACTAAACTTGGCTGCTCAAGGCTTCATCCGACCTGGCCTTCAACACCCCCAGCCAGGAGGCAGCCACAACCTCCCTGGGCAGCCTATTCCAGAGTCTCACCTCCCTCATACTGAAGAACCTCTTCCTAAGATCCAGTCTAAACCTACTCTCCCTCAGCTTTAAACTGTTCCCCTTTCTCCTATTGCTCGACACCCTTAGGGAAAGTCCCTCTCCAGCTTTCCTGTAGGACCCCTTCAGGTATTGGAAGGCAGCTATCAGGTCTGTCATGGATCTGCTGAAAAGACTCAGAGTTTTAATGTGAAAGTATTTCAGCAGAAAGCTCAGACTCTGTTCTGGTGACTACAGAGTGATGGTCAAGTATCTCTGTATTTCAGCAGTGTTTAGATGCAGTGGAACACCCTTTGACTTGTTAGCAGGAATTAAATGCAAGTGAATCTTTATGAGCTGATCTTCCTTCACCTCCTTCAAATCTAAAATCTGTTATCATTAATCTGGAGCTTTCATCTGATATTTCTTCTCTGCACACTTAAGTCCAGCTAGACTGTGATAGTATGAAAAGTCTTAATGTTAAATAAGGTATGAGATAGGAATTGTTTGTGCTTGCATAGGCCAAGATTTGATTTGAGTCTGGGGGAAAAAAAATCATTGTATATATATCTGATAAAATGTAAAACTACCTTGTATTCAAAATTACTTTTAATTTCATGAGTTCATTAGTGAAATGTTGATGATAAAAGCAATCCACTGTGGATAGTAAGAAGTTAATATGCCAGTTGACCTCCCATCAGCAAGTTACACAGCATGAGTGCTTCCTTTACACTTTACATAGGAATTGCAGTCACATGAATTGCAGTCAGAAACTTACACCTAAAACACAGATCTTTTACCACAGCCAAAAGACTGAGAAGCCATCACAATATTTTGATTCACTTCTAGGTTGCTCAGTGTTAAAAACATTTTACATTGTGATCCGTAGATTATGCCCTTGCAGTGAAGTTGTATTGCCCAAACCATCCTGGCTCACAGAATCATACAGAATCAAAGAATTAACCAGATTGGAAAAGACCTTTCAGATTATCAAGTCCAGCCTATCACTCAACACCATCTAATCATCTAGCCCATGGCACTAAGTGCCTCATCCAGTCTCCTCTTAAACACCTCCAGGGATGTCAACCACACCACCTCCCTGGGCAAGCCATCCCTATGGCCAATCTCTCTCTTTCTCTTCCTAACATCCAGCCTAAACCTCCCCTGGTGCAGCTTGAGACTGTGTCCTCTTGTTCTGGTGATGGTTGCCTGGGAGAAGAGACTAACCCTCAGCTGGCTACAACTTCCCTTCAGATAGTTGTAGAGAGCAAGAAGGTCTGCCCTGAGCCTCCTCTTCTCCAGGCTAAGCAACCCCAGCTCCCTCAGCCTCTCCTCACAGGGCTGTGCTCCAGACCCCTCCCCAGCTTTGCTGCCCTTCTCCGGACATGTTTGAGCAACTCAATATTGGCTCCTTAGATCAGCTAATTCCTTAGCTAAAGTTAGGCACCTAAAGGAACAAATTCCTATTCAGACTATTTCTGTCAACTTCTCAACTTAGTGGTCTGTTAAAATATATGAAAGTCATAACAAAACTAATCAGATTACATAGATTACTATGGATATGTAGCTATAAAGGGTCTGTCTAACATATGGGAGAAAGCTCATCCATTAGATAAACAATGATAAACAATGATAATTGACAAATAAATGGAATCTATTGGTACCCTGAGCTAGTCCCATAGTTAAATGCTTTTAAGTCTTTCAGGAGCTAGGCATGACACATTTTATCAGCAGCTGATGGTACTTGACAATCTGCAGAAGGGTCACCTACCTAATTTGTTAAACAATCAAATGCTGTGGATCAAATGCTGCTGAAATATGATATATATCAAAACAAATAATTAAATTTATGTTAACAAATTACTACTTTGCATTACAAGCTATATAATTTTTCCTGAGTGATTCTTTTCCTTGGGGATTGATCCAAATCACAGGTTAGTTGAGTTCAGCATATTGCATGGGTGATGTGTGCCATGTTTATCAGAGTAGTAACTCTTCCCTCAGCTGTGCTTTGAAAAGTGAGCACTTCAAATTGTAATGTCACAGAATGATTTGGGTTGGAATCATCTCGGTCCAGCTCCTCTGCCATGAGCAGGGACACCTTCCACTAGATCAGGTTGCTCAAAGGTTCCATCCAATCTGGCTCTGAATGCTTGCAGGGAAAGGGTCACCCACAATTTCTCTGGGCAACCTGTTCTGGTGTCTCATCACACTCACAGTGAAGAATATTCCTTCCTGATATCTAATATAGATCTGCACTTCTAAGTTTAAAACCATTACTCCTTCTGCTATCATTAAACTTAGGAAGAAAGAGACCTCCTCATCTTTATATAAAGTCCCCTCTAAGTACTAGAAGGCTACATTAAGTGAACAATCCCAATCCTCTCAACCTATTCTCACAGGGGAGGTGCTCCAGCCCTTTGATCATCTTTGTGACCCTCCTATGGACCTACTCCACCAAGCCCGTATCTTTCCTGTGCTGAGGACTTCAGAGCTGAGTATAGTACTCCAGATGGAGTCTCATCAGAGTGGAGTAAAGGGAATAGCATTGCTGTTTGACATGTTGGAGTGAGTTGTGGTAGGGTGGTAGGGTCACATGAGTCCAGAGGAGGAGTACAAAGACGATCCAAGAGCTGCAGCACCTCTGCTGTGAGGATAGGCTGAGGGAGCTGGGGGTGTTCAGCCTAGAGAACAGAAGACTGGGGAGACCTTAGAGCTGCCTTCCAATACCTGAAGGGATCCTACAGGAAGGCTAAAGAGGGGCTTTTCATCAGGGTGTCTAGCAATAGGACAAGGGGGAATGGTTTGAAGCTGAGGGAGAGCAGGGTTAGACTGGATTTTAGGAAGGCGTTCTTCAGTACAAGGGTGGTGAGACTCTGGAATAGGCTGCCCAGGGAGGTCATGAATGCCTCCTGCCTGGGTGCGTTCAAGTCCAGCCTGTATGAGGCCTTGAGCAGCCAAGTCTAGTTGAAAGGTGTCCCTGCCCATGGTGGGGAGCTTGGAGTAGATAATCTTTGAGCTCCCTTCCAATGCAAGCCATTCTAGGATTCTATTGTAATCAAAATTGTAAAAGAAATATTATTTGAAGCTAGTAGTAAATGAGAGAAGTCAACTTAATTTTACATCAGTCATGCTGTACACAAACATAATGCTTGGCTTTATCCAATTTCTTCTTTTCAAGATGCAGAAGGCTGAACCTTCAGCCTTTAGCTTACCTTTGGCATCGGAACCAGGAAATCCTACTTAAAGAAATGATCTCCTCTAACATTCAAGCCATAATCATTAAAGTGGCAGCTTTTGGTAAGTATTCAGATTGTGAGCAATTTTGTCTGCTTAAACTTCCCATGGGCAAATCCACAACATAACAGAGAACAGCAGAAACTTATTTTTATTTAATATGTTTAGGATATGAAATGAAGAAGAGGCTCTGGGGAGACCTTATTGCTGTCTGCAACTACCTGAAGGCAGGTTGTAGCCAGGTGGGGGTTGGTCTCTTCTCCCAGGCAGCCAGCACCAGAACAAGAGGACACAGTCTCAAGCTATGCCAGGGCAGGTTTAGGCTGGATGTGAGAAAGAAGTTCTTCCCAGAAGGAGAGATTGGCCATTGGAATGTGCTGCCCAGGGAGGTGGTGGAGTCACCATCCCTGAAGGTGTTTAAAAGGGGACTGGATGAGGCCCTTGGTGCCAGGGTTTAGTTGATCAGATGGTGTTGGGTGATAGGTTGGACTTAATATCTCAAAGGGCTTTTTCAAGCTGGTTAATTCTATTCTATTCTATTCTATTCTATTCTATTCTATTCTATTCTATTCTATTCTATTCTATTCTATTCCATTCCATTCCCTTCCATTCCATTCCATTTCATTCCATTCCATTATAAAGAAAAATATAGTAAAGTACATGGCTGAATACATCGTAATTCCTGAATAATTCAACCTGTATGCAGTTCCTTCATGGAGGAGACATGGGAAAGATGGAAAGCAGAAGGCACTAAATGAATTTTGTAATTGATTTTATTTTGTGTGTGTGTGTATGTGTTCTGGTTTGATTTTGATTTGCAGTAAAGATGCTCATTCCCTCACTTACACTGCTAACAAGCAGTGTAATTCAATAGTGTTTTTCCTCAGTTCTGCAAGGCCAGTTAAAAGCTCATTGTTTTCTACTATAAGATCCCTCTTGGAAAGAAGTATCTCTTTCTTTTTTAAAGGAGTAGTTTTCAGGCCATGTAAAGTACATTTGATGTTATTTTTGCCATAAAATGGAATGCTTTCATTGCTTAAGATGACATGAAGCAAACCCACAAGTCCACAGAGAATATACAGCTTGCTTTGTTCCCATCAGAAGTATCTTTAAAAGAAAATATATGATTTAAATAATAGATAAAACTGTTTCACAAGTAGACATCATTGATGACCTGTCTCATGCTTGAGGCAAGATAAGCTTGTCTTTTGTATTCTGCAGCCTTCAAAACCTTAAACTGCACTAGTAAGTGCACAAAGAGTGCTTTGTGGCCTATCCATTGAAGGAGCAAATACCATAAATACTTGTAGATGGCAATTAGGTAGAAAATCTTTCCAAGTTTGTTTTTTTTTTTCCTTCTTCTTTTTTTTTCTTTCTTTTCCTTTTGGCTACAGGTAAAAGAAAGATCTTATCAGAGTCAATTTCTCACCTGCCTCGGGCAGATGTAATTAGATGTAAGCAAATTTAATGGAGCTTGTGTGCTCTGGGGCCATTCTGTAATGCTTTAATAATTGCATGCCTTATTAAAGTGGATTTAAGGTATGAAGGCTGTTTAACATATCAAGTGGCAAAGAAGATAAGATACAGTTTAACTTTTTGCCTCTCACATTAATAATGGAAGCTAAACTGTAATGAAAATATTTAAAAGAACAGATTTGAGAGTCTGAAGGGTAATGCACTGATGGTACATTGCACAGATGTTAACGTGAGAGGCAAATCTGTAACCTGAGCCTGACGTTCATCAGCGCTGGCATACTCCTACACCTGCCTTGTCCTGTTCTCCATTACCTTAGTGCCAGGATTGGCATGGGAAAGGGTTGTCATTTTATGTAGAAAACACATAATTATACAAGTAAATGAGCAGTAGTTTAGTGCATTTCCCTAACCCCACCATTACAAATTAATACCATCAACTTTGCCAGTGGCAAGAGTTTTCTGTCTCAGAGTTGTCTATTTTTCCAGATGGGATACCAATTGCTCTCAGTGACATGCAAAAGAACTATTGTTAGCAAGCCTCCATCACAGGCCTTCTGGTGATCTATAAGTAGCTCAGCTTTCTTTCCCTTAGAGTATATTTCAGAAGCTTTGGTGATGGGAGAAGAACATTACATCAGCTAGCAGCAAACCTGAGCTATCAAAAAAAAAGAGAGAAAGCTTTTTATGCATGTTTATCTTCAGTGCCATTTTCTTGCTGACAAAGATGCCTGTATGATGCATGATGCTTTTATATTTGAAATATACCCCTCCTAAGTGGAAATCCCAGAAAGTCAGAAGGAGGTTATTCAGTAATAACTAAAACAGAAGCAGCTATTGATTGTTTTTAACATGTGTGTGCCTGAAATCCCAGTTCTAACCATTGCTCATATGAAACTGTAATATCATATCCTGAAGTTCAATTTGGGATCAATTTGGAACAGGTTGCCCAGGAAGGTTGTGGATGTCCCTTCCCTGGGGGTGTTCAAGGCCTTGAGGAACCTGGAAGGTGTCCCTGGTTGTGGCAGCGGGGTTCACAGCATCTCAGGGGTTGGAAGGGACCCAAAGAGATCATGGAGTCCAAGCCCCCTGCCAGAGCAGGACCATACAATCTAGCACAGGAATGCATCCAGATGGGTCTTGAAAGTCTCCAGAGAAGGAGACTCCACAACCTCTCTGAGCAGCCTGTTCCAGTGCCCCAGCACCCTTACAGTAAAGAGATTTCTCCTCCCGTTGAGGAAATTCCCTTCAGGTGATTCACTTTGCCCACCTTTCTAACACTGTCTTCTGCTGATTAATAAAGTCTGCTTTTGCTCACAATCAAGTAGGATTGAGACACCAAAACTTCAAGTAGATATTGAAAACAGAAGAAGCTACAGTGTTCTCTTACTGGTAACTGCTGAATTGTGCCTGTTCCCATCAGAGCCACAGGCACTCGGGCTGCTCAGCCCCCTGGCCTACCCCACAGGTTCAGGAACTGAAGCTCAGAGGGTGAGGTACTAAAGGAGAAGGTTCTAGAGCTAACCCAGCATGTGGGGAGCTGCTTACTTTGATGCTGTTATGTTTAAAGAGTGAAGCTTGATCCTGCTTCATGAAAAGCAGTGATTTTGTATTAGTTAGAAAGGAGGGGAAGGGGAAAAAAAGAAACAAAATAAAGGTTTTTGCCTTCAAAAATCATCCTATTTTCTCACTTCTAACTCTAACGGGGGGGTTGCATCTATGCTTTATAGTCTCTTATTTTCGGTCCATATTTCTTTACCTCTGAAGTCCCTCAAGTATGTTTCCTTCATAGAAGTTGAAATAACAGAGAAAGAGACTAGTTTGGATTCCAGGAGACTGGAGCCATTCATTGCCTGTTTTCTTATTTAAGGTCCTAAATAGTTCTGTGTTTGGGTGAGCAGTCAATTAGGATCTTCCCAGAAACTTTATTGTGCATTATACTGCCCTCCATCATCAGAAGCTGTCTTGGTCCCTGACATTCATAATGATGGCAGTTGCTACTCAACAATACTGCTCAAGGAGTCAGGAAAAAGAAGGGAACTGTCAGTTGCTGTAACTTAATCATAGAATGGCTTAGGTTGGAAGAGACCTTGGAGATCATCTACTGCAACCCCACCACCACCACAGGCAGGGAAACCTCTTGACTAGACTTGGCTGCTCAAGGCCTCATCCAGCCTGGCCTTCAACATGCCCAGAGAGAAGGCATCCAGAAGCTCCCTGGGCAGCCTTTTCCAGAGACCCACCACCAAGTTCTACGTTTTTCCCCAAAGTCTGTGCTAATTCTGTGTAAATTACATTTTAAGATAGTTGCTCATAGTGATTTGGGATCTTTGCTTTTAATGTTATTGTATGGAAGAAGTCAGAGAGGATGAAGATGCACTTTTTGAATGCTAAGTTTGGTTAGTTAGGAAATGACAGAGGTTTATTCCTCTATGGATAGGATAGGATAGGATAGGATAGGATAGGATAGGATAGGATAGGATAGGATAGGATAGGATAGGATGGCATGGCATGGCATTAAAGGTTCTCATACCAAGACACTGCAAAATGATTTAATGTCTGTTCCAAGAGATTTAGATTTTATACCACCAGGCAACTGCACAGTCACATACAGCACTACCAAAGTATTGCTCTCTTAGACCATTTCTACTTTGATCTAAAATAAAAGCTGAAGAGGATTCAGGCTTTTGGTTTAATTGATTTTTAAATATAAGATAGAATAGAATAGAATAGAATAGAATAGAATAGAATAGAATAGAATAGAATAGAATAGAATAGAAATAGATTAGCATAGAAATAGATTAGCATAGAATAGAATAGAATAAACCAGATTGAAAAAGACCTTTGAGATCATCCAGTCCAACCTATCACCCAACACCATCTAATCAACTGAACCATGGCACCAAGTGCCTCATCCAGGCTCTTCTTAAGCACCTCCAGTGATGGTGACTCCACCACCTCCCTGGGAGGCACATTCCAATCTCTCTTTCTGTGAAGAATTTCTTCCTCACATTCAGCCTAAGCCTCCCCTGGCACAGCTTGAGACTGTGTCCTCTTGTTCTGGTGCTGGTTGCCTGGGAGAAGACACCAACCCCCACCTGGCTACAACCTCCCTTCAAGTAGTTGTAGACAGCAATAAGGTCTCCCCTGAGCATATTTGATGGGGGTATGTGTGATAGTAACTCTTTCACAATATGTTTATGTCTTAAGAGTTAGGTTCAGTGTAGCCTTCAGAAGAGCTTTAGGTGCCACCATTTCTTAAAGCCAATAATTATGATTTGCTCAGCATTTTACTAAGTAAAAATGGATTTATTTTTTGTTTAACATCAAAATACAATCTTAAAAATCCAGACTTTTAGATTTCTGAACATACTAAAAAAAAGAACCAACCATCTTCTTGTTAGTGAGGTAAGGCTTTAGAATGTGGATTTTATTAGCTGAATGTAATGCCCTGAAAATGGAACTTGATTTTTCTAATGGTCTAGATAAATGCAAGTAATATCAAGTAGTTACCCCTCAGGTGAGGCCTGTATGCTACAATAATACATGTGTTCAAAATGAGCCACTTGAATTACAGTTCTTTTGTGTAAGTTAACACCAGTGAAATGCCTTTTAGTAACGTTCTTTGGTGCTTTTTATACATTTTTTTTTCACTACAGAGCAGAGCCCTGAATTTTTGACTCAGTTTTTGACATTGATGCAGTTCTCTACAGCACTTAGCTTGTAGCTCTACCTAAGAGGGCTCTGCAGCCATTGTTGATGATATCTGCAGGAAGGAGTTCTGCTCCTGTCAGTGGATTTATCAGGAATTACAGATGGAGTAAGATTTACTTCGAAGTGATTATACCATTTATACCATTTGTTCTATCACATACTGATTTTTACAGTAGAACTAGGCCACAAAAACTGGAGATGAGAGCACAGTTTGTTTTCCTGCATGCTGTTAGGAACACCTTTGGAGGTGTTTCTGTCATCAGGTACTGGTCTATCTCAAAGAAGTAAAGCCCCTCTTGCTGTCTTGATGGCACATAATAAATTGGCTGATGTAGTTCAGCTGAGGAGTTAAAAACGCATTGAAAATAATGGAGCATAACATTCTAGGGTTAACATTTATCCATAGATGATGCAGTTAAATAAAACAGGCATTAACTTCAAGGTCAGTCAGCAAAGTAATAAAAAATGAATATTTTAATTGAATTGTAATTGCTTCCCATTGATACATGCAAGTTGAATAAAATAGATGTCAGTGCTGCAAATTATAGTTCCCTTCCTAATTAACTTCTTAATTCTACATATAGCCATCCAGCCTCTGGACCTTGCTGTTGGTTTATCCACCCATCCAGCTTTCTTTACATCTTCTTTCATGAACAAGAAATCTGGAGGATGTGGTTCAATGGAATGTCCCAAGGATTTACAAGGCATTGTTTTGGCTTTAGTTTTTTTCCTAGTTTTAACTCTTTTCAAGAATCTGAATCACAGAATTGTCAGGGTTGGAAGGGAGCATCTAGATCCAACCCCCCTGCCATGGGCAGGGACCCCTCACACGGGATCAGGTTGCCCAGAGCCACATCCAGCCTGGCCTTAAAAACTTCCAGGGACTGGGCTTGCACCACCTCCCTGGGCAGCCCGTTCCAGTGTCTCACCATCCTCGTGGGGTACAACTTCTTCCTAATAGCCAATCACCGTTGGGAAAGCAGTAGTAGGAATCTGATAACTTTTCACATGTTTAGAATCATAGAATGGTTTGGGTTGGCAGGGACCTCCAAAGATCACCTAGTCCATAAGGGACATCCTGCACTGGATCAGGTTGCTCAGAGCCTTGTCAAGCCTGACCATGAATATCTCCAGAGGCTGAACCTCAACTACCTTCCTGAGCAACCTGTTCCAGTGTTCTACCACCCTCATGGTGCAGAACTTGTTCCTAACACCCAATCTAAATCTGCTCTTCTCTCCTTTCAAACTATTGGCCCTTGTCCTATCACTGCAGGGCTTTGGACACAGTCCCTCTGCAGTCTTCTTGCAGGCCCCCTTCAGCTGCTGTAAGGCCTTGGTTTCAATTTTATGGAAACCAGTTTGTTATTATCATGGAGAGGGGTTTGCTCTGTTTTAGAAGAGTAGTTCTGGTAATGAATAATGTTAATGTAAATGTGGGGAATGAGCACTGTAATATGGTAATATGGTGCTTGTTATTCATTTATTTTAAGAGAAAACACTTCTTTAGCCTACTGCCTTGCCTCTTGACATCGAGGACATAATGCTAAGCTGGTATAAGGTGGAAGACATCACTGGAACTCTTGAAGTGGAACAAAGATATTTCAGAATGACTTCCACAAGCATAAATTATCATTATCTTGTATCTCCTAACACACATATTCAGTCTGTTAATAAAGAGCAGTAAACCAATACCAAAAAAAAGAAGAGGGAGCTAAAAAAACCTCGGTGCTCTTTCACTTGAATTATTAAGCAGATTTTAAAGTGTTCCCCTAGATATGGAATTTTTAATATGCTTTAATGAAATATTTTAAAACTTTATTAATGTTTTGAGATCTCATTCATAGCCTAAAACTGCCACAACTTGTTTGAGTTTCACAGGAATTTGAATAAAGCAAGACCCTGACTGTAGAAATTAAAAAGCATATCAGCTATTTGAACTCAGCAACGGCTTTATATAAATAGTATACCACACATTTATATAACAGCTTCCATCATCAATGAACTAAAGTGCTTTGCAAGGTACCTACTTCAGAAATTGCTTCTAAATGGAGTAATTCTGGTGACAGCTCTTTAATGATACCCATTATTGTATAAAGCAGGAGAGTAGGAAAAAATAGACAAGGATTGCATTCAGTACAAAAACCCTCCAAACTGCAATTAAGAGTAGTAAAAAATGTGATCACTGACAACTTCCCAGTGTTCCTTCACTTTCAAGCACCATATCTTTTTTGTGTTTTTTTTTTTCCTATTTACTTCACAAGTTAAGGCCTTTTCACAGAATCACAGAGAACATCTGGTTGGTAGAGACATGAAAGATCATCCAGTCCAACCCTTGACCCAACACTGAAGGGTCAACACTAAACCATGTCCCTAAGCGTCAGGTCTGCAGGCTGCTGGAACACCCCCAGGGATGGTGACTCCAGCCCTGCCCTGGGCAGACCATTCCAGCGTTTGAGAACTCTTAGAGTGAAGAAATATTTCCTAAGACCCAGCCTAAACCTCCCGTGGTACAGCTTGAAACCATTTCATCTGGTCCTGTCACTTGCCACCAAGGAGCGGAGGCTGCCCCCTCCTCAGTCCAACCTCCCTTCAGGGAGAGCAATGAGGTCTCCCCTCAGCCTCCTCTTCTCCAGACTGAACATCCCCAGCTCCCTCAGATGCTCCAGGCCCTTCTCCAGCATCATTGCCCTTCTCTGGACAGGCTCCATCCCCTCAATTACTCTCATGTCCAGCTACGATATTTGTTTGGCTGAAGAAGTTACCATCAACCAGCACCAGAACAAGAGGACACAATCTCAAGCTGCACCAGGGGAGGTTTAGGCTGGAGGTTAGGAAGAAGTTCTATACAGAGAGAGTGATTGCCCATTGGAATGGGCTGCCTGGGGAGGTGGTGGAGTCACCATCACTGGAGGTGTTCAGGAGGAGACTTGATAGGATGCTTGGTTTAGTTGATTAGGTGGTGTTGGATAATAGGTTGGACGTGATGATCTTGAAGGTCTCCTCCAACCTGGTTCATTCTATTCTAAATTAAATCTCTTGAAACAGTTGTTCCTGAGTATTTTTTATCCCAGCACTATTTCTGCCAATTATTGGGTTTATTCCTGAGAGGTGACCATTTAAGATGGCAAAACTCAGAAAGTCAAAACACTGAAGCAGGAACACAGGGAGCTGGGGTCGCTTAGCCTGGAGAAGAGGAGGCTCAGGACAGATCTTGTTGCTCTCTACAGCTACCTGAAGGGAGGTTGTAGCCAGGTGGGGGGTTGGCCTCTTCTCCCAGGCAACCAGCACCAGAACAAGAGGACACAGTCTCAAGCTGTGGCAGGAGAGGTTTAGGCTGGATGTTAGGAAGAAGTTCTTCCCAGCAAGAGAGATTGGCCATTGGAATGTGCTGCCCAGGGGGGTGTCACTGGAGGGGTTTAGGAAGAGACTGGATGGGGTGCTTGGTGCCATGGTTTAGATGATTAGATAGTGTTGGATGATAGGTTGGACTTGATCTCAAAGGTCTCTTCCAACCTGCTCTATTCTATTCTATTCTATTCTATTCTATTCTATTCTATTCTATTCTATTCTATAGGAATTAGCAAATATTAAGAATCATAGAATCAATAATGTTGGAAAAGACCTCAAAGATCATCAAGTCCTTTTTTGTTTGTTTGTTTGTTTTGTTTTGTTTTACCAAGGAAATAAATCAAACTGTAGATGTTACAAAGGCTATTTTGTGGTGAGACAATAGGTTCAGCACTCGACATTCTGTAACTCTGAATTTATATCTCCATTTGGTTTACTTCTTACCTTTATGTTTTTCTGCTTGGGTAACACACACAGAATGTGATTTTATAAAAAGGTTTTTATTATGGAAAACAGTTTGTGATCCTTCCAGTAATCTGCAGGTGCAAGAAATTACCTCTTATTTTACTGTAATAAGTGTCTAGGAGGTAACTTCAGACTCGGAGGTAATTTCTGTGTAGTACTTGTGTTTATTTCACTGATCAGTGAAATTCCAATGAAAGGTAAACAACAGCTTTTGCAGTACATTAACAGTGAGAAACTCATCAGCCTAATTTTCCTCAAAAAGAAATGGAAGTTCTTCCCCATGAGGGTGGTGAGAGACTGGCACAGGTTGCCCAGGGAGGTATTGGAAGCCTCATGCCTGGAGTTTTTTAAGGCCAGGCTGGATGTGGCTTTGAGCAACCTGCTGCAGTGTGAGGTGTCCCTGCCCATGGCAGGGGGGTTGGAACTTGATGATCCTTGAGGTCCCTTCCAACCCTGAGAATTCTGTGATTCTATGAAATCAGGTACCCTGATGGAATAAGAGATTCAGACTGGGGAGATTCAGACTGGATGTGAGGAGGAAGTTCTTCACTGTGAGGGTTCTGAAGCCCTGGAATGGGTTGTCCAGGGAGGTGGTTGAGGCCCCATCCCTGGAGGTGTTTAAGCCCAGGCTGGATGAGGCTCTGGCCAGCCTGATCTAGTGTGGGGCATCCCTGCCCATGACAGGGGGGTTGGAACTAGATGATCCTTGTGGTCCCTTCCAACTCTGACTGACACTGTGATACTAAAATTCTAACCAGCTGTGTTTTCTGTGGGGTACAAATAGTTTTAGGTACAGTAGGACTCATTTCTAAGGGAGACATAGAATCATAGAATAGGTTGGAAATGACCTCCAAAGGACATCTAGTCCAATGCCTCTGCAGTGAGCAGGGACGTTCTGCACTAGGTCAGGTTGCTCAGAGCATTGCTGAGCCTCACTTTGAATGGGCAACCTGTGCCAGAGTTCCACCACCCTCATGGTAAAGAACTTCTTATTGGAAATGCTATTGGATATCACAGTGTCACAGTATTACCAAGGTTGGAAGAGACCTCGAAGATCATCGAGTCCAACCTGTAACCACAGACCCCATGACTAGACCATGGCACCAAGTGCCACATCCAATCCCCTCTTGAACACCTCCAGGGATGGTGACTCCACCACCTCCCTGGGCAGCACATCCCAATGGGGAACGACTCTCTCAGTGAAGAACTTTCTCCTCACTTAGAGCCTAAACTTCCCCTGGTGCAGCCTGAGACTGTGTCCCCTTGTTCTGGTGCTGGTTGTTAGAGAGAAGAGGCCAACCCCTTCCTGGCTACAACCACCTTTCAGGTAGTTGTAGAGAGCAATGAGGTCTCCCCTGAGCCTCCTCTTCTCCAGGCTAAGCAACCCCAGCTCCCTCAGCCTCTCCTCACAGGGCTGTGCTCGAGGCCTCTCCCCAGCCTTGTTGCCCTTCTCTGGATGCGTTCAAGTGTCTCGATGTCCTTCCTAAACTGAGGGGCTCAGAACTGGACACAGGACTCAAGGTGTGGCCTAACCAGTGCAGTGTAGAGGGGCAGAATGACCTCCCTGCTCCTGCTGGCCACACTATTCCTAATGCAGGCCATCCTATCACTGTAGACCTTTGAAAACAGTCCCTTTGCAGCCTTCATGTAGCCTCCTTCAGGTGCTGGCAGGCTGCTCTAAGGTCTCCCTCGAGCCTTCTCCTCTCCAGGCTGAATACCCCCAGGTCCCTCAGTCTGTCCCCATAGCCGAGGTGCTCACACCTCCTGGTGATTTTTGTGGCCCTCATCTGGACCTGCTTCTGTAATGAAAAAGAAAAAGTAAATAAAGCCTTTCTTGATGTTCTGACAGTATTTTATTTTATTTTATTTTATTTTATTTTATTTTATTTTATTTTATTTTATTTTAAGGTTTAGATCCAGATAAGCACCTAGGAAAAACTCTGGATGAAATGGAGCCTTACCTTTTGAAGGTGAGTATTACTTAAAGGATACTGATGCAGGTAAAGTTGCAGGTAAAATGTAACAGAGGCAGAAATTCAGCAAAATTAACTTATTCCATAATTCCTTAGTTACTTTTAGGATTTAGGTGGTAACTGAAGGCTTGTCTTTATAGATAGAATGTAAGTCTCTGATGTGTACTTTCAGTATGAAAGCATCCTTTCTGGAGGTAGTGCACAAATGCTGCCAGCATCTTTCAAACAAACTAAAGGCAGCAAACCTCAGCATTAAGGGAACTCTAATTTGTATTTCAATATGGTAAAGCTAAACATCTGTATGCAGCTTAGACTCTCACAGCAATGAGTGGGTTGGGTGGGAAGGGACTTCCAAAGGTCATCAGGTCCACCTCCCTCTGCAGTGAGCAAGGACATCCTCCACTAGAGCAGGTTGCTGAGAGCCTTTCAGGCCTGAACTTGAGTATCTCCAGGGATGGGGCTTCAACTACCTCCCTGGGCAACCTGTTCCAGCACCCTCATGGTGCAGAACTTGTTCCTCACATCCAATCTAAATCTGGCCTTCTGTCATTTCAAACCATTGCCCCTCATCCTATCACTGCAGGCCTTTGTTCTGCAGCCTTCTTGTAGCCCCCTTCAGGTACTGGCAGGCTGCTATTAGGTCTCCTGGAGCCTTCTCTTCTCCAAGCTGAACAACCCCAGCTCCCTCAACTTGTCCTCATAGTAGAGACAGGCTTACCCACAGATATCTCCATCTGAACATTTGCTATCATTTTTTACACAGCCTGACCTTTCAAAAATGGAATCAGAGGTTTATTGCAAAGGATGTACTTAATTCTATGTAACAGGTTGCACTGTCATCAAAGCAGGGAAGTGCCTACAGGCAGAGCCATTAGCCTTATCTTTAAAAAAATACTGAAGTAGGAATAAAAAAAAGAAGAAAAAAAGACCAGATTTTCTACCTGAGTCTTCTTTGAATTTGAGGTAGAAGCATCAAACATCAAGCAAAGTACAGTTTGATTGTTACAGCTCTCAAAGTGTATTTATACATGTGGTCTGTGACAAAGCCAATTGAAAGAGGGTGGATTTAGATTAGATGTGAAGCCCTTCACTGTGAGGGTGGTGAGACACTGAAACAAGTAGCCCAGTGAAGCCATGCATGCCCCCTCTCTGGAAGTGTTCAGGGCTAGACTGATGGGGCTTTGAGCAAGCTAATCTAGTGGAAGGTATTCCTGTCCATGGCAGAAGGGTTGGAAATAGATTTTTAAGGTCTCTTCCAAGCCAAACCATCCTATAAAAATTGCCAATATTCTAGGCATTGCTGTTTGCAAACAGAGCTACCAGTTTTAAAAGGGAAACAATCATTCCTTGTAATCACTGTGGAAAGGATTCAGTTAGAAAGATCTCTTCTGATATTTCTCTTTATTTTTTTTTGAGTGTTTTTGTTTGTTTCGTTTTTGTAGTTGTTTTGGGTTTGTGTTTGGTTTGGTTTTTTTTTTTCAGTGGATACTATGAGAGGAGGGATAAAAAGGTTTTGACTTCCTGTTTTGTAGGTTGTCCACTCTTGTTGCATCAGCACTAATTATTCTTGATGTACTTGTCCTATGGAAACCTTGTTGCCATTGCTGACAGATGGAGTTCTCTTTTTGTCAGGAGTGTAATTTTTTAATGAGCACTTGATTAAAGGTTTGATTCTGCTCCTATGTGAAAGGAAAAAGAAAAATTACTTCTCATACCAAGACACTGCGAAATGATTTAATGTCTGTTCCAAGAGATTTAGATTTTATACCACCAGGCAACTACACCGTCACATACAGCACTACCAAAGTATTGCTCTCTCAGACCATTTCTACTTTGATCTAAAATAAAAGCTGAAGAGGATTCAGGCTTTTGGTTTAATTGGTTTTTAAATATAAGATAGAGTAGAATAGAATAGAATAGAATAGAATAGAATAGAATAGAATAGAATAGAATAGAATAGAATAGAATAGAATAGAATAGAATAGACCAGATTGAAAAAGACCTTTGAGATCATCCAGTCCAACCTATCACCCAACACCATCTAATCAACTAAACCATGGCACCAAGCACCCCATCCAGCCTCTTCCTAAACACCTCCAGTGATGCTGACTCCACCACCTCCCTGGGCAGCACATTCCAATGGCCAATCTCTCTTTCTATGAAGAACTTCTTCCTAACATCCAGCCTAAACCTCTCCTGGCACAGCTTGAGACTGTGTGCTTAAATGTGGCCTTCAGTTTTATGAGAACATCCCAGGTCCAGGTCTTTCATTTTCTTCTTTCACACTGAAAAATTTCATTGTTTTTATTTATTTATTGCTAAGGTGATGGCTCAAGCTCTAAACAGTTTTTGAAGTTTTAAAATAAAAAGCAGCCCAGAAGGCCAATCACATCTTGGGCTGCATCAGGAGAAGCACAGACAGCAGTTCAAGGTGGCGATTCACCCCCTCTACTCCACTCTGCTAAGACCCCACCTGCAGTACTGTGTCCAATTCTGGAGCCCTTGTTAGAGGAAGAATCTGGAGGTACTGGAACATGTCCAGAGAAGGGCCATGAGGATGAGCAGAGAGCTGGAGCTGCTCTGCTATGAGGACAGACTGAGAGAGTTAGGGCTGTTCAGTCTGGAGAAGAGAAGGCTCTGAAGAGACCTTATTGTGGCCTTCCAGTATCTGAAGGGGGCTACAAGAAAGCTGGGGAGGGACTTTTTAGGATGTCAGGGAGTGATAGGACTGGGGGGAATGGAGCAAAACCAGAAATGTGTAGGTTTAGATTGGATGTTAAGAAGAAGTTCTTCCCCATGAGGGTGGTGAGAGACTGGCACAGGTTGCCCAGGGAGGTGGTGGAAGTCTCATGCCTGGAGGTTTTTGCAGCCAGGCTGGATGTGGCTGTGAGCAACCTGCTGTAGTGTGAGGTGTCCCTGGCCATGGCAGGGGGCTTGGAACTGGCTGATCCTTGAGGTCCCTTCCAACCCTAACAATTCTATGATTCTATGAAAAAAGGCTTTGAAAGAGAACTGTAAATTAATGCAAACTATGCATGCAGCTTCAACAATAAAAATCACAGTATCAGTAGAATCTATCAAACAGACTTGCTACACAAATATTCTAGTCACTACATAAAAAACCTGAACCTGTAATGAGTATAAATAACTCAGACTCATGCTTGCCTAAAAATAGACAATAGATTTGGAATTACTTTCTACCCCCCTCGACAGACTTTTTCTAGCCATCTCTTACATGTTGTGGAGAACTGCAGAGGCATCATGGGTGGGCATCTTTTCCTCTAAGGAAAACCATAAGGGGGGTTAAATAAATATTCCCAGTAGTAACATTGATGTTGGCAATGAAGTTGAGGACTGCAGTTCTGCTTCTCATGAACGATTCAAAGCAGTCTGTTAATGGTTGCTTAATTTGAAGAAAAAAACTGGACAGGACTTGGCTTGGAACTGCTAGTGCTCTAGAAAATGATGCATCTGCTGATGACAAGATGAATTTCTCCTGCAGAAAAAGGGAGGTTGTCCTCATGTTCAGGCAGAGTAAATGTGCTTGATTACTACCTCTCATTACAGTACATTAATACAGAATTGCAGTGGACTGTTCAGTAGTTGTGCCCTCCTTAAGCCGGCAGAACTTTGGTTCTTGCTCCACAGCTGCTCATTCAGGAAGAAGGGAATATTTAGGATAGTTTTGAATGTATTGGTTTATGGAGTTCTGTGTTTTAGTGGGATAGTCAGACCTTCAGAGTGTTCATAAATGTCCACATTGATTTAGAAAGCATAGTCAATACAATTTGTAAAGAAAACAGCATGTTGTGACCTCTTGCACACAATCATAGAATCACAGAATCAGCCAGGTTAGAAGAGACCTCCAAGATCATCACGTCCAACCGTCCACCCAACCCTATCTAATCAACTAAACCATGGCACTAAGTGCCTCATCCAGGCTGTTCCTAAACACCTCCAGGGACCCTGACGCCAGCATCTCCCTGGGCAGCTCATTCCAATGGCCAATCTCTCTTGCTGGGAAGAACTTTTTCCTATGCTGCTTTAGCATTTTGCTTTTGTGTTTTGAAATTCTCCTTGATTCAGTTTTTAGAGGTTTTTTGAGAGAATGGATCTTTACCAAAATACAGTATGCAGTTGTCGAATCTGTTGCCAGAAACTGTGTTTCTTGCCTACTTCTGAGTGAAGTGCTGCTTGTTGTGTTGATTTGCTGTGCAAGTTTCTCACAGAAGTGAACTACCTATGCTAAAGAAAGATAGACGAATATTGGAGTCTGCACACTGAGGAAGGACTAGGAATTAACTTATCTGACAGTTACAGTGTCAGTTCTATTTAAAATGTCACAAACTGGGAATTTTTAGATCACAGGATGTCAAGGGTTGGAAGGGACCCAAAGACATCATTGAGTCCAGCCCCCCTGCCACAGCAGGACCATACAATCTAGCTCAGGTCACACAGGAATTTATCCAGATGGGCCTTGAAAGTCTCCAGAGAAGGAGACTCCACAACCTCTCTGGGCAGCCTGTCCCAGTGCTCTGTGACCCTCACAGTAAAGTTCCCCCTTGTGTTGAGCTGGTACCTCCTGTGCTGCAGCTTACATCCATTGCTCCCTGTCCTATCCCAGGGAGCAAGTGAGCAGAGCCTGTCCCCTCCCTCCTGACCCCCAGCCCTCAGATATTTATGAACATTCATTAAATCCCCCCCTCAGTCTTCTCTTTTCCAGATTAAAAAGCCCCAGGTCCCTCAGCCTCCCCTCCCCAGGCAATGCTTCAGTCCCCTAATCATCCTCACAGCTCTTCACTGGACCCTTTCCAGCAGATCCCTGTCCCTCTTGAACTGGGGAGCCCAAAACTGAGGGCAGTACTCAAGATGAGGTTCTCACCAGGGCAAAGTGGAGGGGGAGGAGAACCTCCCTGGATCTGTTGGCACACTTTTCTTAGTACACCCCAATCATTGTAATATGCTTACAGATAAATCCAGAAGTGTGATATTTGGGGCTTTTCAGCCTTGTGACTAGATAGTCTCTTGAAAGTGCTCACAGAGATTTTCAGTAAAATATTTAATAGACTGCTTTAACTGAATAACTTTATATTTTCATTTCCCTTTTGTGTTAGCTTTCCGAGAAATACGGAGTCCATGCTTGCGGAGAAGGGGGAGAATATGAAACATTCACTCTGGACTGCCCTCTGTTCAAGAAGAAAATAGTTGTGTAAGAAACAGCTTCTTCTCTTTCCTTATATTCAGGCAATGGGAGCATGCTCACATTCGAGCTTGAGGCGACTTTCGTTGGCAGAGGTAAAACACGTCCTCAAAGTTCACAAACACTCACTTTGTTTAACATTGGCCAAGTCCTCTGAAAACCTAAATCAAGAGATGACAAGACGAGGCCTTCATAGAGGGCCATAAACTTTTCAGACATTTGCACTTTGGTTTACTTGCTGATTATAGCCTGCAGTAAAACTGGTACCTACACACTGACACTTTTATCCTTTCATGAAGTGCGAATTGCCTGTAATATTTATCTTTCATTACAGCTACATTTGATAAACTGCCACATCAGTAGCCTGTGGGTTCCATTAACTCTGTGTGTGTGTGTGTCTGTTTTAAGTTTAGAAGCCTCAAATGATAGTGAGAAACAGTTCTCTTCAATTATTAGAGGCTGTTTTAAATGCACACTTTGAGAGAATCCAGGTCATTTGCACTGAGTAGCTTATTCCTTTGGCATCGGTCGCTAAAATCTCCATCGTGGGATATGGGAAATACTTGGGCCTTGGTGGAAGTTTCTTATTTGCCTGTTAACTAGTTAAGCCCACTTGCTTTGAATGATGTGTTTTGACTGCTGTTCCTTTTCTTAGCCAGGTAAACAGACTGGTAATAATGTCTTGGTGAGACTCAGGTTAGGATTAAGGAGCACATAGACAGGATTAAGGCTTTTGTGGTGAAGTTCTGTTTGTTTCAGTTTTCGATCAGACTGGAGTCTGTTTATACAAGGAACAGAGAACCAAGGGCTCTTAACTGTTTCATTGCACAGCATCTGGGTGAAGCTTAGAGCCACAAGCAAACCAGTAAATAAGATCACAGCTACTCTGGCAGATGTCTGCTGAACTATTGGTTGACTGGAAGACAATGTTCTCTGGAGGGAACTGAAAAACTTGGTAATTTGATTCCAGAGATACCTCCACACAGGAAAGCAGTGGATTTCTTTAGTAAGAGATTCCAAAAGTGGCCACATAAAATCATGGGTCAGCAATGTGCCTTGTGGCCAAGAAGGCCAATGGGTTCCTGGGGTGCATTAAAAGGAGTGTGTCCAGCAGATTGAAGCAGGTTCTTCTCCCCTTCTACTCTGCCCTAGTGAAACCTCATCTTGAGTACTGCCTTCAGTTTTGGGCTCCCCAGTTCAAGAGGGACAGGGATCTGCTGGAAAGGGTCCAGCAGAGGGCTATGAGGATGATTAGGGGACTGGAGCACTGCCTGGGGAGGAGAGGCTGAGGGACCTGGGGCTTTTTAGTCTGGAAAAGAGAGGACTAAGAGGGAATTTAACAAATGTTTATAAATATCTGAGGGGTGGGTGGCAAGAGGGAGGGGACAGGCTCTGCTCAGTTGTACCCTGTGATAAGACAAGGGGTAATCGATATAAACTACAGCACCAGAAGTTCTACCTCAACATGAGGAGGAACTTCTTCACTGTGAGGGTTACAGCACTGGGACAGGCTGCCCAGAGAGGTTGTGGAGTCTCCTTCCGCAGATACTTTCAAGACCCATCTGGATGCATTCCTGTGTGACCTGAGCTAGATTCTGTGGTCCTGCTCTGGCAGGGGTTTGGACTCGATCATCTCTTTGGATCTCTTCCAACCCCTAACATCCTGTGATCCTTCGAACAGTGGGACTCAATGATCTTGAAGGTCTTCTCCAACTGAAAACATTCTATGATTCTATGAATGATTTTAATCTTAAGGGATTAGCTTTAAGATATCTTAAAGGAATAAGTGGTATTCCAATTGTAAAGAGTCTTTCTAGTATCTCAAGAATTCAGCTGAAGGTTTATTTGTGAAAATACTTCAAAAGTTTTCTAATAGGGAAGTGGAGCTTCCTGTGGTAAAAGGTATTTGCCTTTATAGTGCAGTGTAGTGGTGTTGATTCTCTTACTTTAAATCACAGGCCACATTTTATAGAACAGATATTTCTGTTAATTTTACACATTCATTAAGTCAATGGAATCTGGCCAAGACTTCAACTGTTTCCAATTTGCATGGCTTTTATGTGGTGTTGCTAGAAATCTATCTCATCTCATCTCATTGACTACTGTGAAGGTATCAAGGGCACTGTGGCTTCAAGCAAATAACCTGTGTGTCCTGTTAGAAGCCTTAATTACAACAATTTCCAGATTTTCTTGCACTGCATCTCAGTTTCTCTTATCTTTTCTTTCAGTTTCCGATGGTTGTTTCCTAGAGCTACCTTTTTCTTCAGTCAGGAAAACCATGCAGATGGATATAACAGATAGCGGCTCTTGTGAATCAGTGTGACAGATTGTGTCTGTGAAAATGAAAATGAAAATGAACTCATTTGAATCAGCACACAGGAAGTTTATCATTGTTACCAACACATTTGGCATTAAAAAGTTGTGTCTAGTACTCTTCAGCATCAGCTGCAAGATGGTCAAATCAGGCAGTTTCTCAGCGTGAAGCATTGTTGGGGCTGTTGAGACTGGAGAAGGAAAGGCTCTGAGGAGACCTTAGAGCAGCCTTCCAGTACATGAAGGGGGCCTGTGAGAAGGCTGGAAAGGGACTTTTTACAAGAGGTTGTAGTGACAGGATGAGAGGCAATGGGTTGATCTTGAGGAGGGGAGATTCAGACTGGAGATTAGAGAGAAATTCTTTACAGTGAGTGTGGTGAGACTCTGGAACAGGTTGCACAGGGAGACCACAGAAAGAGTAATTGGCCATTGGAATGTGCTGCCCAGGGAGGTGGTGGAGTCACCATCCCTGGAGGTGTTTAGGAAGAGACTGGATGAGGCACTTGGTGCCATGGTTTAGTTGCTTAGATGTAGCCTGACTTTGAATATCTCCGTGCATGAGGCCTCAACTACCTCCCTGGGCAACCTGTTCCAGTGTTCCACCACCCTTATGGTGCAGAACTTGTTCCTAACATCCAATCTGAATCTCCTCTCCTTTCAAGCCATTGTCCATTGTCCTATCACTACAGGTCTTTGTAAAAAGTCCCCCTGCAGCCTGCTTGTAGGCCCCTTTCAGGCACTGAAGGCCACTATTAGGTCTCCCTAGAGTCTTTTCTTCCCTGAAACACAGGTGAAAACAGCAGGTTCAGTGATCCTCTTGCATGGACCAAGCTCTGTGGTGCTTGTATCCCCAGTTGTGTTCCTCTGCCTGGGTGCTGCTTGGGAAATCATCTGGTTGGTGAAGTCATGAAAATTAATTTACTCTTTGCATTTTACCTGTGGTTTTGTTGCTCCTGCATCCTGCCTGTGCTGGCTCACACAGGAAGTGCAGTTTATTCCTATTGAAAGTTGAAAATTCGTGAAGAAAATGTGTTGTTCACCAATACCATTTTTTAGCAAACTGGGTTTTTTTCTTAATTTACATGAAAACTAAAGATTTTCAATGAGCTGCCTTGGAGTCTCTGTTATACACTGACTAAGCATTGTCTGTATGTACAATGATATCCTGGTGTTTGATGCTGGGAATTCTGTGTTTCAGGGATTCAGCCAAGGTGGTTGTGCATTCGGCTGATGCATTTGCACCCGTGGCCTACCTTCACTTTTTAAAGTTACATCTGGAGAATAAGGCAAGTAGATTGCAATTATCATCTTCCTTAAAGCTGTATGTATGCTTTCTATTTTCATGTTCCTTTGTCTCAGGTTGTAGTGAATCTATTCAGCCTGGAGAAGAGAAGGCTCCAGGCAGACCTAATAGGAGCCTTCCTGAGGGGGGCTACAAAGACCTGTAGTGACAGGACGAGGGGCAGTGGTTTAAAATGATAGAAGAGGAGGTTTAGATTGGATGTTAGGAGCAAGTTCTTTACCCTGAGCGTGGTGGAACACTGCAACTGGTTGCCCAGGCTCCATCCCTGTACATATTAAGGTGAGGCTGGACAAGGCACTGAGCAACCTGATCTAGTGAAGGATGTGCCTCGCAACCCAAGCCATTCTGTGATTCTATGATCTTTCTTCTGCTGTGGCAATCTTTGTTTGTTTTTTTTTATAGGTCTTCTTACTTCTTTCTACTCTTTGAAAATCACAGAACCTCTCCCAGCTGCAGGGATTGTTATAGAACATTATTGTATTGATATTTTACATCTCTTGAGTGACTACATCTCCTGAATTTCTTTCAGTAGAGCATGCCTTCTTCCCTTCTCCTCTCTTTGGTAATTTTATTATTCCAAAGAGATAAAATATTTTCACACTTTTCTTCCATGATGGCCTCATTCTTGCCTGGGGTAGTAAATTGTATTTAATCCTGGGATTAAATCTGAGATTTCTTTCAAAACTAAAACATTAAATATTTGCATGGGAGGCAGTGAAAAGGGTATCAAGTGACTACATGAAGCAAAACCAAATAGGCTGACTAAAGTAAAATTTGGGAGAGGGCCATGGTAGGGAAGAGTAATAATTTATTAATATTTCTTTGGGGGCCCTGACTTTATTGCTCATGGCAAACTTGATGCTAGAATGCTCCATACATCACTGCAATGTGACAGGCCAGGGAAAATGGAAAACACAAAGCTTTACATAAATCAGGCAAAAAGTCATATTAAAATGCATAACATTTTATATAAGAATCAAGATTTTACTTTTATCTGTTCAGAAGCTCTTTTCCCCTTCTTATGTAGATGTTTTAGATTTGGTTAAAGCCTCCCAGTTTCAAGCAGTGTTGTAGTAAATCTTATTTCAAATCCATTGCAGGCAAAGCTGTCACGCTCTCAAAGGGGTAAGCTTTACAGAGGCTTGCCCTGCATTTTGATATATAAACTAATGTCTCGTGTAGTTGAAAGGAAAATAGTCCATGTAAGGACTCGTAAGGAAAATGTTAGAATCTCTTGGCTATGGATTATTTTGTGTCACAAGAAAACAAGGCAGATTTTCAAGAAGGTTTGCATCTGGACAAGAAGTCAGTCTTTCAGAGCAAAACTTGTTGCTGTGTTTGCATGGTTTCACTGCATAATGATACAGGGATGCCTTCCAGGTTGAGATACTGTCTCGGTCCAGTGAGGGAAAGAGCCTCATTCCCTGTGTTGTGAAATGAGAGGCACAAAGGAGGCCAAAATAGCAACAGCTAGACTATTGATTACGTAAATAAAGTGGAGGGATCAGAAGGGGAGAGAGAGAAAATAGAGAGGAGAGAGAGAGAGAGAAGAGGAAAGGAATTATATTCCACACACCCCCCCCCCCCCAAGACAGTTTGAGTCTGTGGAGGGAAGGTGCTGCAGGAGATGTTGGGTCTGTAGAGAAACGGTGCTGAGGCTTTGGCTGTAGAAGAGATGTGGTCATCTGGGCAGCCTCTTCAGCTCCAGGAGTTGCAGCAGGCAGAACTTAGGGCATGGGGAGAGGGTTGGGTCTGCTTCTTCCAGGCTCCATGGCCTCTTTTCTTCGGAGCAGCATTGTCCCGGGCTTGGCCTTCTCTCCTGCTTTCCTTCTCCGCGGCATTGTCCTTCTCCTGTGTTTTCCTTCATCGGTGTTTTCCTTCTGTGTTTTTGGTTCTCCGTTTTCCTTCTGCTGAGCCACTAGTTGCTCAAGTCTTTTATACAGTTTTTTTAGTCCTTAGCTATGTGTCCAAGTATTGTCCCTCAGGAAATCAGGGGCCAGGCGGTGAATCCATTGTCTCACCATCCTCCCTTTCCGGGGTACTTGATGGGTGGAGATCATCTTGTCTTATGCATATTCCCGAAGGTGGCCTGGGTCCTTGATTTTATCTTTGTTGACTCACATCAGGAGAGACAAGCTTTTAGTCTCTCACAGATACCTGTGGTGCTGGGTTTTTTTCTTCTCACTATTTGATGCTTCCAAGCCCTACAAAAAGTAAGTAAGTATCAGTTAGTAATTCAACACTTAAAAGGCACTCCTACAGTAATAAATCACTGCAGGGAAAAACTGCTTTAGAAGGAGAACTAATCTTAGTTGCAGGCTTTCAAGAGATTACTGAAAATTGGGCAAAATGTACTCCTTTATGAGCAGTGTCTGAGAGTAGCCACTTGTGTAAGCACTTTGTAGAAACCACTAATAGGCTGCACTGTGATGTGTAATTCTAATAACTATTGTGGCATCAGTTTTGTTATTGCAACTGAAATACAGGGGTTTTAACTCTCAATGTATGTTCATTTCATCTTTGCTGTGTGCCACAGGTGTTAATTTTACACGTGCCTTAGTCTCTGCTGTCTCTCCTCCTCTAGAATGCATTTTCTTCAACTGCATCTCTTCGTGTTTTACTACAAAGGCTGCACAGAAATTTGTTTGAGGTTGTTTCTGGCAGCGAAATGAGCCCTTGTGCCTGGGGAAAAATAACATTTTGCTTACTGCTCTGCTTTAAGACATTGCTGTGCAACTCCAAGATGTGTTTTTGCATAATAATTGAAGCTTCTTTTCAGCACACCCTCTGCTCTTTCATAGTTTCATAGTTTCAGTCAGGGTTGGAAGGGACCACAAGGATCATCTAGTTCCAACCCCCCTGCCATGGGCAGGCGCACCTCACACTACAGCAGGCTGCTCACAGCCACATCCAGCCTGGGCTTAAACACTTCCAGGGACGGGGCCTCAACCACCTCCCTGGATAACCCCTTCCAGGGCTTCACCACTCTCATGGGGGAAGAACTTCCTCCTCACCTCCAGCCTGAATCTCCCCACCTCCAGCTTCATTCCATTCCCCCTAGTCCTATCACTCCCTGATAGCCTGAGAAGTCCCTTCCCAGCCTTCTTGTCGGCCCCCTTCAGATACTGGAAGGCCACAATGAGGTCACCTCGGAGCCTTCTCTTCTCCAGACTGAACAGCCCCAACTCCTTCAGTCTGTCCTCACAGGAGAGGTGCTCCAGCCCTCTGATCATCCTCGTGGCCCTTCTCTGGACACCTTCCAGCACCTCCAGATCCCTCCTGTGATAGGGGCTCCAGAACTGGAGGCAGTACTCCAGGTGGGGTCTCACCAGAGCTGAGTAGAGGGGGAGAATCCCCTCCCTTGACCTGCTGGCCACACTTCTCCTGATGCAGCCCAGGCTCTGATTGGCTTTCCGGGCTGCAAGTGCACATTGAGAGCTCCTGTTGAGCTTCTCATCCACCAGCACCCCCAAGTCTCTCTCCTCAGGGCTGCTCTCCAGCTGCTCTCCAGCCAGTCACTGCCCAGTCATTACCAGTCCTAATGCAGGAAATACTAAAGGGATAAATATTAAGATTTCATTAGTAAAACTTTATTAAAATTTGGCTAAACAAGACTTAAGATGACTTTTTTTTTTCTGGTCAGCATTTCACACACACAAAACATTAGGAATAGATAATAATGCCATTAAAACACCACTGCTCAAAATTTGACAAAGCCTCATTTGTTTCATGGTAAATAAACAAGGCCACCACTGTGGTGTACCTAATACAGACATCTATCTTCATCAGCATTTTCTTTTGACAGTAAGACAGGGTCTTTGTACATATAACAGGCAGAATGTTTCATTTAGTGGAGGGGACAACACTTCATGAAGTATGTTCTGGAATCTGCATCCAGCTCTGGAGCCTTCAACACAGCAAGGACATGGACCTGATGGAGCAGGTCCAGAGCAGGGACACAGAAATGGTCAGGGAGCTGGAACACCTCTGCTATGAGGACAGGCTGAGGGAGCTGGGGTTGTTCAGCCTGGAGAAGAGAAGGCTCTTAGGAAGACCTAATAGCAGCCTGGCAGTACCTGCAGGGGGCTATAAAAAGGCTGCAGAGGGACTGTTTGCAAAGTCCTGCAATGATAGGATGAGAGAAAATGGTTTGAAATGAGAGGAGAGCAGATTTAGATTGGATGTTAGGAACAAGTTCTCTACCATGAGTGTGGTGGAACACTGGCACAGGTTGCTCAAGGAGGTAGTTGAGGCCCCATCCCTGGAGATTTTCAAGGTGAGGCTCAACAGGACTCTGGGCAACTTGATCTAGTGGAGGATGTCTCTGCTGACTGCAAGGACTAGATGACCTTTGGATGTCCCTTCCAACCCAACCCATTCTATGATTTTATGATTCAATTAAGAAAAAAACAACTGTGAAACAAAGGAGGTTGTTTTATTGTTGCTGTTGTTGTTGTTTGGCTTGTGTGTTCTTTCCTTTGACAGCACCATGGGCTTGCAAACCGTTTGTATTTTCCTCACATTATACTATTCTATTGCTCTGCTAGGTTGTGTTGGCTTTTGAATAATCAGGAATTCAAGCTCTTGGAGCTTCTGCTGATGCAAATATATTTGTGATATAAGAACAGAGGAACACAGATAATCCCTGCAGTTATTTTTTTCAAAACTTTGACAAATCCCACAGTTTTGTTTATTTATTGGGTTGTTTTTATTTTATGTACACTGATTTATTTCAAGCAATAACGAGTACAGGGTTTTCTTTCCTACTCCATTTGACTGCAGATTCAGTCCAGGCCTCTGACAGAAGAGGATTTTTCTCTCCTCTTTGCATAATGAAGAGACTGTAGGAGACTTCATTTCCTATGTGCCTGTGCATTGTATAGGGTGGTGCTGGTCTCTTCTCACAGGTAGTGATAGAACAAGAGGCAATGGCCTCAAGCTCTGACTGGGTAGGTTTAGACTGGACATTAGGAAACAATTTTTCCCAGCAAGAGTGGTCAGGCATTGGAATGTGCTGCCCAGGGAGGTGGTGCAGTCCCCAAGCCTGGCTGTGTTTCAAGGTGGTTTGGATGTGGTGCTTGGGGATATGGGTTTTGGGTGAACTTTAGAGTTATTGTTTGGACTGGTGCTCCTGAGGCTCTTTTCCAACCTGAATGTTTCTGTGATTCTGTGCTTGAAATACTGCAAGGAGGTTAAGTAGTCTCTCTCATGTTTATTCCAAGGAGTTCTGTTATCAAGGTGGGCCACAAAGAACAAAAACATGATCAGAGCCTTTCTTTGCGTCTTCTGAGCTCTCTGCCCCACTGTGTTCTCATTGCTCACTGCGAGAGCTATCAGTTTTGGAGCTGTGTTGTGATAGGCTTTGCTACCAGTTTCTGTAGTGGAGAATGTAAGCTTTTTAAGAAAGCAATCTGTTGTTTTCATAAAAGACCACTGCATGGAATTGAGCTATTTCAGTCAAAGTCCTAGCTGCAAGGCTTTTTTTTTTTTTCAACAGGAGAATTTGGATCTTGGAACACTCCTGCATTTGCTTAACTTCATTCTGAGCACACTTGCATCAATGACATGAGTTATGTGAATACAGTTAAGCATATGTATGCATGCAGGCTCTGATCTAAAATTGGGTTGGTATCACAATGTACAGTGGGTGTGGGAGAAACAGCGCAACAGGAGGGAAAATAGATTGCTTCTGTGAAGCAACATGAAAATGCTGTGTGGTAAAAGGGATCCTGGAAGATTTAATTAAAATGTCATTACAGCAAGCTTGAGGTTTTTGTCTTTCAAGTGATGAGAATATTATTCAAGGAAAGTTAAGCCTGTTTGTGGCAGTCTATAACTTCCAGTTTTCAGTGCTCAGGTTGCTTTTCTGTCAACAGGAATGGAAGACCAACGTCTGTATGAGGTTTGAATATGGCTACTAAACAGAGTCTGGCAGCTCTGCTTAGGCTGGCATTGAGCCTCTTCTTCTTCTAGTGCCAGGTTCCACACCTAATACTTCTACTGTAGCCTGCACCTGTGCTGCTGGAAAAAGTGATTGATTACCACTGGTTTTGGAGCATTGAGTCTCCCTCTCTGGAGACATTCAAAACCTGCCTGGATGCCTTCCTGTGTAACCTGCCCTAGGTGATCCTGCTCTGGCAGGGGGGTTGGACTGGATGAGCTTTTGAGGTCCCTTCCAGCCCTTAATGTTCTGTGATTCTGTGAGTGTAGGAGTCAGGCTTGAATGAACCATTGTCATGTCATGAGCATTGAAATCAACAATAATCTCTTATTACTGATACAGTCCTTGGTGCATGTAAGAGACATTGTAGAACTTCTGGTGCTTCTTAGTAATTTCCAAAGCTTTTGCAACTGTCCACCTGCTATCCATGCAGATAGAGAATTTGATTTATGTATCTGAAGCCATGTTTGTATAGGCTTATGTGGTAGTTTTAGGCTATGCCTTGAAAACTTTGTTACAGATTTCAAGCAGAGAAGTAGAAGAATGTAAATAAATCACAGTTGGGTGTGAAAAGGAATACCAAAGAGAATTCTAAATGATTCCTTTGGGAGATATCTACCATAAGACTGGCTGTACCAAAGCATTCTGGGGGCTTCACTTCTCACTTCATGCTTTGAAGGGAGACTAATCTGCTTCTGCTTGACCTTGGCTGCATTGTTTTGGTTAAGTCTATCATACTTTTTCTCTGCTCCTTTTTCTCTTTTGGATAGGGGGAGGGGGCAGAGGGACAGCTTCCCTGGTCTTTGGCCAGGGGGTTTCTTGTGTTGTTTGGTAGTTGTAAATAGCTGTAACTATTGTAAATCCTGGATATTTTGCATTCCATTGTAGAGTGTAAGTTTGCTTATAAATACAGCTTTCATTTGCTTCCAGCTGAGCTGGTCTGGCAAAGTTAATGTTGGGGGGAAATCCCAACCCACCCCAGCGTAACAATTTATGCAATACTGACATCGATAGGAAAAAGGAAATACAGCTGTGGGTGACAGCAAAATTTCATGCAGCATCAGTTTAGGATATTTGTAATATTAATAAATTTCAAAGCTACAGGGGAATAAAGAATCAACCAGGTTGGAAGAGACTACCAAGATCATCCAGTCCTATCCAGTCAACTAGACCATGGCACTAAGTTCCTCATCCAGTCTTTTCTTGAAGATCTCCAGGGATGGTGACTCCACCACTTCCCTGGGCAGCACATTCCATGGCAAATCTCTCTTTCTGGGAAGAACTTCCTCCTAATAACCAGCCTGAACCTCCCCTGGCACAGATTGAGACTGTGTCCTCTTGTTCTGGTGCTGCTTGCCCGGGAGAAGAGACCAACCCCACCTGGCTACAACCTCTCTTCAGCTAGTTGTAGACAGCAATAAGGTCTCCCCTGAGCCTCCTCTTCTCCAGACTAAGCAACCCCAGCTCCCTCAGCCTCTCCTCACAGGGCTGTGCTCCAGACCCCTGCCCAGTTTCATCACCCTTCTCTGGATATGTTCCAGTACCTCAATATCTCTCTTGAATTGAGGAGCCCAGAGCTGGACACTGTACTCAAGGTGTGGCCTGACCAGTGCTGACTACAATTCATATTCACCTGCAGAAGATAGGGCAGTGATTGTTCCTCTGTACTCAGCACTGGTCAGGCCACACCTCAAGTGCTGGCTTCACTTTTGGGCCCTTCAATACAAGAAAGACATTGAGGGGCTGGAGAGTATGCAGGGAAGAGGAACTAAGCTGGTGAAGGGCCTAGAGAATGAGACTGATGAGGAGGAGCTAAGGGAACTGGGTCTTTTTAGTGTGAGGAAGAGGAGGCTGAGACCCTCTACAGTTACCTGTAAGGACAACATAAAGAGGTAGGTGCTGGTCTCTTCTCACAGGTAAATAGTTATAGAACAAGAGGGAACAGCCTCAAGCCTGCACCAGGGATGTTTAGAGTAGAGGTTAGGAACAATTTTTTTACTGCAAGAGTGGTCAAGCATTGGAACAGGCTGCCCAGGGAGGTGGTGGAGTCCCCTTCCCTGGATGCTTTCAAAGGTTGTTCAGATGTGCAGTAGCAGAGGTGTCATGGTGGAGATGCTGCTGGATGCTTGCATGCTGCAGTGTTGGAATGCATATCATGTTTGTGCTAAACTGCAGTTTTCATCTTTGTGCTCTTATGTTATGCTTAGTTGACTTCTTTTAACCTCTTGGACAATTGATTCACATAAAGTAGATTATTGCCTCGACTTTCCTCCCTTTCTTAGAGGGATGAATAAAATGAGGTCCAATCAAAGAGCATCAGCCCCTCTTGGAGCACAGCTGTAGTGTTTACAGTGCTTATCAAACTTCCTGTGAGCCCTTTCAGAGGCAGCAGAGCTTAGTTTCCCTATACAGGGAATGGCCTTTTTGTAATTTAGCCCTTCCTGAGAAATTCCACAGACACTGCTTTAACTTCATTCTCCAGTGAAGTCAAATATCAATATAAATGCTGAGTTCTTGTTGCAGACTTCTGATGCATACTATGCTTTTCTACCTTGTTTTCCCCTCCCTTTTGTCTTTTTGCTTGGTATCAAGAGAAATTTTTTGATATTTCAATAAGATACAGTTTATTTTCCAAAGGAAATTACTCATTTTCAGTGTCTGTATCCAGATTTGATTTACAGTTTTTAATATATATATATATATATATATACACCATTTTGTTTGCAGCTGAATGAGATCTAATTGCTAAACAAGCAGAGAATGCAGAAAAAGCAGAGAATGCAGAGGGTCAACCTTCAGGTGACTCTTTGAGTGCTTCACAGTACAATCCTCTTTCACAGACATCCTGCATAGAAATTCTAGAGATGTGATACTGATTCCTGAGCTGAAAGAATATTCATCAGTTTCTAATCCATCTCATAGAATAGAATGATTTGGGTTGGAAGGGACATCCAAAGGTCATCTACTCCAACCTCTCTGCAGTGAGCAGGGACATCCTCCACCAGGTCAGGTTGCTCAGAGCCTTTTCGAGCCTGAGGATGGAGCCTCAACTACCTCCTTGAGCAACCTGTGCCCAGTGTTCCACCACCCTCATGGTGCAGAACTTATTCCTGATATCTAATCTAAATCTCCTCTCACATCAAACCATTGTCCCTCATCCTTTCACTGCAGGACTTTGTAAACAGTCCCTCTGCAGCCTTCTTGTAGCCTCCTTCAGGTGTCGGGAGGCTGCTGGTAGGTCTGCCTGGAGCCTTCTCTTTTCCAGCCTGAACAACCCCAGCTTCCTCAGGCTGTGCTCCAGTCCCCTGATCATTTTGGTGGCCCTCCTCTGGCCCCATTTCATCAGGTGAATGTCCTTCCTGTGTTGAGGTCTCCAGAGCTGGATGCAGTACTCTAGGTGAGGTCTGATCAGAGCAAAGTGGCAGAATCACTTCTCTGCGTCTGCTTGCTTTTGATGCAGCCCAGGATGCCATTGGCCTTCTGTGCTGCAAGAGCATATTACTACTTCGTGTCCAGCTTCTCATCCATCACATTAAGGATTGACAAAGGCTTCCTGTTTTGGCAACATTTTATCATTCCTTTTTCTTTTTTAATTGGCTTCAGTGTAATTTTTGGTGAATTTAGCATTTACGAACCCTGCAGTGAAATGCTTACATAGAATAGAATAGAATAGAATAGAATAGAATAGAATAGAATAGAATAGAATTAACCAGGTTTGAAGATAACTTTGAGATCATCAAGTCCAACCTATCACCCAACACCATCCAATCAACTAAACCCCATCCAGTCTCCTCCTAAACCCTCCAGTGATGGTGACTCCATCACCTCCCTGGGCAGCACATTCCAATGGCCAATCTCTCTTGCTGGGAAGAATTTCTTCGTAACATCCAGCCTAAACCTCCCCTGGTGCAGCTTGAGACTGTGTCCTCTTGTTCTGGTGCTGGGTGCCTGGGAGAAGAGACCAACCCCCACCTGGCTACAACCTCCCTTCAGGTAGTTGTAGAGAGCAATAAGGTCTCCCCTGAGCCTCCTCTTCTCCAGGCTAAGCAGCCCCATCTCCCTCAGCCTCTCCTCATAGGGCTGTGCTCCAGACCCCTCACCAGCTATAGACACTTTTTTTTAGACACAACTTTAGACACTCTAGGAAATGTAAGACCTTAGAGCAGAAAATTAATCAGTAAAGTTTGGAGTTACAGCATATAGTGATCTTTGGTTAAGGCTCATGGATAAGTTCTGACATCATTCCTATGTGGTATAGATGAAGACAAGTAGTATTAGCCAAGCTAATGAGCCTAAAGTCAACATTCTCTGCAGATTAGGCTGCCTTGGAAAATCAGATGGATTGCTCAGATTGCTCTGCCATGTAAAAAATAGTAATAAAAAAAGGCAGAAAAAACAAAGAAGAAGCTGTAATTACATGATTGTTGAAAATATAATGAGTATAATGAGCAGGTCATTTGGGAAAAATTGTCACTCTGCACTCTGCCTGGGTATTTTGCTTTGAAATCTGTCCTGGATACTTTTCCCTTGGCCTAAGAAGAAAGCATTTGCAAAGAAACACAGAATCACACACTGTTAGGGGTTGGAAGGCTCCTCCAGAGATCATCAAGTCCAACCCCCCCCTGCCAAAGCAGACTCGCCCAGGGCAGGTCACACAGGAATGTATCCAGGCAGGTTTTGAAAGTCTCCAGAGAAGGAGGCTCCACAACCTCTCTGGGCAGCCTGCTCCAGTGCTCTGTCACCCTCACAGTGAAGTATCCCCAGGGCTCTCAGCCCCTCCTCATAGGGCATGTGCTCCAGCTTGTACCTCTTGTTCCTTGTCCTATCACTGGGCACCACCTCAACATGAGGAGACACTTCTGTATGGTGAGGGTGACAGAGCACCACTGAAAAGAGCCTGGCACCTTCATCCTGACACCCACCCCTCAGATCTTTATAGATGTTGGTAAGATCTCCTCTCAGTCTTCTCTTCTCCTGACTAAACAGCCCCAGGTCCCTCATCCTCTCTTCATAGCACAGACGTTCAAGTCCCCCAGTCATCCTTGTAGCTCTCTGTTGGACGCTCTCCAGCAGCTCTCTCTCTCTCTTGAACTGGGAAGACCAAAACCTGGGCACAGTATTCCAGGTGTGGGCTCAGCAGGGCAGAGTGGCTGGGGAGGAGAACCTGAATTTTGTCTTCCTTGTTATAAAATCACTTTGATATATACATTCATGGGAGTGCTCTTTGGTGTGTATCAGAACTCTGAGCATCCAAAGGTATGGTGAGTTTCATGGGAGGGATTGTCTTTGTGACATGAGTAGAAAAATTTGGCTTTGTTGGTTTTGATTTGGTTGGTTTTAGGATGGGTTGGTGGTTTTTTTTTTGGTGGGGTTTTTCTATGTTTGGTTTGGTTTTGGTTTGGTTTGGTTGTTTCTTTCCTTGTTTTATTAATCTGAACTGCATTCATTCAAGGTGCCACAAAGTTCAAAAATACTCTTGTTAGCCTTTTGCTCTGCTTCAAATGTTCACTACCAGTTTTATTTACCAAATTAACTCTGTTCCTTTTTCCCCCACTTAATTTATGCTATATATGATTGTCTTTATATATCTTGTTGTCTTTACTTACTATTAAGTCTGCATTTTTATTCCATTTGATATGTTAGCAGAAGCACATTGCATTCTACCACGAGGCTGGTAGAACACTGGAACAGGTTGCCTAGGGAGGTGGTTGAGGCCTCAGATATTCCAGGTCATGCTGGACAAGGCTCTGAGCAACCTGATCTGGTAAAAGGATGTCCCTGGTGACAGCAGGGGGGTTCCAATCCAAACCATTCTAGGATTCTGCCAGGTTCTGCAATCTGAATAGTGGGAAATTCATAGTTTCATAGTTTCAGTCAGGGTTGGAAGGGACCACAAGGATCATCTAGTTCCAACCGCCCTGCCATGGGCAGGGACACCCCACACTAGATCAGGCTGGCCAGAGCCTCATCCAGCCTGGGCTTAAACACCTCCAGGGACGGGGCCTCAACCACCTCCCTGGACAACCCATTCCACTACTGTTCTTCCATGAATTGGTCTGAGTTTGTCTACCTGTAGATCTGTAGTATTTTTGTCATTCACATACAAAATTTGAATGATAAACTGTGCTGATTTCACACTGTTGGCTTGCTCTTCACTTGCTTATGTTACAGTGTTTGTCTCCAACAGGAAGAAACCTCAGGTGCATTTATGGTCAGCAGGTGTTCTTGTGAGCTGAGCTGCAATGAGGATGAGATTCTCCCTTTATCAGAAGAGGATGAACCACAGGAAAACATTCTGGAACAGGAAAACATCTGGAAGCCTTTGAAACAGAATCCTTTGGATTTTAGTGAGTCTTGCACACCTTTGATTAGAAAGATAATATTGAATATTTCATGCTGGAGGGTGTTACCAAATTACAGAATTAACCAGGTTGGAAAAGACCTTCAAGATCTTCAAGTCCAACCTATCACCCAACACCATCAAATCAACTAAACCATAGCACCACATGCCTCATTCGGTCTTATTTTAAACACTTCCAGGGACAGGGACTCCACCACCTCCCTGGGCAGCACATTCCAATGGCCAGTCCCTCTTCCTGTGACTAATTTCTTCCTATCATCCAGCCTAAACTGCAACATTGTTTTAGAATCATAGAATTGTTGGGTTTGGAGGGGACCTTAAGGATCATCCCATTCCAACCCCCCTGCCATGGGCAGGGACACCTCACACTACAGCAGGTTGCTCAGAGCCACATCCAGCCTGGCCTTAAAAACTCCCAGGGATGGGGCTTCGAACATCTCCCTGGGCAAGCTGTGCCAGTGTCTCACCACCCTCCTGGGGAAGAACTTCTTCCTAACATCCAATCTGAATCTACCCATTTCTATTTTTTTTTCCATTCCCCCTAGTCCTAGACTTGACACCTCAGAAGTCCCTCACCTGCCCCATTTTTCCCCTTTTTCCCCTCAAATCCCAGAGCACCTGGGCTCTGGTGGAGCCTCCCCCAAGCCCAGGTGTGGCTACTTTTCTCTCCCCACCCACTGCCCTATTTAATCCCCACCAGGAGGGGCAGCAGCCCTAAGCTGAGCCCATCTGGGCTGAGGATCCTCCTCTCGTCACTGGTGAGTGCCCCTGGTGCACACTGGGTGATGGTGGTGGTGACAACAAAGGCCGGGGGGCCTGGTGGCCCCCCGGTTGTTAGGGCCAACATTGATTGCTACTCCAATATCACCCACGGGTGCTGGCTGGGCTTTGTTACTGGGGCTGAGCTCCTCTGGGTGGTATCTTGGCTGGTAAGGGGCTTGCTCCTGGCTCTGGGATGGCTTCAAAAATGGTGGTATCACAGTATCACCAAGGTTGGAAGAGACCTCAAAGATCATCGAGTCCAACCTGTCCCCACAGACCTCATGACTTGAACATGGCACCAAGTGCCACGTCCAGTCCCCTCTTGAACACCTCCAGGGATGGTGACTCCACCACCTCCCTGGGCAGCACATTCCAATGGGGAACAACTCTCTCAGTGAAGAACTTTCTCCTCACCTTGAGCCTAAACTTCCCCTGGTGCAGCTTGAGACTGTATCTCCTTGTTCTGGTGCTGGTTGTAGAGAGAAGAGACCAACCCCTTCCTGGCTACAACCACCTTTCAGGTAGTTGTAGAGAGCAATAACGTCCCCCCTGAATCTCCTCTTCTCCAGGCTAAGCAACCCCAGCTCCTTCAGTCTCTCCTCACAGGGTTTGTGTTCCAAACCCCTCCCCAGCTTCGTTGCCCTTCTCTGGACATGCTCCAGCAAGTCAACCTCCTTCCTGAACTGAGGGGCCCAGAACTGGACACAGGACTCAAGGTGTGGCCTAACCAGTGCAGTGTAGAGGGGCACAATGACCTCCCTGCTCCTGCTGGCCACACTGTTCCTGATGCAGGCCAGGATGCCATTGGCCCTCCTGGCTGCCTGGGCACACTGCAGGCTCATGTTCAGCCTACCACCAACCAGTACCCTCAGTATCTGGTTGGTTTAAAATATTTTTGCAGATGTTTTTACAGCTTGTTTTTAATATTTTTTCCTCTGTAGTTCTTCTTAATTTAAAATCTCTTCTAGGTTAATCTTTCATCATTATAATCACAGTGATGTTTTTCCCATTTCCCATAGATAAGAAGATTGGAAGGTCAGGAAAATCCCTGAGTGGTTACCAGTGGTTTTCAGGTATCACTGCCCACTTTCTTCCATCAAAGGGCAAAAGTGCTGAAGAGGCAGCAAGGGAGGCATTTTCTTCTCTCCAAGGTTAGTGCATTGCATGTTGTTAAGTGGGCTGTTATTTAAATGGCATTAAGTAAGGATCTGCATTGTCTGGTTTTATAACTCCAAATGTCGTGGTTGTCAGTTTAGAATCTCATTACATATTTGATTCAAATCATTGCTATCAAACCTACCATGCTCAGTACTGAGCACATCATAACTTGGCTGGCTCTTGAGGACCTCAGAAAGCCAAAATAGTGTTCATATCACTGTAACAACACTATTTCCACACTACTTACTCACTTTATAACTTGCTTTATGGCTTTCTTGCAATATATACTCTGTGTGAGCCTGCCTGGATGCTGTGCTGTCTGCCTGCTAACACACTTTTGCAGCTACCATAATTTTAAATTAAGTTTTCTAGAAAGCTGTTGCACATTTTGGTATCCAGGATTAGGTCAGTAGCAGTAAATCTCCTTTATATTCTTAATGTAAAGGAGAAATTGCTCTCTTGGGAATCATGAAATCCAGGTTCCTTACAGTCTCCCTCTTACAAGATAATGGAATTCTAAATAAAACATTCACATTTTTGGTGTGTAGTTTGTGTGTGTGTTATGTTTGGTGGGTTTGTGTTTGGGGTTTTTTGGTTGGTTGGGGTTTTTTTCCTGTTCTAAATTGTCAGTACAGCTTGTTTACACAGTCTTCATCCATAACAATGGAAGTAATTTTTAGTATCTGAATGAGTGGGCTCACTTCCTTGTTCATGAATTTGCATGAGGTATTCTCATATAACAAGTTGTGTTTTGCATGTCATAGAATTGTAGAATGAGTTGGAAGGGATCTCCAAAGGCCAGCTAGTCCAACCTTCCTTCAGTCTCCTGTGGTGAGAGAATGCAAATAAACCCAGTCTTTTTAACCTCTTTAGGTTAAAGAGGATGAGTGCTACCAAAAGGATTCAGAAATTTGTTACTAGACATTAAGATGGCTTAGGTTGGAAGGGACCTCAGAGGTCATTGTCTCTAACCTCCCCCCCATGGGCAGGGACACCTCTCAACTAGACTCAGCTGCTCAAGGCCTCATCCAACCTGGTCTTGAGCACCCTCAGGGAGGAGGCAGCCACAGCCTCTCTGGGCAGCCTATCCCAGAGTCTCACCACCCTTGTACTGAAGAACTTCTTTCTCAGATCCAGTCTAAACATATTCTCCCTCAGCTTCAAACCATTCCCTCCATTCCTATTGCTAGACAAGTTCCACTCCAGCCTCCCTGTAGGATCCCTTCAGGTATTGAGAGGCAGCTGTAAGGTCCCCCTAGAGTCTTCTCTTCTCTAAGTTGACCACCCCCAGCTCCCTCAGCCTATCCATTGCTGAGCAGAGCCTGGCTCCATCTTCCGGTCACTCACCCTTCACATCTTTCTAAACATGAGTGAGGTCTCCCCTCAGTCTCCTCTGGTCCAAGCTAAAGAGCTTCAGCTTCCTCAGCAGGGAGATGTTCCACTCCCTTCAGTATCTTTGTGCTGCGCTCTTCCAAGCAGTTCCCCGAGGCCCTTTGTGAACTCAGGGTCCCAGAACTGGACACAATATTCCAGATGTAGCTTCACCAGAGCAGAGGCAAAGGAGAACCTCTCTTGACCTACTCACCATCCCCCTTCTAATTCACCCCAGGATGCCATTTGCCGCCTTGGCCACAAGGGCACAGTGCTGGCTCCTGGGCATCCTTCTGTCCACCAGGACCCCCAGGTCCCTTTCCCTTACGTTGCTCTTCAGCATGCAACAGTACAAGTTGGGAACTCACCGGGGGTTGTTCTTTCAGAGCAAAATTCACTTCCAGTGTGACCAAACTATGGAAGTGTGCCAGCTCCTGAATTGTCTTCAAAAGAGTGGTGAAGTATTACATGAAGTGCTTGTTTTTCCCTAAGGCAACAGGCAGCAGAGATTCACAGACTGGTGCAGGTTGGAAGGGGCCTCTGGGGATCTCTTCTGCTGGAAAGCATATACAGAGGTGTGTGCAGGTACAAACTGTAACATTAATGGACAAGCTCCACAGAGTTACACTGAGAAGAGCTTTACTGGCCTCATTGAAGTTGGGTCCAATGGGGCTGCTGTTATAGACCTTCTAGATCCACTTTTTTGTCATTTAGCTTCTACTGCTTGCAAGTGACAAAGGTCTGCAGTGCAGCACTGATCCAGGTGTCTTGCTCCAATATTGACTAAGAGTAATACATTCTCCTCCAGTGCTGTGACTGGAGTCTTTGCATGCACACTCAGAAGACTTGCCTTTCCAGCATCTTTCCTTTAACTCTCTGCTTGAACTTTCCCTCTGCTCTCATCTTTCCTTCGCTTCTCATGCAGCCACTTCTGTTTCCTCTCCTCTCTCTGGCCATTTGTAACTCTTTTGTTAATGCAGAGATTGTTATTGCAGGGAGGTTTTTTAAAAACAGCTTAGACAGGCATCCCTCTGGAAGAGCATATAAATATTTGATCTTCTCTTTGGAGAGGCTGAGGCACTAAGGAACCTCTTATTGGCCCTTCCAGTGCTGTGCTTTGGTGGTTCAAAGTCCTTTAGAGATTACTGGCTGAAAATAATCAAAATACTGATAATAATAAAATAGACTGAAAATAATACAAATAATGCAAGATAACCAAACTTAGGAACAGAAGGACTTTGGCCTGTAACATATCTACATGTGTTAATGCTTGGCATGGTTTCCTGGGGCAAGAATTCACCACTGTTCAGAGTGGTTAAAATTTACTTAGATTCTGTTTCTGTATATTTGAAAAACTAACAGGAGAAAGAGTTTAATGGGGGGGGGGAAAATAAACCAGTACATGGTAGGTAGTCTTGAGTCATGTTTGGACATAATTATGTTATCACCAGCTGGTTTTGCTGATGCCTGAGCTGTCTTTCCACACGCATTTAAAATGCTTTGCCTTCTCAAAGCTGTGTTGTTTTCTATCCTGCAGCTACTATGACTTCAGAGGGATGGCAGCTGAATGATGTTATTTTGGTTCATCTGTATGTGAAGAGCATGGAAGATTTCAATGTTATAAATTCAGTTTATGTGGCAGAATTTGATTTGTGTCCACCAGCAAGGTAGGCTTAGACTACTGCTATAGTATATTTATGATACACTGTAATCCACTGAATTATTTTTTACCATATTTATGAATGTTTGCTCCAAATGTTTGTGCCTCTCAGACTCAGCAGAGACTTTTGCTGCCTTTTCAGGGCTGCTCCACTCCAAAACACTAGATTTGGAAATTCTCCTTCATACATACTCTAAGCTTTATAACTGCCCCCCACCACCTGTGGGTTTACAGAAGAGTAATAGATTGTTTGTAAGTCTCAGCTGTTCTCTAACTTGATTGAACTGACAACTCTTCTGTCATGGTGGCATTTTGTTTGCCTCCCTTTTCCTGCTGGGGCAATGCTTCTCTGAATGCAGCTAGGATACCATCAGCCCTCTTTGCCATAAGGGCACATTGCTGACTTATGTTCAACTTGATATCCATCAGGAACCTGCAAGTCCTTCTCAGCAAAGCTGTTTGTGAGCCACTTGGCCCCCAGAATAAAGTGGACCATGGGGTTTGTTCCTGCCTAGGTGCAGTAGTTTGAACTTCATGAAGTTCCTGTGTGCCTGTGTATCCAGCCTGCTGACTGTACCTCAGGATTACTAAATCCCAGAGGGGTGGAGTCTTGGTTTTGTGTGCTTTCAGAGGAAGGCTCTAACCCTAGCTGCAGCCTGCACAAAATAAATGAAGCTGCAGGAAGTGGCTTATGATTATGATTTCTATGGAATGAGCACATTTATGTTGCATTTTCTCCAGAAGTGAAATTCTCCAGCAGTTTGCATGACTGCATCATTGAATTATGCAGAGGCCTGGTGGTGAGAGTTCTCACAAGCAATATGCTGGAAGCACTGACTCAAGGGTGCAGATCTGCACTAAATTTGCAAAATTGTCTTGAAAATTTACCAACCCAAGCAGAAAATTCATCCATCCATGCTTATGATGATGGTAATGAGCAAAAAATGCTGTATTTACATGTGGGAGGAGGGGAGGGAAGTAGTTTTCTTGGGGAAAAAAATGAGTAAGATGAGAAGAATTTTGGTACAACTATGTTCTATGTGAAGAGAACAATTTCATTTATTTATTGGATTTTATTGGATTCCTGCAGGAAGCTAAATGAATTTTTATATGCAGGGACTGCAAATATCATTATTTTTCAGGCTTTGAAATGTTGATTCCACACATAGAGCTCCTGCTTTTTCACTGGCTATGTGTGACAGACTGTCTGTTTGTCCATCCAGACACTCCAGTCTTCATTAATTTAAGAAGTTCCCTGGTTTTGCTCCAAGGATTAAGTAGATTTTTTTAGTTCTCTCATAAGTGTTTCTGCCTTGCAACTTGAAGTGTAACAGGAAATTACAGAATCAGAGTGTGTTAAGGGTTGGAAGGGACCTCCAGAAATCATTGAGTCCAACCTCCCTGCCAAAGCAAGATCATCAAGGGTAAATCACACAGAAATGCATCCAGGGGGGATTTGAAAGTCTCCAGAGAAGGAGACTCCACAACCTCTGTGGGCAGCTGCTTCAGTGCTCTGTCACCCTCACCATAAAGAAATGTCTCCTTGTGTTGAGGTGGAACCTCCTGTGTTCCAGCTTATACCTGGTGTCTCTTGCCCTAGCAGTGGGCACCACCAAAAAGAGCCTGGCACCTTCATCCTGACACCCACCCCTCAGATATTGATAGACATTGATCAGATCCCCTCTCGGCCTTCTCTTCTCCAGACTAAACAGCCCCAGGGCTCTCATCCTTTCTTCACAGCAGAGATGTACAAGTCCCACAATCATCCTCATAGCTCTCCTTTGGGCTCCCTCCAGCAGATCTGCCTCTTGAATTGAGGAGTCCAAAACTGGACACAATATCCCAGGTGTGGTCTCACCAGGGCAGAGCAGTGGGGGAGGAGAACCTGCTGGACACGTTTTTCTTCATGTCCCCCAGGATGCCCTTGGCCCTGTTGGCCACAAGGGCACATTGCTGTCCCATGCAGAACCTGCTGTCCCGTGGGACTAAGATCTTTCTCCATGGATCCAGCAGGACATCCCCTAATCTGTACTGGTGCCTGCTGTTATTCCTTCCCAGATGATCCTGCACATGTCCTTAATGGATTTCAGGAGGTTCTCCTTCACCCAGCTCTCAGCCTGTCCTGATCTAGTTGGATGGCAGCACAGCCTGACAGGTGTCAGCCACCCTCATCCCCAGTTCTGTAGGATCGGCAAACTTGCTTAATATTCTCTGGTAATGTGTGAGAAGGGTGTCAGGAAGCAACAACCTGCTGCTCTTTAGAAACCTGGACCTCTAATCCAGCCATAGGAAGGAGATCCAATGAAAATGTGTAGAGGTAAGAACAGGACAATGATACACTCAGTCAGAAGGCTTAGCCTTACTGACCTGGCAATTCCAGAGGTAGTGTGCTCGAGTTTTTTCAGTGAATGAACTTAAGTGTTCTCAGTAAGGTCATGCACATGATAAAAGCAACCAAATGGAAATGAGCCACTGGCTATGGTGGCAGTGGTACTGGAACTTACCTTGCTGAAAGTCCCAAGTTTATCACTGTTTGGAGAGGAGATGAGAGTGTCAGTGGCAGCAGGTGGTTGTGATACTGTAGCGTTTGGGTCACGTTCCACACCGAATTTCCAAGCATAGTATCCAAATGAAAATGCATGGACAATAAATGCTGAAAGTTGGTGCAAGCTGACTTTGGAAAAAAAAAACACATCATTTTCTTGTGCTTTCAGAGTGTGTGTGGAAACCCTGTTACCTGATGGAGTACTGTTCTGTGCTGACTGCCTTGCACACAAGCGTGACCTTGCGACGGATGATGTGTTAGGTGGTGAAAAGCTAGTCATGCATGTGCAGAGCATCTCCCACTGGGCACCTGCTAGCATAGGACCTTACAGTCAGTCCATCAAGGTAGGAAATCTTTCTTACTTCCTGTGAACTTGTGTTGGGTTGCAATCCCTCCCCCCACCCCCAACATAAAACTGCAGACCAGCTCAGGTGAAAGCGAATGAATTGTAGAATCATAGAATTGCTAGGGCTGGAAGGGACCTCAAGGATGAGCCTTGGGGGTCTTGGGCCCACCCTCAGGTGGGGATGGGATGTTTCTGGGTCTGCTTTGGGGTTTCTTTTGTCACTGCTTCTGGTTCTCTGTACACATTCACTCTTTTCTATTTAAACTTTCCATCACTTTTGCAATCCGTTTGTCAGAGTTGTTATTTCTGCCCGTGGTGGGGAGGGGATCCGCCTCAACCCAGTAAAAGGAGATTTAGATTGGACATCAGGAACAAGTTGTGCACCATGAGGGTGCTGGAACAGGTTGCCCAGAGAGGTAGTTGAGGCCCCATCCTGGGAGATATTCAAGATGAGGCTCAGTAAGGCTCTGAGCAACCTGATCTGGTGGAGGATGTCTCTGCTAACTGCAGGGAGGTTGGACTGGATGACCTTTTGAGATTCTTTCCAACTCAAACCATTCTATGATTTTATGATCTTGATTATGTCCAGATCTCTCTAGGCTGTTCAGAGAATATGTGATGACACATGGTTTGTGATCATCCAGATCTCTGCTCTGCAGTAGGCACCAGCCCAGTGTGTGCTGGTTATTGGTACTAGCTTGGTATTTTAACTAAAGATACTTCATGTTTTTACCTCTCACTGTTCATCAGAGGACATGGTCTCAAGCTGTGCCAGGGGAGGTTCAGACTGGATGTTAGGAAGAGATTCTTCATGGAGAGAGTGGTTGTCCATTGGAATGGGCTGCCTAGGGAGGTGGTGCCATCATTGGAGGTGTTTAGGAGGAGACTTGATAGGGTGCTTGGTTGCATGGCTTAGTTGGTTCGGTGGTGTTGGATGATAGGTTGGATGCAATGATCTCGAAGGTCTCTTCCAACCTGGTTTATTCTATTCTATCAGATTGTGATGTTTTACCAGCACATTAGAGGACTTGTCAAGACTCAGCAGTAATTGCTAGCTTGTATAGGAGCAGCTTACTTACTATCTTCATGGCACACTTGTACCCAGAATCACACAATCTCAGAATGGTTTGGGTTGGAAGGGATCTCCAAAGGTCATCTAGTCCAACGCCCTGCAGTCAGCAGGGACATTCTGCACTAGATCAGGTTGCTCAGTGCCTTATCGAGCCTGACCTTGAACATCTCTGGGGCTGGGGCCTCAACTAATGCCCTGGGCAACCCATTCCCATGTTCTACTACCCTCCTGGTAAAGAGCTTGTCCCTAACATCATGGAGTTAAACATGAAGATATGCTGCAAAGCAGTGTTTGCTGTGAGAAATTTCTCCTGAGAGCTCACTCATGGTTATTTGTTTTGTGATAACTTTCTTTGAGCATTTAGGAACTGTGAACATAGTTCATTGAAAAAATAATTAAAGCCCAGTGCAGCTGCAGCACTGGTGACAAATATTTACCTAGGAATGCTTGGATAGATGGCAGTGCTTGTACCAGATGTTTTAGTATGTTGTTGTAATTCCAGAGCCTATTTACACTTGCAGTTTATTTGCTTTGGCAAAGTTTCTTAATGTCTTTCTATCTGGAAGTGAACAAATCACCTACCACAGCAGAATTTATTGTGGCCCAATCTAGTTGCTCTGTGTATTTCTTACACACATACCAACACAGATGCATCTATGACTTGATTATGTCTGTTGAACCTTTAAGCTTTTCTTTGTGACCTCATTCTTTCTGACAGATGCCAAAACCCAGCTTCAGCCATCCTTCAGGCATCGTTTTCTCATCTGCACTGTCTGAACCCAGTAGCACAAACATAAAAAAACCCCAAAAGGATGTTCTTAACCTAAGATTCCACTACCCACAGTTGGGTTCTTTATTCTTGTTTGCTCACCACACAAATATTATAGGTAGGGTGGGGGGTAGGGGGAAGGGTAGCATAGGAGGATGGTGATGGGTAT
>CM037646.1:48176187-48413687 GCA_015227895.2 Colaptes auratus | reverse complement strand
TGTTTATTTCCCTTAATGTTTGGAGGTTTTGTTTGGTTTGTTTCTGGTTGGTTGGGGTTTTTTTGTGAGCAACCTTTGGGGTGGTGTTTTTTTTTTTTTTCTAGCTCCTATCAAGTCCAAAAAATGCTTCATCTTTTGGGACTTTGTTTAATGTCAAAGGGGAGAACCTCTTTTGAGATACCCCTGTAACCAAAGGTCATAAAGAGCAAGTTGTCTTCCAAGTCATTCCAAGCCACTTCCAAAAGAAGAAAATAGAATAAACCAGGTTGGAAGAGACCTTTAAGATCATCATCTCCAACCTATTACCCAGCCCACCTAATCAACTAAACCATGCAACCAAAATCTTTCAACATCATGGTTGGAGGTCCAGCTGAATCTCTTCAGCAACCTCTGATCCTTGAGATCCCTTCCAACCCTAACAATTCTTTGATGTCAGTGATATGCAGACCTTAGTAGCATGCTCATTTTGGTACCTTCTACCCAAAGGAAAACCTTTACCACCAACACTATAGCAGCAACCCTGCCTCTTAGTGTATTTTGAACACATTTATAATCTTTGGGCCATTAACTGACCGATAATTTTCTTTCATAATGTACCAAGAAGGGTAAATCATTGTTGCAACCTATAAACCTCACCACTATCTGCTTGTTAATCCCACTGTTCCAAGGGAGTGCAATTGTTTCTGCTCCCAGAAGCAGCTTCATCTCCTAGGCTCTTGAAGGTGTTCTGTTGCCAAAGAACCATTTGGAGTTTTTGCTTTAAGGTTAGAAGGAATGAAGAGGAAAACAATTGTGTAAGAAAATAACCCAGCACAATCTGACCCAAATCTTATCCTACAGCATTATCAGCCTAAGCTTGGTGCCCAGTTCTGTCCTTGACAGAGATCTGTGTTTCTGACCTATCAATCAGCAATAATTACTGCAAGGCAGAGAATGAGAAGATTATTTTGTTTCACCATGGTCTTCCATTAAATATTTTTTAGGCCATTCCCAGTGCTGTTGCTTCATAGGACCATCCATATAATCAAACACATAGGATTAAGATTGTTTTAAGAGAGAAAAATCACACCTTCAGCTGTTAGAATGACTGGCTTACAAAAAGATTTAGCTTTCTAATAACTGGCAATAAATGCTACACCCAGAAACTCTCACTGACAAAAGGCCTTTAGAATCCCTGAGATTTAACATCCAAGCAGTGATGAAGGCAGAAACAACAAAAGGCACAGTTGCAGTAATCATGAAGCATGAGAGCTGTGTAAATGAGGCTGACACTAACATCAAAAGCTCCCAAAGAGAGAGTTTAAAGAGATCACAAGTTCATTTCCTCTTCAGATTGAAGAGTAGCCATTCAAACTTGCAACTCTTTCTCTTCGTCTGTTTTCCTGTGGAACAACTTTTACTAGCTCCCACAAACAAGGGAGCCCTGGCAGCTCTGCTAGCATAGGCTCCATCTACAACTACCCCATTTGAAAAGGGGTTTCAAAACAATTGTACTACGATATTATGGTATATCTGACATACACAGATGAAAATACTGTAGAGTCATGGAATTATTCAGGTTGGAAAAGACCTTTGAGATCGTCAGGTCCAACCATTAAGCCTGCTGTACCGCATTTGTTGTTAAACCATATTGCTAAGCACCTTTAAACACATCCAAGGAGGGTGATGCCACCACCTCCCAGGGCAGCCTGTTCCAATGCTTGACCACTCCTGCCGTGTAAAAATGTTTCCTAATGTCCAGCCTAAACCTCCCCTGGTGCAGCTTGAGGCCATTTCCTCTTGTTCTATCACTAATGACTCTGTGTGGATAGACCAGCACCAATCTCTCTCTGTTGTCCTTTCAGGTAGTTGTAGAAGGCAATAAAGTCTCCTCTCATCTTCCTCTTCCTCAAACTAAACACTCCCATTTCCCTCAGCTGTTCTTCACCAGACTCATTCTCTAGGTCCTTCAGCAGCTTGCTTGCTCTTCTCTGCAGCTGTTCCAGCCCCTCACTGTCTGTCTTGTGTTGAGGTGCCCAAAACTGAACCTGGTGCTCTAGGTGTGACCTCATGTGGCAGTTTTAGGCTATGCCTTTACAAATTAGCTGCAGATTTCGAGCAGAGAAGTGGAGAAATATAAACAATTCACTATTGGGTGTAAAAAGGAAAACAAAAGATTATTCTAAGCGAACTTCATTGGCCAGAATGTGTGGGATGGACGCAGATGTACCCTAACATCTCACACATTTTACTTCCTTTCTCATTCCTTTTCTTTTCTCCTTTGGTTCTAGTTGCTTTGGCTGTTGTGCTGGAGAGATAGTGCTGGTCTTGCACATGAGAATGCTAACATTGCTTCTTTGAACTAACATTCCTCCTAACAGCTTCTTTTTTCTTCTAGTGCAGGGGAAAGGAGGTGGTTTTGAGGGGAGCGGGGCAGCTTCCCTGGTTGTTTTGACCAGGGGGGTTTCTGTGCTGTTTTCTGATTGTAAATACCTGTATTATATTGTAATCCTGTATATTTTGTACACATGCATTGCATTCCATTGTAGAGTGTATTTGTAAATACAGCTTCCATTTGTTTCCAACTGAGCTGGTCGTGCTTAGTTAATGTGAGTGGGAAACTTTAACCCACCACACCTCACCACTGCCTAATATAGGGGGACAATCCTTGCCCTGCTCCTGTTGGTCACACAATTGCTGATCCAAGCCAGGATGCTATTGGCTTTCCTTGCCACCTGAGCACACTGCTGGCTCATATTCAACTGCTTGTCCATTAGAACCCCCAGATTCCCTTCTGATGGAGAACTTCGCAGCCACGTTTCCCCAAGCCTGGAGCATTCAGGGGGTTGTTGTGGCCCAAGTGCAGGGCCCAGCACTTGGCCTTGTTGAGGCACATGCCACTGACCTCAGCCCATTGATCCAATTTGTCTAAGTCTCTGTGTAGAGCCTCCCTACCCTCAAGCAGATCAATACTCCCACTTATTTTGGTGTCATGTGCAACTTCATAAAGGGTGCACTGTAATGCTTCATCAAGATCATTGATAAGGAGGTTCTCTCAACTGGAAAATTAGATTCCTTTATTGGTTGCCACCACAAGTTTGATAATCATCAGCTTTGTGCCATGGCATCTTTGGAGTGTTCCTACACCAACATTACTTTGGTAGATGCAACATTACTTTGGTATCAAAGCTGTAACCTAAAGCTGCAGTATGTAGAAAAGAAATGAGTCTATAAAATAATCATCTGTACCAAACTGCTAGAAGATGCAGTACACAGTCAGACCCTTAAATAAGATGTTGGTTCTGAGCAGGACTACTCTACAACTGCCAGAAAGGAGGTTGGGGGATGGTTTCTTCTCCCAGGCAACCACCAACAGAACAAGAGGGCACAGTCTCAAGCTGTGCCAGGGGAAGTTTAGGCTGGAGGTGAGGAGAAAATTCTTCACAGAAAGAGTAATTGGCCATTGGAATGTGCTGCCCAGGGAGGTGATGCAGTCACCATCCCTGGAGGTGTTCAAAAATGGATTGGATGTGGCACTTGGTGCCATGGTTTAGTTAGGGATGAAGTGTTAGGCATGAGGTAATAGGTTGGACTTGATGATCTCTGAGGTCTTTTCCAACCTGGTTGATTCTGTGATGTGCTCACCGCAGTCATCTCAAGGGCATTTCTCATAAACAGAAACGCTCCTGTGAAAAGAGCCACCCAAATGCAATATCAGGTGTGAATTACTTGAAGGAAAATGCCATTACTGATCCTAAATCCTTAGGTGTCCCCATCTGTCCACAGAACTTTTGCAACATCATTACACAGTTGCAACCTGTAACAGAAAAAAACTCAAGCAACAACAAAACCACCAAACACCCGAACCCAAACCAATACCAAAACAACTCTTACTTTAAAGGGAAAACCAAAATCTCTCTGAAAGATCCTTCTCAGAATTGCCCATCCCAGTGCTGAAACAGCCCTCCAGCTTTGCAGAGCTTGTCAGCAGAAGCAAACCCTGTGCAATACCAAACACACTTAATGGATCAAGAGTGTGCCAGAGCAGAGAATGGAAAACATGCTAGGACATCCCTCAAGTAAATAACCCCCAACAGCAAACCTATTTCAGGTCTTTGTATTCTACACCGGCGCTTCCAAGGTCGTAACAGATTTCAAGTGCTTTCATGGCAGGTTTGCAAGTGAAACTTGAGCCCCAGGCTGAATGGCACAAAAAGTCTGTAAAGAAAGAAAAAATACCCAGGTAAATGTTTCTAATCAATCAATCAATCATTCTCTAATCTCTCTGCCTTGATCCTTAAGGGAAACTCAAAATCTCTCCTGAAGATGAGAACAAGGGACTCAAACTGTAATTAAAAAAAAAAAAGACAACAAAAGTAATTCTACTAAAACTGTGCAGTTGTTTTATACACTTAACCTTCCTTAACTTCTATAGACTTTAGAGGCTATAGAATCATAGAATGCCTTGGGTAGGAAGGGACCTCCAAAAGTCATCTAGTGCTTGGTTGCATGGTTTAGTTGTTTAGGTGGGTTGGATTGGTTGATAGGTTGGACGTGATGATCTTGAAGGTCTCTTTCAACCTGGTGTATTGTATTGTATTGTATTGTATTGCATTGTATTGTATTGTATTGTATAGTCCAACACCCCTGCAGTGAGCAGTGACATTCTCCACTTTGAGCCTGATCCTGAATATCTCCAAGGATGGGGCCTCAACTACCTCCCTGGGCAAACTGTTCTAGCACCCTCCTGGTAAAGAACTTGTTCCTAACATCCACTCTAAACCTGCTCTATCACCTTCTTGGTTTAGTGTCTTTCCCAATAAATATCTTCTTTTTCTCTCCCTTTAGCTCCTCCCCTGAAATCTCCTCTGCTCCATGGTTTTCATTGTCCTGAAGATAGCACAATTGATAGGTGTGTAATTTACCTCGCCTTTTGTTTAGCTTCAAAAGCTATTGCATTTGTTTCAGACCCATAACCCCCATTTTTGTCAGCATGCCCATCAGTCAGACCTTGTGTTGCTGCTTCATGTTCTCCCTGGGTGTGTTCTGATGGAGTGATACTAATCAGAGTTCAGATGGCTTTTTAAGAATGGTGTGTTCAGAACTGGCAAACTTTCTTGGAGCCACAATGCTATTGTGGCATTTTGGCACCACAGATCTCTCCATCCCCCATCCCACTTTGTGTTCCTTTGTGAATTTGATGCCTGAGAGCCTGAGGGTTAGGCTCAATAACTGAAACCTTGTCTCTTTGCTGGTTCAGTCATGTGAGTCTTGTGACAGGTTTGAAGTGCTCAAGTTCTTTCTCTTTCAATTTTCTCTAGGTTAACTGTTTGTGAGCCACGCTCTGCCCTAGAGGACATCTTGGTTCTGTGTGTAGGGGGGATTTCACTGGGCTAGGTTTGCCCAAATTCTGCTTGCAAGGATACTTTGTGTTACTCTCTACCCGCTGAGACACTCACATGGACCAACCTTTTCTAGAATCCCCTTCACTTGTTTCCTGCAGCCATCCTTATGCTTGTTTCTTCATATTAGACACCTTCTACTGCAGGCCAGTTTTATGGTTGTAGAATCACAGAGTCATAGAATCATTCAGGTTGGAAAAGACCCTTGAGATATCAGGTCCAACCATTAACCCTGCTCTACCCCATCCACCACTAAACCATATCACTAAGCACCACATCTAAACCACCTTTAAGCACATCCGAGGTTGGGGACTCAACCACCTCCCTGGGCAGCCTGTTCCAAATGCTTGACCACTCCTTCAGTGAAAAAAATGTTTCTGATGTCCAGCCTAAACCTCCCCTGGTGCAGCTTGAGGCTGTTCCCTCTTTTTCTATCATGAATTGCGCCTACTTCTCTCTGTTGTCCTTTCAGGCAGTTGTAGAGGGTGATAAGGACTCCCATCAGCCTTCTCCTCACACTAAACAGTCCCGGTTTCACACGCTCCTCACACTAAACAGTCCTCAGTTGTTCTTCATCAGACTCAGTCTCTAGCCCCTTCACCACCTCTTCTCTGCCCCTGCTCCAGCCCTTACATGTCTTTTTTGTGTTGAGGTGCCCGAAACTGAACCAAGCACTCAAAGTGTGGCCTCACCAAGGCCAAGTACAGAGGGACAATCACTTCCCTATATGGGAAAACATCCCAAACTTACCAACTATTACCAGATATCAAGTTACTGATTTCTCTACCTTTACTTCTTTGCAGAAGTACTTTTCTGTGCAGACCCCAGCACCTCCTGATAAAACACAGCTGTATTTTTTCTGTAGTACTGAAAGCAAGTTCCAGTTGAACTGACTGTGATAACTTGGTGCCCTCCATACCAGTATTGAACCTCAAAAACACGTCAGATGTCTGTTTTCCATCCAGCTCTCGATACTCCACTTCTGGTATCGATTTTAAATATGAAACTTCTTTGCTTGGAGCTGTTTTGCACTGCTGTACTTGTAGTCACTTCACTTGGGGCATTCGATCCAAAGTGCTGCGCTGCTCTTCAGACTGTTTTCCTTCTTGCGCTCTTTCAATGCAAATAAACCACGTGGGATCTGGCTCCCTCAGGCAGTGCTAACAAAGGTGGTGCTTGTTTTGAGAGCCTGTTGTTTGCATGACTCTTGGTGAGCTCAACTACCTTTTAAGGACATAGATTATTAGCTGTTTTCTCATCCTTTTTGTTTGTTTGGGGCTTTTCCTTTGTTTGTTTTGATTTTTAATCCAAAGGATTACAAATGATTTTTCGTCCTTCAGTTTCTGTTGGCCAAGCTTCCTTTTGCTGCTCTATAAACTTGAAAAATCTTCTTCCAGGAGGGCATTATGGTCTGCTGTCCACTGTTCGAGGCACAGCTTTCAGCTCACCTCTAGGTAAAATTGCAGAGATGGAACATATTTTATCCCTGAGTTTGGCTTTGCTGTTTCTTTCCACAGACTCTCTCAGCCAAGCAAAATAACAACCTTGAAATCCTGTGAGAGAATTGTGCTTCAGAGCAGTCTCCTTGTAATGAGACAGGGCAACATTTTCAATGCAGGGAAACGGCCAACCTGACTCTTGAGTTTTAGGGCAGCTTAAAATGGAAAAGCCAAGCTTGCATGCATGCTTATGCCCATATGTGTTCTTGGGTTAGGCTTAAAGAGGATTTTTTCTCTCTGACCAGAGAGCAGTTTTTACATCTCTCTTGGTTTTCTTCTTCCCAAGGAGAACCAAAGTATTTACAGGTTTTATTCCTCCCTGGCTATCACTGATTTGAAGCTAATTGCAGCTTATTTGTCTGCTTATTTTTTGTGGTCCTTGGAGACGAAAGTGCTGTGTGAATGTCAGATCCTTTGTTAGTCTTATGCAGAGAAGTTATCTTATTTTCCAAACTACTTTTTATCTTTGCTTTGCTTTTAGCACTTGGTGAGAAGGGGGTTGGGTTCTCTTACTGTTATATTCATTTCCTTTCTTTTTTTTTTCTTTTCCTGTACTATTTTATTCCCTCATTTTAATCATTTGAGAGGATTCTGTAAATATGAAAGCTTTATTCTCCCCCCCCTTTAAGTCACAGACTTTGTGTTATAAGGCATCTGTCACATTGGGATGTATTTGGATTTTTCCAGGCATGAGAATGAGTTGGTAGCAAACAAAATTATTTATGAGTGGATAGTGAAAATAGTTCCAGATTAGGTAAACATCCTGATCATTAAAGACTGCAGGCTCTGATGTTAATATCAGAATTCTGTGTTCAGTTTCATAGTTTCATAGTTTCAGTTAGGGTTGGAAGGGACCACAAGGATCATCTAGTTCCAACCCCCCTGCCATGGGCAGGGACACCCCACACTAGATCAGGCTGGCCACAGCCTCATCCAGCCTGGGCTTAAACACCTCCAGCGACGGGGCCTCAACCACCTCCCTGGACAACCCATTCCAGGGCCTCACCACCCTCACGGTGAAGAACTTCCTCCTCACATCTAGCCTTAATCTGCCCACCTCCAGCTTCATTCCATTCCCCCTAGTCCTATCTCTACCTGAGATCCTGAGAAGTCCCTCCCCAGCCTTCTTGTAGCCCCCTTCAGATACCTGAAGACCACAATGAGGTCGCCTCAGAGCCTTCTCTTCTCCAGACTGAACAGCCCCAACTCCTTCAGTCTGTCCTCACAGGAGAGGTGCTCCAGCCCTCTGCTCATCCTCGTGGCCCTTCTCTGGACACCTTCCAGCACCTCCAGATCCAATGGTTCTATTTAATCTTAAGGCCTCATTCATTTCTGTGGGGAGATGTATTATTCTTCTTCCACAGAACAATAGCAGGACATCTAAAATTCAGGAAAATTGGGGGGATATTTCAAATAGAATGTAAATAATATAATAATTTATATTAATATATTAATATGTATTCTAACTATTATATTTAGAATATAATATATATATATTATATATATATGAAATATTTGTGATGAGGACTATTTTAGCTACTTCTTCATCTTCATATTTCATGCTCATTGATTCCTGTGTTTATGATAATTATTACCAGGCCATCCAGGAACATATCATTCAAATGACAATTTCAGTGAGCAAATGAGAAAGATTGGTTAATTCTGCAAGAAATGTTTGATAAGTGCCTACAAAAGAGAAGAACAACCTGAATGAAAGGTTTGCAATGGGTTTAAAAGTCATGCTAGATACACACAAGGAAGAGAAGTATTGCACAAAAGCAGAGAACAATGGAAATAAGCCTTTAAATGTGTTTGTCCTGATCTCTTAAGTTTCTTGGAGTCTGCTCTTTATGAAACATTGCAACACAATGTCATGATTTTTATAATAATCCTCTAATATTGCCCCCATAACTTTTGTCTTTTTTTTCTTTTCCTTTTCTTCACTTTTCTTTCCTTTTTTTCCCTTTTTCCCATTCTTTTCCCTTCTTTTCTCTCCTCTTCTCTCCTTGTCTCTTCTCCCCTCTTCTCCTCCCCTCTTCTCCTCCCCTCTTCCCCTCCCTCTCTTCCCCTCCCCTCATCTTCTCCCCTCTTCTCCTCCCCTCTTCTCCCCTCTTCTCCCCTCTTCTCCCCTCTTCTCCTCCCCTCTTCTCCTCCCCTCTTCTCCTCCCCCTCTTCTCCTCCCCTCTTCTCCTCCCCTCTTCTCCTCCCCTCTTCTCCTCCCCTCTTCCCCTCCCCTCTTCTTCTCCCCTCTTCTCCTCCCCTCTTCTCCCCTCTTCTCCCCTCTTCTCCCCTCTTCTCCCCTCTTCTCCCCTCTTCTCCCCTCTTCTCCTCCCCTCTTCTCCCTCTCTCCCCTCTTCTCTTCTCCCCTCTTCTCCCTCTTCTCCCCTCTTCTCCCCTCTCTCCCCTCTCCCCTCTCTCCCCTCTCTCCTCTTTTATTTATTTTCTTTTTTTTTTTCTTTTCCTCTTCTTTTCTTTTCTTGGTCAAGACCTTTGCTAAAGAAGGGTAAGATAATCACTGCCACAGCTGCAGAAGCATTAATTTTTAAGAGACTTTTTTAGTGCCAATCTGAATCCAAATCTGAAGAATGAACTAGGTTAGCCAGATGCTTCACTTTTAATGTAATATTAATTCCTAGTATATATGCCAAGAGTTCAGTGTAACTTTCCTTTGTGCATGCTGAGCAAAGCCTTTGACACTGTCCCATACCACATCCTGGTCTCCAAACTGGTGACACACGGGTTTGATGGGTGCACCACTAGCTGGATACAGAACTGGCTTGATGGCCGCACCCAAAGAGTGGCTGTCCATGGGTCCATGTCCCAGTGGAGGCCAGTGACAAGCAGAGTCCCTCAGGGATCAGTCCTGGGACCAGGCTTGTTCAACATCTTTGTGGGTGCCATGGACAGTGGCATTGAGTGCACCCTCAGCAAGTTTGCTGATGACACCAAGCTGTGTGGTGCAGCAGACAGCTGGAGGGAAGGGATCCATCCAGAGGGACCTTGACAGGCCGGAGAGGTGGGCACAGGCCAACCTCAGGAGCTTCAACAAGACCAAGTGCAGGGTCCTGCATCTGGGTCGAGGCAATCCCAGGCACAAATCCAGGCTGGGCAGTGACTGGCTGGAAAGCAGCCCAGAGGAGAGAGACTTGGGGGTGCTGGTGGAGGAGAAGCTCAACATGAGCTCTCAGTGTGCACTTGCAGCCCGGAAAGCCAATCAGAGCCTGGGCTGCATCAGGAGAAGTGTGGCCAGCAGGTCAAGGGAGGGGATTCTCCCCCTCTACTCAGCTCTGGTGAGACCCCACCTGGAGTACTGCCTCCAGTTCTGGAGCCCCTATTACAAAAGGGAGCTGGAGGTGCTGGAAGGTGTCCAGAGAAGGGCCACGAGGATGAGCAGAGGGCTGGAGCACCTCTCCTGTGAGGACAGACTGAAGGAGTTGTGGCTGTTCAGTCTGGAGAAGAGAAGACTCCCAGGTGACCTCATTGTGGTCTTCAGGTATCTGAAGGGGCCTACAAGAAGGCTGGGGAGGGACTTCTCAGGATCTCAGGTAGCGATAGGACTAGGGGGAATGGAATGAAGCTGGAGGTGGGGAGATTCAGGCTGGATATGAGGAAGAAGTTCTTCCCCATGAGAGTGGTGAAGCCCTGGAATGGGTTATCCAGGGAGGTGGTTGAGGCCCCATTCCTGGAGGTGTTTAAGCCCAGGCTGGATGAGGCTGTGGCCAGCCTGATCTAGTGTGGGGTGTCCCTGCCCATGGCAGGGGGGTTGGAACTAGATGATCCTTGTGGTCCCTTCCAACCCTGACTGTTAGTATGATACTATGCTTCCTGCAATCCAGAGTAATCAATAGCTGCAGATAAAATACATTACATCACTGCTGTCACCAGTTATGTTTCTGCTTATTGTCCTCTTGCTGCACCATGGAGCTGTAATTACAGTACAGTGTATGAATTATTGTAATCCATTCATTATTTTGTCCCAAAAGTGCTAGTGCTGCTCATCATGCTGAATGCCAGTGATTGCTGCTCCTGTTGTGCACACTGATGTTGGTAGTATGTCCAGTGCTAAATACCTGCACTGGAGCATACTCATAGTGTGGTCAGTGGGGGTTTTCCTCTTCAGAGAGCCTAGGAGATAGCAAAGGTGCAAGGGAAAGGAAAGAATAAAAAGAATAGTAGCAAAGAATGAAATTAAGATGATTGTGAGGAAACAAACAACAGTAAAACATCTCACATAAAACAAAGCAGACATTCCAAAGGTGAAAGCTGTGGGTTGAAAAGGAAATGCTGGCAGAGGTCAGTTAAGAAGAGGTTAGCTGTAGAGTTAGAAGCAAAAGAATTAGATAAAAAAAGAGAGAAACTAAGACAAGTCAGACTGAAAGTAGGCAAAGGAGAGAGAAATGAAGAGAGAAAAAGAAATTCATCCTGCTAGAGATAGTTTCTCCTGTCACTCACAGATAAGTATTGCCTCTAGAAAGGTCAGTTCAGGCATTGCCAAATGGCAGAAGTGATAGGGGAGAACCACATCATCTGATAGAAGGTGAATAAAGTAGGGTTCAAGACGCATTCTGTATCATTGATAGGACAGTGTTTGAGAAATCTCTGCACTGAAGAAATCATGTGGGGAGCTGTAGTGAATATGATTAACTGTTGTTTTGTTGTTGGTTGGGGGTTTTCCTGCCATTTCTGGAGTCCCAAATTTTGCACACTAAACGTTTGGCTCTCAACTGGCCAGACTGGCAAACCCTTCGAAAGAGATTGATAGCGAAGGAGCGACTGAATGCCAGAATCACACTTCAGAAATTAGGTGGTGTAGTTTAAAAAGGGGGTTGCAAAATGCTGCCTTAGTTGAAAGCTATCCTTCAGAAAGCAGATCATATCTTCTACAAAGAAAGCACAACATGATGTCTTGTTTCCATGAAGATGTGGCTCCTGACTTCACTGCTGTGCCTACAATGGAACTCCTGGCTTGGATTCTTTTTGTTTGTTTTTCTTTGGTTGGTTGGGGTTTTTTTTGTTTGCTTGGGTTTGCTTTTGTTTCTCTGTTTGTTCTTCTTTTCCTGCTGTAATTGAGTGTTGGGAATTTAGGGTCTGCAGATTTTGATAGAAATTAGTGCTTGGTGATGCTGACAGTGACAAAGGGAAAACCAAGCAAATGCCAAGTTAGGCATCAAGGTTCCACTTGTGTGGAGGCTAAAGCTGCCATGTATTTGGGATCCAGCAGATGATGTTAAGGATTCCCTCGTGCTGCCTAACTGCCAGAAAGAGGTAGGGAATCCTTTAGAGCAGTTTGGTTTGCTCTCGCCGTGTTTGCTATCAATCCCCCGAGATAACGCTGAGTTTATAGTTAATTTCCTTTTGCTTGGACAAAACTGGTTTGCAGCAGAGTTTCACATTATATTAACAAACAGCGAGGGCATGACAGGAGGAAAAGAAAGCAGCATGATAAACGTTGTGACCTTCTAGTGAGAAACAGTATGGCATGCATAAAGGCCTGCTGCATTAAATGGAAGGGGGGGAGTGGAGGGGAGGGGGGGAGAGAAGGAAGTGGGTAATTATTTGTAGCAGTGCTTTTACTGTTGTTGGAATGAGACAGACTAACAGTGGCAGCAGTCATTTTGCTGAATCAAAGTCCATGTTAGTCGCATTATACACTGCCACAAAAGGTTGTTAAGGCTGGTATTAGCATGTACCACTGAGGACATTGGAAGGACTCGATCTGTCACACTAAATCGCCTTCTTGCCCTCAACCATTGAAGTCTCCAGCTCCTCTGACATGTTCTTTCATTAATGGCCTGGCCTTGACAACTGATCCTAATTGCCTCTGAACCGCACTTCATGTATTATTGGTGTCTGCCTGCCCTGGTTCATGTCAACAAGCCGCAGCATGCACAGGGTGTGCCCGGTGCCTTTTGCTGAAATGATGCTCACATAGTCATTTACCTCTGAGGGTCTGGGTCTCACTGGAAATGAGGGATAAAGCTAAAGATCTCCCTGTCTCTTCCTAGTAATACTTTAATGTGGATCTGTGCTATGCACTTATTAGGCATGTATGGAGACTCACTAAAGCATCAAGCCAATTATATAAGATTCCATTAAAGCACAGACTGTAAATGCAAAAGAAAACTTGTCTGCGTTTTAGTTACTGAGTGGGGGGTTGTTTATTCATGTATTCATTCTGAACAGCTTATTCAACAAGAAAGTATGGCTTACTCTTCATTTTTCATAGATAAAAATTCTGTTCTAATTCAAAGTTGTAGTAGCAGAGAAATGTTATCTTTAACGTTGATGGAGTTCCTGTAGAGTCATAGAATTGTTAGGGTTGGAAGGGACCTCAAGGATCATCTAGTTCCAACTACCCTGCTGTGAGCAGGGACACCTCACATTAGATTGAGGTGTTCTGACTCTCTAAAAAAGTAGGAGAAGGTTCCTATTAGTTGAGATGCAAATTAAAGCCAAAGCTATTTCAAAATGTTAATCACAAATGTATTTTGGAGTATCTCTAAGAATGCTTTTAGGACATACTTTTCATTTAATAAAGCAATACAATTTTCTTCTTGTTTCTAACCCTTTTTTTTTCTTTTATGATTATTTTCACTCTTGGGGGTTGCCAAAGCTGTGATAAATTTTAATTATTCTTCTGCAGAAGGTGCTGTATTTTTACCCTGGGGTTTCATTTTAAAGCCTATAATAACACATATGCCTACCCCTAAAAAAGAAAACAGCACACCACAACCCCGTGTTTACATGTTTTAAGCATGGCTCTGGTTGAAACCTTGCATCATTTCCTATAAGATTTTCTGTGATCATCTCAGTCATCAAGTAGTCTGAATAAATTTGAATGGGGAGCCTTTAAAGCATGCAAGTTCTACAGTGATAATAAAAAATAAATCACAGAAGCTCTTTGGTGCTAGGTATCATTTAGCCTAATCTAGACGGTGACATTTGGGCCACTAACAGCATAATCATAGTTATTGCTACAAATTGCTGCATGTTTGAGTTTTAATGTTATAAGTAAATTATGCCACAGGATAAAATATATGCTTCTTTGGGAATTAAACATGTTTATTTCAGCATTGTGGCTACGGAATACTAGGCAGATGGCAAGTTTCTTTCATGTGGTAATACTGCCACCTTCTGAGCCAGCGGAGAAGGAGTCATCTCTGGAGCTGGTTTCTATCCTGGGCACGTTCTGAAGAACGTGTTGCAGGTTGGTGACTTGCTCTGAGCGGACAGCAGAACGTCCCAAAGCCAAAAACGCTCGAGACCAGAAAGTGCCCAAAGCCTCCTGCTGAAATGGTTTCAAAACCCACTCTGGGAGGTGATTTCACTTTCCATGGAGGCTGCACTCCTACTGTGAAAGTTTGTCAGTCTGGAAGGAATAGGCAGAAAAAGTCTAGGGGGCCAATTCTGTTAAAAATGGCTTTGCTAAAGATGCGGTCGCCCAAGTCCAGCCGTTCGTTCTCGCTCTTCCTACGAGAGGCTGCTCCTGAGTGAATTCTGATGCAAACCATTGCATAGGAGGAAAGGTTTGCCGAGTGGTTTGAGGGCAGAGGTGGCCACAGCTGGGATTAGAAGATGGAGGGGGCTTGGGAAAACCGTTCCTTCACCATCATTCATTCAGACAACGTGCCCTTCAGCGGCACAGCAAGCCCTTGCGATTTTCTCGAATTAGGGAGATTAGCATGAAGCGCATAATGCGGGATGATGGAATTTGTCATAATTTGCATTGTCCTGGAAAGATTCAGTTTGATAGAGCGATGCGTCTCGGAGCATGTCATGTCCCACGGGCAGGTCATGGAGGAAGCTCGGCAGAAATAATTCCGCGATCCGTGCATCAGTTGTAAATGCCTCATAACCGATTTGTCAAAATAAAAGGAGGAAGGGGGGGAAAAAGGGGGAGGGCGGGGGGGAGGGAAAGGAAGAGAAAGGTGGAGGTCAGGAGAGTTGAAGGAGGTGGGCACACGGAGAAGTTGGGTATAGCAACGGTAAATTAGACCTGCGCAATAAATGAGCGCGTTGACTCGATGCTTGCCCGGCGACCACTCCCGATTTCTGTTCCCGCACAGGAGCGAGAAAGGAAATCTTTCCCTTGGCGGCACGAGGAAGTTTGCTTATGAAAATTCCTCACAGGAATCATCAGCCACAAGAGCTTGAGGATCAGTTTTCTGAGCGATTGCTCCTGACCTTGGTACTGTTCCCAAAGTGCAGATAGGAAAGGATAATCAGCACGTCGCTGACAAAACGGACGTGACAGTGTTACTTATCCGCGGCAGCGTCGCTGGCGGTGGGCATGCAGAAGTCAGACAGGCAAAGGGAACACACTGAGTTACAGTAGCAATAGCAAGAAGAAAAGGTCCAATGTCAGGAATTGACCATGGTTTATTTCTGGCCCATCTGACAATGAAGCAACAGTCTTTTGGTATTTAGAAATCTCCTCTGCCCCAGAAGGTTATGGATGGTGCTCAGAGGTTATGTTATTTATCATTTCACTCTCTGCTCCTCCTTGAGGAAGGCTTTTTTTTTGCAGGGCCTCCTGTATTTGTCTTTCTTTATACATTTCAAACAGCAGATTAATGCCGGCGGTTCGGTAACACTGATCTTCTGTGACAGCTGAGCATTTGAGAGTTGAGGATCTCATAACAAAACAAAAATTAAAACAAAAAAAAGAGGGGGGGGTGGGGGGGATAAAAAGGAAATTGTCACTTTTGAGGACCTCCTTTGCCATCCATGGGGTTCAAATAATAATTCCTAGTAGAGGCTGATCTCCAGGCTGCTGTCTCTCACCTGGTTATTATTGTGGAATTCTGGTATTTGAAAACTGAATTACCTTAGGGTACAAGTCAACAGAAATAAAGCTCTCAAGATCCAGGACCTGGAGTCAAGATACAACTGAAACTACTAACACTGCACAATCACAATTTGGGCAAGTGTCTGGTGGGAGGTTTTTTTGGAAGAAAGTATTTATAGATTTCTGCAAAATAAACATGTTTCAGTAGTGTCAGCCCACAGCATTCACAACAATTTTTTGACTGCAAAACAGTAGCTGTCTTTATAGGTTCTCCCAGGTTGTGATCTCTTTCATTTCCATAATTTACGGCTTTGATTAAGTTTATAGAATCACAGAATCATAGAATTGTTAGGGTTGAGATGACCTTAAGGATCATCCAGTTCCAAACCCCCTGCCACAGGCAGGAACACCTCACACTGCATCAGCTTGCTCACAGCCACATCCAGCCTGGCCTTCAAAACCTCCAGGAGTGAGGCTTCCACTACCTCCCTGGGCAACCTGTGCCAGGCTCTCACCACCCTCATGGGGAACAACTTCTTCCTAACATCCAATCCAAATCTACCCATTTCTGTATTTGCTCCATTCCCCCCAGTCCTATCACTGCCTCACCCCTCTTTTAGTTCCCCTTATAGACAAATTGCTGTGCTAGTCAGAGTTAATAATTGACATGTGGTGCTTTCATCCTGCCTGTAGGTGACAAAAAACCTGCCTCTTGTATTACATTGTCACCCCAGATCCTGTAGTATTTAGTGTTGCACTGTGCATGGTGAAGAAAGACTATCTTTAGAAACCAGAGTGTATTTTTCCCACGTTGCTGGGTGATCTATGCTGACTATATATTATTTTTAATGATAGAATAAATAATCTTTGCATCTGTGTATTTAAAGCTTGGTTAATGCAGTTAATACTTTATTATTAATATATAATGATGATGGGTAATGATAGGACTAGAGGGAATGGAACAAAACTAGAAATGGCTAGATTCAGATTGGAGGTTGTAGCCAGGTGGGGGTTGGTCTCTTCTCCCAGGCAACCAGCACCAGAAAAAGAGGACACAATCTCAAGCTTTGCAGTGGGAGGTTTAGGCTGGATGTTAGGAAGAAGGTCTTCCCAGCAAGAGAGATTGGCCATTGGAATGTGCTGCCCAGGGAGTTGCTGGAGTCACCATCGCTGGAAGTGTTTAAAAAGAGCCTGGCTGAGGCACTTGGTGCCATGGTTTAGTAGATTAGAAGGTATTGGGTGATAGGTTGGACTTGATGATCTCCAAGGTCTTTTCCAACCTGGTTAATTCTGTATTCTGTATTCAAAGAACCAAGAAAGGAAAGAAAATGTAGAAGGGAAGTGAAACGGTGGAATAATGTAGAAAAAAATACTAATTTTTATAGCAATATGAAGCCTTTACATCCTTTAATATGCTCACTTCCTCATTATAGTTTCATAGTTTCATAGTTTCAGTTAGGGTTGGAAGGGACCACAAGGATCATCTAGTTCCAACCCCCCTGCCATGGGCAGGGACACTCTACCCTAGATCAGGCTGGACAGAGCCTCGTCCAGCCTGGTCTTAAACACCGCAAGGGACGGGGCCTCAACCACCTCCCTGGACAACCCATTCCAGGCCTTCACCACTCTCACGGTGAAGAACTTCCTCCTCACATCTAGCCTGAATCTCCCCACCTCCAGCTTCATCCCATTCCCCCTAGTCCTATCACTCCCTGATAGTCTGAAAAGTCCCTCCCCAGCCTTCTTGTAGGCCCCCTTCAGATACTGGAAGGCCACAATGAGGTCACCTCGGAGCCTTCTCTTCTCCAGGCTGAACAGCCCCAACTCCTTCAGTCTGTCCTCATAGGAGAGGTGCTCCAGCCCTCTGATCATCCTCGTGGCCCTTCTCTGGACACGCTCCAGCACCTCCAGATCCCTCTTGTAATAGGGGCTCCAGAACTGGACGCAGTACTCCAGGTGGGGTCTCACCAGAGCTGAGTAGAGGGGGAGAATCACCTCCCTTGACCTGCTGGCCACACTTCTCCTGATGCAGCCCAGGATCTGATTGGCTTTCCGGGCTGCAAGTGCACATTGAGAGCTCATGTTGAGCTTCTCGTCCACCAGCACCCCCAAGTCTCTCTCCTCTGGGCTGCTCCCCAGCCAGTCACTGCCCAGCCTGTATTTGTGCCTGGGATTGCCTCGACCCAGATGCAGGACCCTGCACTTGGTCTTGTTGAAGCTCATGAGGTTGGCCTGTGCCCACCTCTCCAGCCTGTCAAGGTCCCTCTGGATGGCATCCCTTCCCTCCAGCGTGTCTGCTGCACCACACAGCTTGGTGTCATCAGCAAACTTGCTGAGGGTGCACTCAATGCCACTGTCCATGTCACCCACAAAGATGTTGAACAAGACTGGTCCCAGGACTGATCCCTGAGGGACTCCGCTTGTCACTGGCCTCCACTGGGACATGGACCCATTGACAGCCACTCTTTGGGTGCGGCCATCAAGCCAGTTCCTTATCCATCTGGTGGTCCATCCATCAAACCCGTGTGTCACCAGCTTGGAGACCAGGATGTGGTGTGGGACAGTGTCAAAGGCTTTGCTCAGGTCCAGGTAAACGACATCAGTTGCTCGCCCCTCATCTATTAATGCTGTCACCTGTTCATAGAAGGCCACCAGGTTTGTCAGGCAGGATTTGCCCTTGGCAAAGCCATGCTGACTGCTCCCAATCACCTCTTCACTACTCTTCTGAGTCAGTAGTGCCTCCAGGAGGATCTGCTCCATGATCTTTCCGGGCACAGAGGTGAGACTGACCGGCCTGTAGTTCCCTGGTTCCTCCTTCTTACCCTTTTTGAAAATGGGAGCAATATTTGCCCTTTTCCAATCTGTGGGGACTTCCCCAGTCTGCCATGACTTTTGGAATATAATAGAGAGGGGCTTAGCAACCTCATCTGCCAGTTCTCTCAGCACCCGTGGGTGTATCCCGTCGGGTCCCATGGACTTGAACACTTTCAGGTTCTTCAGGTGATCACGAACCTGAGCTTCACTTACCATGGGCAGTTCTTCCTCCCCATCCCTGGCATCATCTGCCATGACTCCAGGAGTGTGGCTGAGGCCCTTGCAGTGAAGACTGAGGTAAAGAAGTTATTGAGTACCTCAGCCTTGTCCACATCACTTGTGACCAATTCACCAGTTTCCTTTCTGAGGGGGCCCACACCTTCCCTACTCATCTTCTTGCCATTAATATACCTGTAGAAATTCTTAGTGCTCCCTTTGACCTCCCTGGCTAGCTTCAATTCAAATTCTGCTTTGGCTTTCCTAACCAGGCCTCTTGCTGCTCGGGCAGCTTCCTTATATACCCCCTGTTCTATCTGTCCTTCCCTCCACTGCCTGTAGAGTTTCTTTTTAAGTAATAGTGTGTCCAGGAGCTCCTTGTTCATCCAGGCAGGCCTCCTAGCGTTCTTCCCTGTTTTTCTCTTTGTTGGTATACATAGCTCCTGGACACAGAGGAGGTGGTCCTTGAATACTGACCAGCTGTCCTGGGTCCCTCTTCCCTCCAGGGCTTTGTCCCATGACACTGTGGCTAGCAGACTCCTGAAGCGATCGAAGTCTGCACGCCTAAAGTCTAGGGACATAAGCTTAGAGTAGGTCCTCCTGATAGCCCTGAGGATATTAAATTCAACTGCTTCATGGTCACTGCAGCCAAGGCAGTCTCTGAGCCTCACATTGGTTTACCAGCCCTTCCCTGTTGGTGAGAACAAGGTCCAGCAGAGCACCTTTTCTTGTTGGTTCCTCTACCATTTGGAGGAGGAAGTTGTCTTCTATGCAGTCCAGGAACATCCTGGATTGCTGGTGCCTTGCTGTGTTGTCCCTCCAGCAGATGTCAGGGTGGTTGAAATCTCCCATGAGGACCAGGGCTTGTGACCTGGAAGCCGCTTCTATTTGCCTGTAGAGGGCCTCATCTGCTTGGTTCTGCTGGTCAGAACCAATTACAATTATTGCAGTTCGTGAAGAGGAAAGTGAAGTCCCTGTCCAGAGTGCAAAGTGTCCCTTTCACACAGATCTGTCAGTGTCCTCAAATAAAAGAGGATAAAGCAGTGGAGCAGCAGAGAATCATAGAATCAATAAGGTTGGAAAAGACTTCAGATATCATCAAGTCCAACCTATCACCCAACACCTCATGACTAACTGAACCATGGCTTCAAGTGCCACATCCAATCCTATTTTGAACACCTCCAGGGACGGTGACTCCACCACATTCCAATGGCCAATTACTCTCTCTGTGAAGAACTTTCTCCTCACCTCCAGCCTAAACCTCCCCTGGCACAGCTTGAGACAGTGTCCTCTTGTTCTGGTGCTGCTTGCTTGGGAGAAGAGACCAACCCCTACCTGTCTACAATCTCCTTTCAGGTAGTTGCAGAGAGCAATAAAGTCTCTCCTCTTCTCCAAGGGCCAATTACTCTTTCTGGGAAGAACTTTCCTAAAGACTAGAATAGCGTAGCTGTGGAACACAGCAGAAAGAACAATTTCAACATCTATGCTTGAGTCAAAACCACAACATTGGTGCAAAAACCTAGGCTGGTTGAAGTGCTTTAGATGTGTTTGTGATTTGGAACTTCAGAGTTAGGAGAAAAGTGACAAGTATTGCTATCATTTGTTTGCCATCTTTTTCTTGCATGTGAATGTTGGGTTTGCTTTGTTTTAAATTGAAACATTTCAAAGACATTTTCCAGGGGGGTGGGGAATAATGAAAATAATATTTGTATTTATTCTTATAAAATGGTTAAGCCATAAAATAATTATGTGTTTGGATTCTCCAGAAGGATGTTGCAGGATATTAAGATAGTTTTAGATGTCTCATTAACTGGGTCACAGGTGTTATTGCATGGAAAATTGAAAAGAGAGCAAGATTAGAATAGAATAGAATAGAATAGAATAATTAGAATAGAATAATTAGAATAGAATAATTAGAATAGAATAAACCAGGTTGGAAGAGACCTTCACGATCATCACGTCCAACCTGTCAACCAATCCAACCCACCTAAACAACTAACCCATGGCACCAAGCACCCCATCAAGTCTCCTCCTGAACACCTCCAATGATGGTGACTCCACCACCTTCCCAGGCAGCCCATTCCAATGTGGCAATTGAAGCCATGGTTTAGTTAGTCATGAGGTGTTAGGTAATAGGTCGCCAGGGAAAGTTTTGGCTGGAGGTGAGGACAAAGTTCTTCACTGAGAGAGTTGTTTGCCGTTGGAATGTGCTGGCCAGGGAGGTGGTGGAGTCACCATCCCTGGAGGTGTTCAAGAGGGGATTGGACGTTGCACTTGGTGCCCTGGTATAGTCATGAGGTCTGTGGTGACAGGTTGGACTTGATCTTTGAGGTCTCTTCCAACCTTGGTGGTACTGTGATACTGTGACTTGATGGTCCCTGAGGTCTTTTCCAACATGGTTGATTCTATGAGTCTGTGAGGAAGCAGGAGAGAGCTATGGATGAGTGAGACCTCCAGTATGGCTGGTGGAGATTTCCCTCCCTGCGAATGAGCACCAAAGCAGACTGCTTCACTTTATCCCTCTCAATCCCTCCATGTCTGTGTCTTTCCCCAGCCATCCCTCCTGTTCAGAGTAGCACATTGCTGTAATTTACGACATGTACAGTGCCTCAAAGCATATAAATGGTGGTGGTGGGTCTGAAACACTGCTAGTCTGCCTTGGCACCTCACCACCACTTTTACCATCCTCCTTTCTTTTACCTGTATACTGTATGACTGCTCACAATTCAATTGTTTTCTGTGCTAAGCAGGAGAAGTCTCTGTTTCTATTTCTCTCCTAGCTTTAGGCACAGTTTTTATTCCTGTGTTTATTATTTTTTTCCTCTCTCTATAGGAAATCATTCTCCTTGCAAAAAAAATAATAATAAATAAAAATCGCCCTCATCATTTAACCACTGTTCAGGAGGGCTCAGCATGACAATGCTTTAAAATAAAACTCCTTTATTTTCATTGTACTGCTTCTTAACTGCCTGTATTTTCATATGGAGATTGTAGCTCATAACATTTTCTGTTGTCTGAGGTCTGCATTTCTCCATGGGAGCTGCTGGCTGCTGAGCAATTGTGAACATCTGGTCATAAGTAAGGGAGACTCAAAACTTCAGAAGCATGCACGATGTGCAACATGGATAATGCTGTTCAATAGCTTCATCATTGAGATCTTCATCAATGATATCGACAGCCAGATTGATCTCAAAAGCTCAGCCCTGCCAGAGCCAGGATCGTTTAGAGTAGGTCACACAGGAACATATCCAGGTGGGTTTAGAGTGTCTCTAGAGAAGCAGACTTCATAATCTCTCTGGGCAGCCTGCCCCAGGGCTTGGCACCCCCACAGAGAGAAGGTTTTTCCTTATGTTCCCATGGCACCTCCTCTGCTCCAGCTTGCACCCAGTGCCCATGGTCCTATCATTGGACATCCCTGAGCAGAGCCTGGCTCCGTCCTCCCGACATTGCCCTTCACATCTTTAGAAACACGAATGAGGTCTCCCCCTCTCCTCTGCTCCACGCTAAAGAGCCCCAGCTCCCTCAGCCTGTCCTCAGCAGGAAGATGTTCCACTCCCTTCAGCATATTTGTAGCTCTGCACTGGCCTCTCTCAGCCAGTTCCCCAAAGTCCTTCGTGAGCTGAGGGGCCCAGAACCAGACACAATATTCTAGATGCAGCCTCACCAGGGCAGAGCAGAGCAGAGCAGAGGGGCAGAGTTACTAAGGTTGTTAAGTCTCCCTAGTCATTTACTTTGATTAGAAGCTCTGCATGCATCTTTCAGCTCTTAACCTGAATCTCTGCTCATTTTAAGTACATAAAACCAAACTGAGAATTGCATCCAATGAAGTGATTTGTCTTGTCTCGTTGCTGTGCTTTAAAACACCATGCATATAAAAATCCCAGCTGCAAATCACAGCCTCTTCTCCCAGCTCCCTGTAGTTTACACTGACTTGCACAGGCTTCTGAAATTTATACCAGCCTGTGAATCACTCTAAGGTTCTGTCCAGGGTCTTTTGAAGATTCAGAAGAATTTCAGATAGGAAGCCAACTCTTCTTTCCCCAACAGGTTAGGCCCTGGGATTGTTCTAAATAGCGTTTTTGTTTTACAGGAGAGATTGTTTTCTCAGCAAGAATGCATTTAGCTTTTAGGGATCCAATAATCCCTTCAAAATGAGAAATCTCAGTTATAGGGGGTTTTGTCAGATTTATCTTTTCATCTTTGTGGGCCCTGTTTCCCTCCTGGAAGACTTAAAATACTCTCTATTAAGGTATGAAAAGTTAAAAGACTGAGAGAACTGGGACTGTTCAGTGTGGAGAAGTGAAGGCTGTGAGGAGATCTTATCAACATCTATATGTATCTGAGGGGTGGGTGGGTGACAGGATGGAGGTGCCAGGTTCTTTCTGGTGGTGCCCAGTGACAGGACAAGGAGCAGTGGGTACAAGCTGGAACACAGGAGGCTCCACCTCAGCACGAGGAGACACTTCTGTATGGTGAGGGTAATGGAGCACTGAAGCAAGCTGCCCAGAGTGGTTGTGAAGTCTCCTTCTCTGGTCCCTTCCAACTCAAGGCATTCTATGATACTGCAAAACATGAGCCTTTATCACTACAGGACTTTGTTTACTCCTACTGTGACTCTATTAACTTCTCAAACTACTGTGCCATGTCCTCCTTTCAAACTGTCTGACTGCTCTCACGATGCAGAACAACTTTGACTTAGCTGTGCTATTTCAGAAGGCTGCACAGCAGTACTCTGTCAGCTGCAAAGCAAATGACTCAGCTGTCCTGGAGACTAAACTCCTGTGTCCCCCTAGAATAACTTTAAGCTTTAGTGACAGAGTGACTTCCAGGAGCTCTGGGGTGATGCTGTGTACATTTGTAAATAGACTTTGTGCTTAGGTTTCCAGAGCTATTAGTCACATACCCTTCAGGAGCAACTTCCTGACTATTAAAGGCTTACTGTGAATTGAAATGCTTTTTAATATGCTTGGAGGAATTAGAACTAAAAAACATGTTTCTGAGGATAAAAACTGAATTCTGATGAGGAATGTCACCTGCCACGCTTCACAACACAGAATCACAGAATCATAGAATGTTAGGTGCTGGAAGGGACCTCAAGAGATCATCCAGTCCAACCCCCCTGCCAGAGCAGGATCACTTAGAGCAGGTCACACAGGAACACATCCAGGTGGGTTTTGAATGTCTCCAGAAATAGAGGCTCCACAACCTCTCTGGGCAGCCTGTGCCAGGGCTCTGGCACCCTCACTGGGAGAAAGTTTTTCCTTCTGTTCACATGGAATCTCCTCTGCTCCAGCTTGCACCCAGTGAACTTCTTAGGAAGAAGTTCTTCGTAGAAAGAGTGATTGGCCATTGGAATAGGCTGCCTGGGGAGGTGTTTAAGAGGGGACTAGATGAGGCACTTGGTGCCATGGTTTAGTTGATTAGATGGTGCTGGATGATAGGTTGGACTGGATGATCTCAAAGGTCTTTTCCAACCTGGTTAATTCTATTCTATTCTATTCTATTCTATTCTATTCTATTCTATTCTATTCTATTCTATTCTATTCTATTCTATTCTATTCCGTGCCCCTTTTCCTATCACTGGACATCACTGAGCAGAACCTGGCTCCATCCTCTGGGCACTGCCCTTCACATCTTTATAAACATGAATGAGGGTACCCCTCAGGCTCCTCCAAGCTAGAAGGACCCAGCTGCCTCAGCTTTCCTCTTAAGGGAGATGTTCCACTGCCTTCAGCATCTTTGTGTTGCCTCTATTGCTGGGCTTATGTTATAGAGCTATGTGCATTATTTTACTGATAGTTCAGACAGGCTGGCCTAAGATCTAAAGCATTAACTGCTCCAGGTGGACCATGAGAGGTAGAAAGATCACAGGATGTTAGAAGTTGGAAGAGACCTCTGAAGATCACTGAGTCCAGCCCCCCTGCCAGAGCAGGACCAGAGAATCTAGCACAGCTTGCCGATCTGTGGTGCTCGCTGGAAATGCATTATTGCTCTCATTGTTCATTTTTCTTCTAATGGACACTCAGAGTTCTGGAATGCTGCCTGTTGGTGTGAAACTCCCCTGCTAGAGAAATTTCTGCTCCTGTCTTCTCTGAGAGGTGCAGAACAGGCTTCCTGTCTGAGGAGAGCAGGGTCACAGAACAGCAGGGGTTGGAAGGTTGTCTTTCCTCATCTTTTTTGTAGCCCCCAGACACCTGCCAGTTCCACACTCTTTGCAATTAGTGAACAAGAGACATTAGGGAGGCCAGGGGAACTCAGCAGTGCTCCCTGCTCTTCCCTGTTTAGAGTATCAGGTGAATAAAATGAGGCATGGTCCATGATGGTAGTGCTGTGAAGGGGTCAAGGAAGGTGCAGCCCCCAGAAGATGAGAGATTCCTGTTTGTGAAACCATTCAGAGCTGGGTACCATGTAATGAATGAGAGAAGAAAGAATAGATTCAGCTGTACAGATGTTCTGGAAAAAAAAGCAAAGAAACCAACCCTGCCATCTGTAAACATAATTTTGCTACATGAAACAGAGCTCCCCTGTAAAATCATAGAATCATAGAACTGTTAGGGTTGGAAGGGACCTCAGGGATCCTCTGGTTCCAACCAAAATGTTGTAGGGGTGATGATGTAAACAAAGAAAGAATTCTAATAACGGATATAGAAGAGGTCAGAATCAAAGCTGTGCAGTCTGACTGACACTTGGGAATAGCTTCTGGTGAGCTCCAAGTGGCAAAATTAATACAGCATTTTAACTGAGATCTTTATAGTCTGATTCCTCTAAAGGGGTGATTCTGTTGTGTGCATCTCCTGTAGGCAAAACTCAGTAGCTGTTTCTAGCACATTTCATCACAAATGGCTTTTCTACACTGCTCACGGAGGTCCTCCTGCTCTGCATGTCAGCTCCCTGCCTGGGTGGAAAGGGGGGGATTCTAAAACTGACAATTGAACAAGAAGGGCTTCCTGTGGAGGCCAGGATGAGTGTAGTAAATAACACATTAGCACTAACTGCAACTGTATTATTGAGAAGGGTTTGATTTACTTTTTGTCAGGTTGGGGTCATGCAACTAATGTGGCTTACAAATTGTTCTGTGACAAACGCTCTCAGATCAGACACTTGATTTTATTCCCTGCTGGTTTTACTTAGCTATCATTTCCTTGCTAGATAAGTGGGGTTTTTTGTCATGCTAAACTGGACTTTGACAAATGTTACCAACTGTATCTGATTCCTGGAGTTACTAGATGCATCCTCAGCCCTCGGACAAAAAGTGCATAAAGTTAAAAGGAGAGATTTCTAATAAGATGTTTATTTGGGACTGAGTTCTCCTGAGGCAGTAGCAGCAGTCTTCTTCTAGTGGGACAGAAAGGCTTGGATTATTCCTTAGCTGGATGGCTCACTAAACATTTGCCAAAACATCTTCTTTCTGGGCCTTTCCCTCACGTGAAGGAAGCTGTGTTTGAAGAGATGCCTGAATGATCTCAGTCATGTCTGTCTGCAGCTCACATTGTGTCAAGTTCCAGCTTTCTCCTTTATATACAGCAACAAATCTGCAAGGTTAGTGATTGCCTCAATTCTGGAAATACAGCAATAAATTGAATTCTGTAAAAGAAATGTGGACATTAGGTAAAGACTGGATGATGGTGAGTTAACAAACATTCATTGGGGTTAACTGTGGTTAGCAAACATTCATTCTCCCAATTTCATTCTTTATTGCTCTCTACAACTACCTGAAGGGAGGTTGTAGCCAGGTGGGGGTTGGTCTCTTCTCCCAGGCAACCAGCAGCAGAACAAGAGGACACAGTCTCAAGCTGTGCCAGGGGAGGTTTAGGCTGGATGTTAGGAAGAAATTCTTCCCAGCAAGAGAGATTGGCCATTGGAATGTGCTGCCCAGGGAGGTGGTGGAGTCACCACCACTGGAAGTAGAGTGGGGAGAAGAATGTCCCTAGACCTGCTGGACACACTGCAATTCACAATGCATTCAGCAAAACCACCGGTTGCACATTTCTTTCACTCAACCCCATCCAAAACAAATGTTATATATATATATATATATCCAGCTTTGTACTGTGTGAAGGTGTTTGACTTAATCTTTTATATCTTATACAATGGCCATAATGTTTTGTGAGTTTTCAGAAGACAACAAAGTTTGAGAAACCTGTCCCCCAATTAAAAGATAATGATCATGAAGACTGAGAAGACTTAAGAGGGGATCTAATCAATTTCTATTAATATCTGGGGGCTGGTGTCAGGAAGGAAGGGACAGCCTCTGCTCACTTGTGCCCTGTGATAGGACAAGGGACAATGGATGTAAACTATTGCACAGGAGGTTCCACCTCAACATGAGGAGGAACTTCTTCACTGTGAGGGTCCCAGAGCCCTGGAGCAGGCTGCCCAGAGAGGTTGTGGAGTCTCCTTCTCTGGAGATTTTCCAGCCCTGTCTGGATGTGTTCCTGTGTGACCTGTGCTGGATTCTATGGTCCTGCTCTGGCAGGGGGTTGGACTGGATGATCTCCAGAGGTCCCTTCCAACTCCTAACACCCTGTGAGCTTGTGATCATGAGTACTATCACAATCAAGTTCTGCATCCAAATTACTTCCTCAGTCTCATGCTGATCTCCATGAAAGCACTATTTCCCACAGGGATTGGAGTTCATCTGCATGATAGGAAGTTTCATTCTCCTCAAAGATAGGAGTTTTAATCCTCACCTGCAAAAACTATGGTTTTGGCCACAGGCTATTGAGAGTCAGGAAAATTTCAGCTAAGTGGTGAAAATGTCATTGAAAAGATGTCTTTGATTAAGTTTGAATGGGACTGTTTCAAATGTACATCCTGAAGCAGTGCTGACAAACTGTAGCCTCTTAAATCAAGTGTCTTCTTACAACTTGAAGATACAGCATAGAATCATAGAATGGGCTGGGCTGGAAGGGACCTCCAAAGGTCATCTAGTCCAATCCCCTCTGCAGTCAACAGGGACTTCCTCAACTAGATCAGCTTGCCCAGAGCCCCCTGTTGAGCCTCACTTTGAATATCTCTGGGGATGGGGCCCCAACCACCTCCTGTGCCAGTATTCTGCCACCCTCATGGTAAAGAACCTGTTCCTAACATCCAATCTAAATCTCCTCTTCTCTAGTTTGAAGTGATTGTCCATTGTCTTATCACTCCAGGCCTTTGCAAATAGTCCCTCTGCAGCTGCCTCCTAGCCCCCTTCAGGCACTGGAAGACCACTATTAGGTCTCACCAGAGCCTCCTCTTCTCCAGGCGGAACAACCCCACCTCCCTCAGCTGTCTTTGTAGCAGAGGTGCTTCAGCCCCCTGATCATTTTGTGGCCCACTTCTATTTAGAATAGAATAGAATAGAATAGGATAGAATAGAATTAGCCAGGTTGGAAAAGACCTTTGAGATCATCAAGTCCAACACCATCTAATCAACTAAACCATGGCACCAAGTGCCTCATCCAGTCTCCTCTTAAACACCTCCAGTGATGGTGATTCCACCACCTCCCTGGGCAGTACATTCCAATGGCCAATCTCTCTTTCTGTGAAGAACTTTTTCCTAACATGCAGCCTCAAGCTCCCCTGGCACAGCTTGAGACTGTGTCCTCTTGTTCTGCTGCTGGTTGCCTGGGAGAGGAGACCAACCCCCACCTGGCTACAACCTCCCTTCAGATAGTTGTAGAGAGCAAGAAGGTCTCCCTTGAGCCTCCACTTCTCCAGGCTAAGCAACCCCAGCTCCCTCAGCCTCTCCTCACAGGGTTTGTGCTCCAAACCCCTCACCAGCTTTGTTACAGCAGTGTGCATATCTGCATGGATTCAGCTGCTGAAAGTTAATGAGTCTTGGAGCCTGCATGACCGAATTCACTGTGGCTGTGTGGTGTTTCTTGTAGCACCAGAACTAACTGACCTGCTCCTTCTCCAATGCCTGGGTTTATAGATACTATGTCCTTTGGGTAATGAGCTCCTATGCCTTGACACTTTTCATGTCTTAAATGCTTTTAATCACATGCTGCTTACATTACATTGATTACCTGAAAGGATGGTGAAGCTTTAGTGATCCCTGTTTTGTCGTGTAAGAACTTAGCAGTACCCATCAGGTGATGTTATTCAGTGTGACAGTGACTCAGCTTATACTTCAGGGAAGATATCAAAGCTAATATCTAGTCTGTAGTGTAAGTAAGCTTTCATGATTACCAGTTAGGATGATGTGGAACTGCTATCACCCCAGTGGCTCCACGACATTCAGCTTTTCAAAAGGTTTTGTATTTCCTCTTTTGGGTGGTTTTTATTTTTCTTTAGTCTTTTTCAGTCTTCAGTTGCTGTTGCTAGAACAATAAATGTGAATACTTTTTGCCTCTCAGTCTTACATCTGTAGTACAAATAATGAGGTCTAAAATACAGCAGCTCACATTCATAGCAAAGAAATTGTCCTCTGGTACTCCTTCTCTGGAAGGAAATGCAGGAGAAGATTGTCATGCCTGCAGATGTATTGGATGTTTATGTGAGGCCTGTGTGGTTGTGCTGGTGTAGAGTGCTAGGCTCTTCTTCCAATAACTTCAAAGCCAGGTGAGTGACTGCTGGATTGACAGGATGAAAGTAGAAGTAATAAAGGAGGGCAAAAGAAGGCACCATGAATTTACAGGTGAGGTGTTTAAAACTTCCTTATACTTCCTCCAGGTCATACAAATATAAAGGGAGTGTGGCTGACCTGGCAACTCCAGATTTTTTGATCAGTTGCTACTTAGCCTTCAGCAGAGCACCTCCAGGCCCTCCTGACTTAACCCTCGTTTGCGACATTTCAGTTTAGCTTCATCTCTCTGATTCTCAGGGAGGAGGAGATGTTTATTATTTCAATATAAAAAGTTATAGATATGCCCTATAGCACTTCATGAACAAATCCAAACGAATTTCTTCTTTCATGTCTACCCTATATGGTGAGAGATGCTTGTACACAGAGCCATCCGTGACAGTGTTTGGAAGGTTCTCTGTTGGCTTAGCTAGAACTGGATTTTGCAGTAAGCAGAAGCGCAAGGCAGTGTTGCAGGAGGAGATCCTAAGTGAGAAAAGTAAAGGATGCAGGCCTGTGGCTTTTGCTGGGAATTCTCCCTGTCATTTTCCTGCCCAACTCTGCTGGACTGATGAATGTGTGCAGAAATAGGGAAGAGCCACGACCACTTCTTTCCCTGTGGTTTGTGAGGATGTCTGACTGACCGTTTGGCTGGAGTGGCAGCACCATCCCAGCCACTTCAGCTGCCATCACTGTCAGCCCCAATGAAACTGAATGGGTGCAGTTTTTGTAGGAGGCATGCTTTAGACTGACAGGACCTCTGAGGGCAGTGAATTCTAGGACATAGGGAAGAATGTGCAGGAACAATACTTTCCACTTGCAATTGCACGTCTCAGCGTCTAATTAGAAACTTGCAGTGATTTCAGTGCTGACATCTGCTTTGTGTCATAGCAGGGAAATAGTACAGATTTTCCTTCACTTTGTGTTTTTTTGCAGATTTACCCTCTATTTTAGTGGTATTTACACTTTACAGAACCAAAGCAAGAAAAAATTGACATTACCTTGCCTGCCTCGTACATTGCAGACCAGTTATGCATCTAGAGTAGAGTTATAAACTATGGCTGCAAACTAGGTTGCAAACAAATTTTGCCTCAGGCATGAACCATAAATTAAAGTAATAATCATCCCTGTAAGAGACAACTTTCCTCCTCAGCTCTTTGGAAATCAAAAAGAAAGTAGGTCAGAGAAATTTAGGATATTTTAGAGTACGTACAATATTGTATTGTTTGCCAGCACCTAATTTACAATTACAGAGCTGCATGAATATTGAAATGATTCAGCTTCCCATTATAAATGTATGTGGCAGTTTGGTTGTTGATCAGTTTATGAAGTTAATGCAAATGAAACTGTCTTCCTGTCAGCATTTGAAATCTATAATGCAGTCATGTTGTATATTCAGGGACAGGCCATTGACAGTCAATTAACAAGTTTGATTGGTATGTCAACTCATTCTTTTGAATTGTTAATAGTATGTTAATAGCATTCATTTCTTTGTGCAGTCCCATTTGCAGCTTCACAGTTACAGCTATTTTTTTATGATTCTGAGTAACCTAAAATAGTGCCTTAATAATAGATTATTAAACACCTGTCTGGTGTAGCTTAGGGAGGTTTTTCTAGGCTGGGAGTTTGCAGTGGATCCCTTTGATATTCAAATCAACAAATGATAGCCTTTTTATTCAAAACGTAAGTTCTTTTGATGGTTAGCTTGTTAAGAAATATTCAGCTCCAGTCTGACCTGATCTGGTTTCCCATGGAAAAGATCTGATGCTGTTTGAAGGTTCATAAATGGAATGCCAATGACAATTTGTTGTTGACGTTTTGCTGCCTCAGCCTTCAGATGCTGCCGGTTGATGTGCCGCTTTAGCTTCGCCAAATAATGCTTGCAGGTAAATGATCTCCTGATTGATCAGGTAGTTTCAAAGCAAAGAGCTCTCTTCTGTGGTCTGTAGCCCTGGTTTTTGAGGCTTGGAGGGGTACTTGAAAAGATGCATCAAAGTTGACAGATGAGTCTCGAGGCAAGGAATGATGGGAGACAGCAGGATTCTGGGAATATTTTTTAGAGAATAACATATTAGTGAGAGTTTTGAAGACCTTCAAAGGTCTATCAACCCAGCTCCCTATTGCAGAGTTATTCCTCCTTTACAAAGAAAAAAAAATATAAAAATTGATACCCTGCTTATCTCTCCATTTCCTGTGTTGGGGTGCTGTTGATCTGTTTTATTGTTTGGTGGTGGTGGTTTAAAGGCCTTATGTAGTCTGAATTTCACCATTAGCTCCTCCTGCATTCAGTCCTGCAAAGTATACTTTCTGCAGAATCAAAGGATTGTATCACTTACAAAGTCACACTGTACAATGGGTAACATTCCTTTGCATGAGCTTATCCAGGCCACCATGAGTTAGCTTTACAAACAGCAAATAGAAATATCACAAGGGCTGTTTCACAGAATCACAGAGGCAGTCGGGTTGGAAAAGACCCTCAGGATCACCAAGTCCAACCCACAACCCTACTCTGCAAGGGTTGCCCCTAAACCAGAGCCCCAAGCACCACATCCAAACTCCCCTGAAACACATCCGGGCTTGGGGACTCCACCACCTCCCTGGGCAGCACATTCCAATCCCTGACCACTCTTGCCCTGAAAAAATGTTTCCTACTGTCCAGTCTAAACCTACCCAGCTGCAGCTTGAGGCCATTCCCTCTTGTTCTATCCCTAATTACCTGGGAGAAGAGACCAGCAGCAGCCTCTCCACAACCTCCTTTCAGGCAGTTGTAGAGAGCAATGAGGTCTCCCCTCAGCCTCCTCTTTTCCAAACTAACCATCCTCAACTCCTTCAGTCACTCCTCATCAGATTTATTCTCCAGGCCTTTCCCAGCTTCCTTGCCCTGCTCTGCACTGTCTCCAGCACCTCCACATCTCTCTTGTCTTGAGGTGCCCCAAACTGGACACAATACTCCAGGTGTGGCCTCACCAGAGCTGAGTCCCAGGGGACAATCCCCTCCCTGCTCCTGCTGGACACAGGGCCAGGATGCCTTTGGCTTTCTTGGCCACCTGGGCACAGTGCTGGCTCCTATTCAGTTTCTTGTTTGTTTCTCCACTTTTCTCCATATTACATGCATTACCCTTTCATACCTTTCTTCATTCCCTTCCTGATTCTAACATCAGTATTATTCTGAAGAATTAGGCTAGCTATTAGAAGTTCAAAACACACATCAGAGAAACAGTTCCTTTCTCTTTGGTTTGAGCATTTAATTATTCACCATCAGCATGTGATATTTTTTCCTGGGAAAAAAAATAAATTAAACTCTAGGTTTATTTTGTTGAAGAGCTTTAAGATTTAACTCCTTCAGGCCTGAATGGCTGAGGCTGAGTGCTGTGAACTAGACTTCATTGGACTCCATATGAAATAGCTTTTGCTGCTCGAGTTCGGGACAAACATTTACAGCACCAAAACCCTTCTCACAAAAGCCTTAAACCATTGCTTAAAGCCAGTAGATGAGCAGTCAAGTCCTGGAACTTCAATCTTGTATGTAAATAGAATGTAAAATTTTGATGAGACAATTTCCATCCCTGGAAATTTTGGCTTTTGGGGATACTTTCCAAACACCCTGCGCTTCCTAGCTGATAACTGGAAGCTCTTTCTGTTGGGCTGATCAAACAAACTATCAGACATTCATATTGTCATACATAGTCATATTTGCAGTTGAAGAAGCTATAATTTTCCTAAGCTCAAAAAAAAACAACACCCAAACCAAAATTAGGCCTTTAAACTGTGCTCAGCATGATTTGTAGATGTTGATAGAGCCTCTCTGAAGAGGCACTCTGTTATTTATGAAATTCAAGTACAAGGTTCAAACTTTTTCTGGTAGTAATGTCACTGGTATTAGGTCTAATTCATCCTTTGTGGGCTCAGTTAGGTTTTAACCATTAAAAACCTGGGGGGGGACTTTTTAGGGTATCAGGTAATGATAGGACTAGGGGGAATGGAGCAAAAATAGATGTGGGTAGATTCAGATTGGATGTCAGGAAGGAGTTCTTCCCCATGAAGGTGGTGAGAGACTGGAAGAGATTGCCCAGGGAAGTGATGGAAGCTTCATCACTGGAGGTTGGCTGGATGTGGCTCTGAGCAATGTGATGTAGAGTGAGGTGTCCCTGCCCATGGCAGGGGGGTTGAAACTGGATGATCCTTGAGGTCCCTTCCAACCCTAACAATTCTATAATTCATTATACTTCAAAGACAACTTCATCATATTGTGTGTTTACATGAGGCTTTCATGAGTATTTTTATATTCAAAAATTGAAATGAATCTACCTTCCCCACATGATTTCCATCTTACCATCTGACTTCTCTTTTGACTAGCCTAAATAGTTCACAAAAGCTGTGTTCCTACAGTGTTGCTCTAGGTGTTCTGCAGTGTGAGTCTGTGTTTTCTTCTGTGTTAAATATCTTTCATATTGTTCAATGCTTAGCATTTTTAAAACATCCAGAAGCTCACAATCATAGAACCACAGAATCAATAAAGTTGGAAAAGACCTCAGAGATCATCAAGTCCAACCTATCACCCAACACTTCATGACAACTAAACCATGGCTTCAAGTGCCACATCCAGTCCTTTCTTCAACACCTCCAGTGATGATGACTCCACCACCTCCCTGGGCAGCACATTCCAATGGCCAATTGCTCTTTCTGGGAAGAACTTTCTCTTCACCTTCAGCCTAAACTTCCCCTGGTGCACCTTGAGACTGTGTCCTCTTGTGTTGGTGGTTGCCTGGGAGAAGAGACCAATCCCCACCTGCCTACAACCTCCCTTCAGGTAGCTGTAGACAGCAATAAGGTCTCCCCCGAGCCTCCTCTTCTCCAGGCTAAACAACCCCAGCTCCCTCAGCCTCTCCTCACAGGGCTTGTGCAATGATCAGCTCATAGCAGTTTGAAATACTTGGAATGTCAGTAGGTAAATTTCAAATTGAGAATGTGTCAGTTTTGATTTATCATTCATTGTAAAGCTTCTTCTGATCCTTACTATTTTGTAGGGGTTTTTTGTCAAGGAGGGGACTCTTTCCATCTGATATTGACTTCTAGGATACTGTGCTGAAACATCATCAGTGTCTTAATCCAGGTACCTGAGTATATTTAAACAAATTAGAACAGTTCCAGAAGACTGTGAGAGATGAGTAGTGATAGGATGAGGGGCAATGGTTTAAAATCAGAGGCGAGTAGATTTGTATTGGATGTTAGTAACAAGTTCTGCACCATGAGGGTGCTGGAACACTGGAACAGGTTTCCCAAGGAGGTAGTTGAGGCCCCATCCCTGGAGATACTCAAGGTCAAGCTCGACAAGGCTCTACAACCTGATCTAGTGGAGGATGTCCCTGCCTACTGCAGGGGGGTGGACTAGATGGTCTTTGGAGGCCCTTTCCAACCCAAAACATTCTATGATTCTATGATTCTGTGACTCTATCTTAGTGCAACTAGACATACCTGTACAGTTTACTGCACCACCCTCATTTTGCAGAAGTTGTTCCTGACATCCAAACTACATCTGCTCACCCCTAATTCCAAACCATTGTCCCTCATCCTATCACTGCAGGCCTTTGCAAACAGTCCCTCTGCAGCCTTCTTGTAACCCCCTTCAGGTATTGGCAGGCTGCTATTAGGTCTCCCTGGAGCCTTCTCCAGGCTGAACACCCCTAGCTCACCACCACCTCTGGGAAATGGTGGCTATGCCTATTAAATAAATAGATTTCTGCACTAAACAATCTTTACTGTACATGAAAGTTTTATACTGTTGATTTCTATTTAGGTAGTCATAGCTGCTAGTAAAATCCATGTGAGAGTGGATATACGTAGAGGCTAAATGAAGTACAAAGCCACCCTATATGAGTAGACTGAGAGCTGTCACTTCTAACTCAGCAATGCTGTTCTTACAGTTAACTATTTTCAGCTAAATTATTCTTAGTTTCATGGAACTGCAGCTTTCCAAGCTCCCAGTTATCACAGCCTAGTATCTTAAAGTAGCCAGTGATACTCATGAAAAGCAAATGTGGAGGAAGCATATTAAGCCAAGTGGTGGCTGGGAACTACATCTTTCCTGTAAGAATAGAATGTCACGGTGTGAATGTGTTTCATACACTGTGAATTACTGTTGTGTGATGAACAGCTTTCACCTTTCAATACTGAGTATTTTCTCTGCCTAGCTGTCCCTTTTCTGTTTACAATCACACTAACCCCTTTGACAGCTGGCATGAGGAAGGATTGGAAAGACAGGTAGGAATGGGACAAAAATAAACAAGTCACTCTTCCTAGGCTTTTATGACTGCAATCTTGAGTCTCTTTGGAGAATCACTGCTTTCCAGAACAGTATCCAGTCTTAAGCAGTAGCACTCTAGTTGTTCTTAGAAACTTCAACCTACATATTTCTCCTGTACCTTCTTGGACTGCTTTATCGCATCAGTGACACTTTAATTGGTAATTTAATTTACTCTAAGTGGACATTCTCAGTAGAAACTTCAGCTCACATGGAAAGTGTATTATGAGACATTGGGGACAGAGTGTATGGAGAGGATGAAATGGACCTGGGGGTGCTGGTTGACAGCAGCTGAACACAAGCCAGCAGTGTGCCTAGGTGGCCAAGAAGGCCAATGGCATCCTGGCCTGCATCAGGAATAGTGTGGCCAGCTGAGCAGGGAGGTCATTCTGCCCTGGCCACTCAGCACAGATTAGGCCACACTGTGAGTCCTGTGTCCAGTTCTGGGCTCCTTGATTCAAGAAAGATGTTGAGATGCTGGAACATGTCCAGACAAGGGCAACAAAGCTGGGGAGGGGTCTGGAGCACAGCCCTGCGAGGAGAGGCTGAGGGAGCTGGGGTTGCTTAGCCTGGAGAAGAGGAGGCTCGGGGGAGACCTTCTTGCTCTCTACAAGTAGCTGAAGGGAGGTTGTAGGCAGGTGGGGGTTGGTCTCTTCTCCCAGGCAACCAGCACCAGAACAAGAGCACACAGTATCAAGCTGCACCAGGGGAGGTGTAGGCTGGATGTGAGGAAGAAATTCTTCCCAGCAAGGGAGATTGGCCATTGGGATGTGCTGCCCAGGGAGGTGGTGGAGTCACCATCACTGGAGGTGTTTAGGAAGAGCCTGGTACTTGGTGCCATGGTTTAGTTGATGAGATGGTGTTGGGTGATAGGTTGGACTCGATGCTCTCGAAGGTCTTTTCCAACCTGGTTATTTCTGTGGTTCTGTGAGCTCACTCTCTTAGTGGATTGCATGCTTAGGTATAAAAGCAGAGCCTAAGTCTGTAATACAAACACATACAGGTATATAAAGTTATCACATTATCTTTTTTCTTTATCTTCCCATAGATACTGGCTGTACACAATTACCTTACAACCTCTCTCTCTCCCTTGTTACATGTGCTTTCCAGTCCCTTAAAACTCTAAGCATAAATAGAGACAAATGTAGAAATCAAGGAGGGAGGAATGTCATGTGAACATGCTAGCTCTATCTTTCTTCTTTCTTACTACCTAACTGGCAGAGAAAGCATGCTGTTAGATTCTAAAGCATGCTGTTATGTTATAAAGCTATTCTCACCAGGGCAAATTTAATATAATAATCATAAATGAACTGTGTGGGAACCCCAAGTGAATATTTCTGTAACCTCATGTAAGGTGAGACATTCTTCATGGACATTTTTCATTTAACAGTGGGTGAAATAAAAGTTATGTGGTTTTTAACTTTTATTTCTTTACCCTATCAGCTTAAAATGCTCTTCATGCCCTGAATGAAGCTTTACTAGCCTGTAAACTGAAAATCTGTGTTGGGGATGAAAGGAAAACCTCCTGGCCCCCAAAAAAGTACTTCTTCAGCTCGGAATAATCATCTGAAACTCTGGTATCACCTGATATTTTACAGCACATATTTTGAAGAATGGCAAGCCTACCTTTCCTAAGGATATGCAACCAGTTTGTGACGTTTTAGGAAATCACAGAACCACAGAAAACATCCGGGTGGAAGAGACCTCAGGCATCATGCAGCCCAACCTTTGACCCAGCACTGAAGGGTCACTAAACCATGGCCCTAAGCACCAGGTCCACAGGCTGCTTAAACACTTCCCAGGATGGTGACTGCACCACTGCCCTGGGCAGGTCATTCCAAGGTTTGAAAACCCTCTCTGTGAGGAAGTATTTCCTAACATCCAGCCTGAACCTCCCCTGGCACAGCTTGAAACCATTTCCTCTGGTCCTATCTCTCGATACCAAGGAGAAGAGGCTGTCCCCTCCTCACTCCAACCTCCCTTCAGGTAGTTGTAGAGAGCAGCGAGGTCTCCCCTCAGCTTCTCTTTTCCAGACTGAACACCCCCAGCTCCCTCAGAAGCTCCTCATCTGTTTCATTAGCCTAGGATAGGTGTTACTTACCCTGGGACAGGTATTTGATAGAGCTGATGAATTAGACCTGTTACCTGAGAACACAGCCTGGCTTCTTTTCTCCTACACTGAACTTGCTTCTAGTAAAGAGCAGTTGTGATTGAATCTAAACTGTTCAGCGCTTCTGCAGTCAAATTTTCTGCCTTGTTATGAATTTCTGTACTTCAAAATATTGTTGCCATATGTTCTGGCATGAGTTTTCATTTCTCCTAAGCAAAGTCTCTCTTTTTCTTTTTTTCTTCATCTTACTTTTTTTTTCCCCTTTCATGCCTTTATTTCAACCCAATCTGTGTTCACTTTTATTATTGCTGCTGGTGAACATTCTAATTTAGTCCCCTCTGTGGGTTTCATTACCATGCTGTTAATCCCTTCCTCCATTGACTTAATGAAGATGTTAAACAAAATCAGGCCTCATACCAATCCCAGCGGCGCCCCACTTCAGTACCCTGGCATTTTCATCACTCTCTCCTCACAGACTATCAGCTACTTCACAGCATTTATAATTATCAGAGTTCAAAACAATGCCCAAATAGCACTGTATCAGATGTTTGAGGAATGCAGATGAATTACAACCGTTATCCTCCCTTATCTGGGCACATAGAATTGATTTTAAACCCACAAGCAACTGTAGTGGACACAATATGCAGCATCCACTGCATGTGCAGTAATCATTGCTCAGTAACCCATCTTCATGTGCACGTTGTACTTTGAGATATCCATCTTTATACTTTGAGATACCCTTCTTTATACTTTGAGACATCCATCTTTTCCACTTTCCTTTTCTATTCCCTGCCTCTGCCTTTACTTTGTGGTAAGCACTAGGACTAGGGGGAATGGAGAAAAAATAGAAATGGGTAAATTCAGACTGGGTATTAGGAAGAAGTTCTTCACCATGAGGGTGGTGAGACACTGGAAGAGGTTGCCCAGGGAAGTGAAGGAAGCCTTATCCCTGGAGGTGTTTGCAGCCAGGCTGGATGTGGCTCCGGGCAACCTGATCTAGAGTGAGGTGTCCCTGGCCATGGCAAGGGGGTTGGAACTAAATAGAATAGAATAGAATAGAATAGAATAGAATAGAATAGAATAGAATAGAATAGAATTAACCAGGTTGGAAAAGACCTTTGAGATCATCAAGTCCAACCTATCACTCAACAACATCTAATCAGCTAACTCATGGCACCAAGTGCCTCATCCACACTCTTCTTATACACCTCCAGTGATGGTGACTCCACCACCTCCCTGGGCAGCACATTCCAATGGCCAATTCCTCTTGCTGGGAAGAATTTTTTACTAATCTCCAGCCTAAACCTCCCCTGGCACAGCTTGAGACTGTGTCCTCTTGTTCTGGTTGCCTGGGAGAAGAGACCAACCCCCACCTGCCTACAACCTCCCTTCAGGGAGTTGTAGAGAGCAAGAAGGTCTCCCCCAAGCCTCCTCCAGGCTAAGCAACCCCAGCTCCCTCAGCCTCCCCTCACAGGGCTGTGTTCCAAACCTCTCCCCAGCTTTGTTGCCCCTCTCTGGATACGTTCCAGCAACTTAACATCTTTCTTAAACTGAGGAGCCCAGAACTGGACACAGGACTCAAGGTGTGGCCTAACCAGTGCTGAGTACAGGAGCACAAGGACTTCCCTGCTCCTGCTGGCCACACTATTCCTGATGCAGGCCAGGATGCCATTGTCCTTCTCGGCCACCTGGGGTGGCCTGAGGTCCCTTCTAACCCTAACAATTCTATGATTCTATGATTAAGGCTTTCATTCCTCATCCCCACCCCAATTGTTGTAGAATAGGCCAATCTTAGTTCTTTCCTTTCATTAGTTCTGTTTGGCATCTTTATTTGGAGTGATATGAATAAGGAATGAGTAAATGATAATTAGTTGAGAGGTTTTACTCCAGCTTTTAGATAAGGTATGCTCAGAAAGCTGAGTGCTCAGCAGTTTTTCACAGTTGGCAGATTTTGCTAATGTGCTTGTGTGAGAACTTGTGATTTGTATTTTTTTTTTCCAAAAGCTTGAGAGGAAATAGAAGGCTCTACAAAAGGTGACAGATTAATAGTCTCAAAGACTAGAATTCCACTGTCCCAGAGAAGAAATGCATCAAGGATGGATGCTCTTGGTAGCTTGATAATTTTCAGGTAGGGAGGCTGTGCTTTTTCTCATGAGAAAAAAAACCATCTTTTAGGATGTAATGAGAGAGCTGCAGCCCATGGGTTATAGAGTTGTTGTTGGGAGAGGGAGGGGCTGGAAGCACTGTGAAATGTGATTGATCAAGGCAAAAATAGGGTGTCCAGGAAGGTTGTGGATTCAGTCTGGAGATGAGGAGGCTCCAAGGAGACCTTATTGTGGCCTTCCAGTATCTGAAGGGGGACTACAAGAATGCTGGGGAGGGACTTTTGAGGGTGTCAGGGAGTGAAAGGACTGGGGGAAATGGAACAAAACTAGAAATAGGGAGATTCAGATTGGATGTTAGGAAGAAGTTCTTCCCCATGAGGGTGGTGAGAGCCTGGCACAGGTTGCCCAGGGAGGTGGTGGAAGCCTCATCCCTGGAGGATTTTAAGACCAGGCTGGATGTGGCTGTGAGCAACCTGCTGTAGTGTGAGGTGTCCCTGCCCATGGCAGGGCGATTGGAACTAGCTGATGCTTGAGGTCCCTTCCAACCCTGACAAATTCTCTGATTCTATGATTTTATGAAATAGCTCCAACACCTCCACAATTTGCAGCAGTGCTGTGACTCAGAATATGTTGGGCTGGAGCTTCATGTTTCAAAATGTATCTAGCCACCTAAGGTACAGGACTACAACCCACTCCTCTTTCTCCATTGTTGCAGAGTCTAACCTTATTCTCCCTCGGCTTCAAACCATTGTCCCTTATTCTATTGCCTATAGGAAAGCTGGAGAGGGACTTTTCCTAAGGGTGTCTAACAATAGGAGAAAGGGGAATGGTTTGAAGCTGAGGGAGAGCAGGGTTACACTGGATCTTAGGAAGAAGTTCTTCAGTAGAAGGGTGGTGAGACTCTGGAATAGGCTGCCCATAGAGGTTATGGATGCCTCCTGGCTGGGGGTGTTCAAGGGCAGGTTGCATATGGCCTTGAGCAGTTGAGTCTATTTATAGAGAGGTGTCCCTGCCCATGATGGGGAGATTGGAGCAGATGACCTCTGAGGTCCCTTCCAACCTGAGCCATTAGATGATTTTGATTTGCAGAAAACAAAGATACAGAAACAGAAAATGTCACCAAAAAAGGCTACCAAATACCACCACAAACGTTGATGCTCACATTCCAAGGGAATATGAGACCCAAACAAAAAAAAACCCCAAACTCAGCTTTTAAAGTTGGCATCTGTAATTATAAACATTTAGGAAAGGTTCCAATAAGGTGAATGAAAAAGGTTTGGCCTCTAATACATCCATGTGGGGCATGACAGCCTGTCTGGTTTTAGACAGGACTCTTGTTTTGTTCCACTTGGAATCTGTAACACACAGAGTGGAAATAAAAGAAACTGGAGGCAAAATATTCTTCACTTGCACATTTGGCACACAGGGTACATACAGGCTGCTCCTCCACAGAAATTCACAGCAGGTAGTTCAAAGACTTCACTGACATAAAGGATAAACTCTCCATAAACATTCACAGATTCACTGAATGGTTTGGCTTGGAAAGCACCTTAAAGATCACACAGCTCCAACCCCCCTGCCATGAGCAGAGACACATCCCACTAGACCAGGATGCTCAAGGCCCCACCCAATCTGGCCCTGAACACTCCCAGGGAAGCAGCATAGAATCACAGAAACATAGAATTGTTAGGGTTGGAAGGGACCTCAAGGATCATCTAGTTCAAACTCCCTTGCCATAAGCAGGGACACCTCACACTACAGCAGGTTGCTCACAGCCACATCCAGCCTGGCTGCAAAAACCTCCAGGCATGAGGCTTCCACCACCTCCCTGGGCAACAGAACAATAACGTGATGGGGTTTGGTTATTCCTTTGTTTGACCTAACTAGAAAAAAAGAGAAATTCTGGAGTGGTGAGTAGGATGTGCAAGCATTTTGTGAAGTTATACGTGGATTTTAAGAAGTGTAATTTATTGGTTTGATCAAAAGTAGGAATGAAAATATTTGTAGTAAAAAGAAAAAAAAAACAAACCAAAAAGTGATGTTCTTAGTCAGAAAAATAAATAATTCTTTAAAATTAAAAAGAAGCATTTTCAGTAACTTTTCGAAATTCAAAAATAGCTTATTGTTTTTATTCAAACATCATAGAAATTTAAATAAAAATGAAAAAGAAATATTTTCAGTCATTTTTTTTTCAAGTCAAAAATAATAAGTGTCATCTTTTGAGGGAAAAAACCCTCATTTTTAAATTGGAAATTAAATATCTTTAGTAATTTTGTTTAATTAAAAAACAAGAAGTGCCATATTAATATTCATAGTTTCATAGTTTCATAGTTTCAGTCAGGGTTGGAAGGACCACAAGGATCAGCTAGTTCCAAGCCCCCCACCATGGGCAGGGACACCCCACACTAGATCAGGCTGGCCAGAGCCTCATCCAGCCTGGGCTTAAACACCTCCAGGGACGGGGCCTCAACCACCTCCCTGGACAACCCATTCCAGGGCCTCACCAACCTCATGGGGAAGAACTTCCTCCTCACATCCAGCCTGAATCTCCCCACCTCCAGCTTCATTCCATTCCCCCTAGTCCTATCACTACCTGATAGCCTGAAAAGTCCCTCCCCAGCCTTCTTGTAGGCCCCCTTCAGATACTGGGAGGCCACAATGAGGTCACCTGGGAGCCTTCTCTTCTCCAGACTGAACAGCCCCAACTCCTTCAGTCTGTCCTCAGAGCAGAGCAGCTCCAGCCCTCTGCTCATCCTCGTGGCCCTTCTCTGGACACCTTCCAGCACCTCCAGATCCCTCTTGTAATAGGGGCTCCAGAACTGGAGGCAGTACTCCAGGTGGGGTCTCAGCAGAGCTGAGTAGAGGGGGAGAATCCCCTCCCTTGCCCTGCTGGCCACACTTCTCCTGCTGCAGCCCAGGATTATTCAAATAATAGTCCCTGCAAACATTTTAAATGAAAATCTAAACATTTCTGGTAACTTTTTAAAAGTCAAAACGAAGAAGTGTCCTATTTGCAGTTAAAAATGATTCATAAAACATTTAAAAAAAATCGAAAAATAAAGCTTTTTAGTCATTTTTTTTAAACTCAAAACTAGTGAGTGCCATAGTTTTAGTCAAAAAGGATAAATGAAAAATTAAAAAGCAAATAGTTTGTGTGGCTTTGAAATTCAGAGCTAGTATTTTTATTCACAATTAATGCATTTTAAAAATAAAGGTTTCAAGATAAATTTGGGGTTTTTTTAAATTCAAAACTAATAAGTGTCAAATGTTTAGTCAATAATAATGCATTAAAATTAAAAATATTCTTTTTTTTCTTAATTCAAAAGAAATGTCATATTTTCCATCAAAAAAAAAAAAGGAGTAAAACTGAGAATAAAAATTTGTAGTGATATTTTTTTTTGGGTTCAACAAGGATGTGTGTCATATTTTTTGTCAGAAACAGTACAAAGAAAAGTTAAAAATACAACCACAATATTTTTGTCAAGAGTGATGGTTTTTAGCCAGAAAGGATAAGCGTCAGATTTGTAGTCAAAAATAATGATTGAAAGGATGAAAATGTTTAAAAGTTGAAATATTTGAGTCAAAAGTGCTATTTTTTTTTTAGTTGAAAATAATAAGTGTCATTTTTTTTAAGTCAAAAATAATACATGAAAAGGGGTAAAATTAAACTAAATAAATATTTGAATCAAAAGTGCTATTTTTTGTAGTTGAAAATAATAAAGTGTCATTTTGTTTAGTCAAAAATAATAAATGAAAAGGGGTGAAATTAAACTAAATAAATATTTTGGTCAAAAGTGCTATTTTTTTTAGTTGAAAATAATCAAGTGTCATCATTTTAGTCCAAAATAAGCAAAGGAATAAAATTAAGCTAAATAAATGTTTTGGTCAAAAGCGCTATTTTTGAGTTGAAAATAGTGTCATAGTTGTAGTCAAAGAGAATAAGTAAAAGGATTAAAATAGTTTAAAAGAAATATTTGAGTCCAAAGTAATGCATTAAAGGAATAATGTTTAGAAAAAGAAATATTTGAGTCCAAAGTAATATTTTGTTAGCTGAAAATAATGCGTGTCATATTTTTAGTCAAAGCTGATAAAGAAAAGGCATGGGATTTCAGAAAAGAAAGAGTTCAGTCAAAAAGTGATGGTTTTCAGTCAAAACGAGTAAGTGTCCTATTTTTAGTCGAAAATAACCATTTAAAGGGTTGAATTTTTTCAGAAAATAAATAGTTTAGTCAAAATTAATATTTTTAATGAAAAATCTTGAGTGTCCTATTTTTAGTCCAAAATAATCATTTAAAGGGTTAGATTTTGAAAAAAAAAATAGTTTAGTCAAAATTTATATTTTTAGTGAAAAAATATTAAGTGTCCTATTTTTAGTCCAAAATAATAATTTAAAGGGTTAAATTTAAAAAAAAAAATAAAAATAGTTTAGTCAAAATTAATATTTTTAGTGAAAAATATTGTCATATTTTTAGTCCAAAAGAACCATTTAAAGGGTTAATTTAAAAAAATAAATAATAGTTTAGTCAAAATTAATATTTTTAGTGGAAAATTTTGTCATATTTTTAGTCCAAAATAATCATTTAAAGGGTTAAATTTTTTAAAAAACAAAATAGTTTAGTCAAAATTAATATTTTTAGTGAAAAATATTGTGATATTTTTAGTCAAAAATAACCATTTAAAGGGTTAATAAAAAAAGTTTAGTAAAAATTAATATTTTAGTGAAAAATAACCAATATTTTAGTGAAAAATAACCATTTAAAAGGTTAATTTTTTAAAAAAACCTAATAGTTTAGTCAAAATTAATATTTTTAGTGGAAAATATTGTCATATTTTTAGTCCAAAATAATCTTTTAAAGAGTTAAATTTAAAAAAAATAAATAGTTTAGTCAAAATTAATATTTTTAGTGAAAAATATTGTCATATTTTTAGTCCAAAATAACCATTTAAAGGGTTAATTAAAAAAACCCAACCAAATCGTTTAGTCAAAATTAATATTTTTAGTGGAAAATATTGTGATATTTTTAGCCAAAAATAATGATTTAAAGGATTAAAATATTTAAAAAATAAATATTTTAGTCAAAAGTTCTATTTTAGTCCAAAGTTCTATTTTAGTCAAAAGCATTAAGTGTCATATTTTTAGCCAAAACTAATAAATAAAAGGAACCCAATTTTGAGACACAAATGTTTTAGTCAAGAGCAATGTTTTTCAGTCAAAAATAAAGTCATGGTTTGAGTCCAAAAAGAAATGAAAAAAAATTAAGCATTTGAAGAAATAAATATTTTTTAGGCAAATAATATATGGTTTTTTATGATTATATAGGGATGTGTCCTTCATTTTGAGCCACACCTTTCCTCAGAAGCAAGCCTGTCTCAAACTAAACTGGGTATGGCTCATGGGTTGAGGGAGTTTTCTTAGAGTAGAGATTTGCAGCAGTCCAGGGAAAAGATGTGGCTGAAACGGAAGGCTGTGGGATGTTAGAACCACTTCAGCCAGACCCAGTTTGTGTTCATAGTGCGACCTCAAAGCTTTTCAATTACTGCTGTCTAAACAGCACCTTCAGAACTTTGCTCGCCCTGGGTAGCTGCATCCAAGATTTCGCCTTGCAGAAAGCAATTTTGCCGTCATTAGCTAAAATAAGAGGGGGGCCCTCAGAAGAAAGGATTATCATGTATTAAATAAAGAGTTCACCACCTTACAGCTTTAATCCCGTTAGGAAAGATGATTTCTATCTAACTTAATCAGCCAGAGGTCTTTATTGCCTGGAGTATTAATTGATTTAGGTCTTCATTAAGGTCAGAGGTACACATGGGTGACCAGAGGCAGCCTATTAGCGGGTTGTCAGTTATGCTTATTCACATCGACTGGGTATAATGGTGGCTTCTTTCCCTCCTAGGTCAGGCGGGTCACCGAATCTTTTGTGCACCCTGACCCGTTAAAGGGCAGCAGTCACTCAGACACCAAACTGCCTTGGTAACAAAGCTTTGGCTGATTGCCTATTGACTCCGTCCTTGCCAAGAATCAGGCCTTTGTTCATAGGCTGCAACCATTAATACCTGTGGGGGAATGGTGGAAAATTCCCTGCAAAATTTTCCTGATCCTGCTCTGGCAGAGGGGTTGGACTGGATGCTCTTTCGAGGTCCCTTCCAGCCCCTGAAATTCTGTGATTCTGTGATTCATCTCTAGCTAAAGTTTTCACAATGCCAGCAGGAAAGGTTTCATGAACTTTCCAGAGTGGCTACTGGCCTTTAAATTAAAACAGACCAAACACTTCAGTGCGTGCCTGTAGGTATCCTTACTCCTGTTTCTCTCCAAATAGCACTAATTACAGAATTTTCTTACTAAGTATCAGCTAAAGTTAGTCCTTATGTCCAACTAAGTCTAGTTTTCGATGACTTAGAATACTGTCAAATTGTCTTTTTTCATGGGTTGCAAAAGTTCACCCTGGCACTAAGTGTTGTTCTCAGTTTCCCTTTCCATAGTGCTGTAGATGCTTTCACAGAATCACAGAATGTTAGGGGTTGGACAGGACCTTGAAAGATCATCCAATCTTACCCCTCTGCCACAGCAGGATCACCTAGAGTAGGTCACACAGGAACACATCCAGGCAGGTCTTGAATATCTCCTGAGAAGGAGACTCTGCAGCCCCCCTGGGCAGCCTGTTCCAAGGTCTGTCGCCCTCTCAGGGAAAAAATGTTTCCTCGTGCTTCCATGGACCTTCCTATGCCTCATCTTCCACCACTGCCCCTTGTGCTGTCACTGGGCATCACCCAGCAGAGCCTGGCTCCAGCCTCTTGACACTCATCCTTTAAATCTTTATAAACATGAATGAGATCACCCCATAGTCTCCTTGTCTCCAAGTTCAAGAGCCCTCAGCTCCCTCAGGCTCCCCTCGTAAGGAAGATGTTCCACTCCCTTCATCAATTTTATGGCTCTGTGCTGGACTCTCTCAAGCCGTTCTCTGAAGTCCTTCTTGCACTCAGGGGCCCAAAACTGGGCACAGATGCAGCCTCACCAGGGCAGAGTAGAGGCAGAGGAGAACTTTCCTGCTGCTTTCCTATAAAGTAAATGCATTTTAAAAAATAAAAGTGCAATAAACCAATAATTTGCTACTATCCTATCCTCTTTCTGTGTTAACTGTGGTAGAGAATGCAGAATTAACCAGGTTGGAAAAGACCTTAGAGATCATCAAATCCAACCTATCACCCAACACGATCTAATCAACTCAACCATGGCACTAAGTGCCTCATCCAGGCTCTTTTTAAACACCTCCAGGGATGGTGACTCCACCACCTCCCTGGGCAGCACATTCCAATGGCCAATCTCTCTTGCTGGGAAGAATTTCTTCCTCACATCCAGTCTAAACCTCCCCTGGCACAGTTTGAGACTGTGTCCTCTTGTTCTTCAAGATCATCAAGTCCAGCTCTATAACTGATTCCTGCAGGAAAAGTAGTAAATCTCAGACAAGATCCCAGCATTCCTATCTGTTGGAGCATGGATTTCATGCTCTGGGATTCTGATTGTCCACTGCATTCCCTTGCTTATTTACTGTTCTGCTAACTGAGCAAAACAGCTGCTCAAGTCTTAAATGAGCTTATTAAGGCTCACTGTTCATTTAACCTGAAAATCAGAAGGGAAGAAATGTGGAGTTGCTTGGGGCCTCCCCATCTAGAAACTCCTTACTGCTAAGGAGCTGTGTTTGAAATAGATTGGTACAAGTCAACATCTCAGCAGCACAAGCTCTCTGGTTTGGGTTTATCAAATCTTTAATGGAATTTTAGCCCTGGAAAGATGTGTCTGGGCTTCAAGTGAAAATGAAATCATCACTGGGAGCTCAGACAGCTAGCATATAAATACACACCCTGCAAATCGTGGGGCTGTTTCTGGGCTGAGCTTACTGGCTGTGTGAATCCTCTAGACTTGATACACTGTGAACCTATAGTTTGAAAGATCTTCTGTTATCCTCCTAGATGCTCAAAAAAAAAAGAGGAGAAACTGTTGTAAGGTTCTAGCAGGGTTTTGCAGAACACTTTCACAGCACAGGGACTGACACCCATGCACTGTGGTGACATCCCTTGTTGTAAGAGTTCGGTGCTGTGAACAAGACATTAAGATGCCAGGCTGGATGTGGCTCTGAGCAGCCTGATGTAGTGTGAGGTGTCCCTGCCCATGGCAGGGGGCTTGGAACTGGATGATCCTTGAGGCCCCTTCCACCCCTAACAATTCAATGATTCTGTGTCTTCCCTGTCTCAAATGCCTTTTATTCTGCTAACAATTTGCTGTATAATACTTAGGCAACCTCTTGAAATCTGCTGTAACAGTGTCTGTCCTGGTGTGCTGCTTTGTCCCTGCTGATTGTTTGTTTATGTTTGCTTTCCATGACCCAGTCAGTGGGACAGAGAAGGGGAACATTCCCCCACTTCCTTTACCTATGTCCTTTAACTATGTCTTCTTGGAACAGTTGCTGCAAACCCATGGCTGTGTTTTGACCTTTATTTCCCCCTCTTTCTCCCTTGCATCCACCCTTCCACAACATGGTGACATGCTAGGAATGCTGTTTTTCTATTAGTTCCATCAAGACATAAACAAGTGTGTTAGGAACAGAGGGGGGGTTTAAACTGGGCTTTTTTAAAAGAACTCTGCAAAATTCCCACTGAATCTGAGCCAAACTCAGTGCCAGTTTTGCTCAAATCCTTCAGATTTTTGTTGTTGTTTGGTTTGTTTTGACCTTGCTTATGACCACTGGAGCTTAATTGTATCAGAACTACCCCAGGATACTTGAAGAAAGTGCTATCTTGGTCCTTCTTTCAAAACACTGACAGATATTTTATTGTTAATTAGTATTCATATTATGTCTCAAACAATCTGTTCAAGAATAGGGGAAGTGAACTGGTTGAACAGCTCTTCTGTCTACCTAATAATTAATATGGGTGATGCATGGAAAAACCAGCAGCCCAACAGGGGGGAAAGAAAAAAAAGAGGAAGAAATATTGCCAGTGTGATTTCTTTCCTTTTTTTTCCCACCCTCTTCCTGCAGAAGTCTAAACTACCTGTGCTGGAGCTTTTGCCTGATGCATGGATTGAACTTTGCAGAGGTGAAAATGAATGGCTTGCTTTAACAAAACAAACCTGTGCCCCTCTGAATCCTATCTTCTTGAGTTTGTTTCTCATCTTGTCAGTATGCCACTTGGTAGCTGGCTGGACTCCCTTCTTCAATGGCACAGATTTTAAAATAGCACAGTTTAAAAAAAACAACAACACCCAAACCAACCCAAAAACCAATAAAAAAATACCCCAACAAACCCCAAACCATTTGTTCCTATAAACCAAAATAGTGCTTGCATATATATATATATGTTGTTCCCAAATTCAGCCTTATGTACAGCATTATCCAAGCAATATTTCAGATATTTTAAACCATTTCAATAGTTGATGGGTGTCAGTTGCTATGTTTCCTCTCTGCCTCCTCCCCCCTCTTCAGCTGCTAATCATAGAACTTGTATGCCAAATTGTGTAAGATACTCTTCCAATAGTTGCATGTGTGAGTCTTTTGTGAGACACAGACAGTTATGAGGACAGATTTGGAGTTGCATATGGGTCTGTCACATGGTTTGATTGCCATGTCTTCTAGGACACAGATTTCTTTCTTTCTTTTTTTTTTTTTTAATGATTCTTAATTCTGAAGAATTTATTTTTTTTTTTTACAGTTCACACAGTAAGTTCTGCACAATTGCCCTGGTTTGAGGCCAGGCACATCCTCTCCTGCCCCTGAAAGGGGCAAAAGAATGACACTCACACAAATGGATTGCAAAAGTGATGGAAAGCTTAAATGGAAAAGCAGCAAGTGTTTAACAGAAGCGACAAAGCATAGTGACAAAAGAATCCCCTATGGCACACCCAAAATCCCCTATACAGAGTCCCCTAAGGCACACCCAAAATCCCCTATACAGAGTCCCCTAAGGCACACCCAAAATCCCATATACAGAGTCCCCTAAGGCACACCCAAAATCCCCTATACAGAGTCCCCTATGGCACACCCAAAATCCCCTATACAGAGTCCCCTAAGGCACACCCAAAATCCCATATACAGAGTCCCCTAAGGCACACCCAAAATCCCCTATACAGAGTCCCCTATGGCACACCCAAAATCCCCTCTACAGAGTCCCCTATGGCACACCCAAAATCCCCTCTACAGAGTCCCCTAAGGCACACCCAAAATCCCCTCTACAGAGTCCCCTATGGCACACCCAAAATCCCCTATACAGAGTCCCCTATGGCACACCCAAAATCCCCTCTACAGAGTCCCCTAAGGCACACCCAAAATCCCCTCTACAGAGTCCCCTAAGGCACACCCAAAATCCCCTCTACAGAGTCCCCTAAGGCACACCCAAAATCCCCTCTACAGAGTCCCCTAAGGCACACCCAAAATCCCCTATACAGAGTCCAATAAGGCACACCCAAAATCCCCTATACAGAGTCCCCTATGGCACACCCAAAACCCCCTCTACAGAGTCCCCTATGGCACACCCAAAATCCCCTCTACAGAGTCCCCTAAGGCACACCCAAAATCCCCTATACAGAATCCCCTATGGCACACCCAAAATCCCCTCTACAGAGTCCCCTAAGGCACACCCAAAATCCCCTCTACAGAGTCCCCTAAGGCACACCCAAAATCCCCTCTACAGAGTCCCCTAAGGCACACCCAAAATCCCCTATACAGAGTCCCCTATGGCACACCCAAAATCCCCTATACAGAGTCCCCTAAGGCACACCCAAAATCCCTATACAGAGTCCCCTAAGGCACACCCAAAATCCCCTATGCAGAGTCCCCTAAGGCACACCCAAAATCCCCTATACAGAGTCCCCTAAGGCACACCCAAAATCCTCTATACCGAGTCCCCTATAGCACACCCTAAGGCCTCCAAACACTTCCCTTCTCCCCACCTGAGGGTGTACCCAAAACCCTCAGGGCTCTTTCTTCCCCTCCTCACTGCTAGGCTAGTCTCCAGCTGGCCAGGTCTGAGACTGCCCCTCTGCTTTCTCCTCCTGGCATTAGACCTAGCCAGGCCTAAGAGGTCATTAAGATACTCCTCTAGCATTAACTGGTAGGGAGCATCCCCCATGGGAGCAGAGAGGGAAGTAAGAGCAAAAGAGTGACTTTGCAGACAGATTTGTAGGGGTCAGGATATTATGGGTATGAAACATGCAGCTTCCTGTGTCCACCCTCTGGGTTGGACCCTCTGGACACCGGAGGTGTCACGTCTGTGGCAGGAGCAGGAGGCAGCCAGCCTGAACTGCCACAGCACTTCTGCCTGAAGATTCCCTGCACAGTCCATTTTCCCTCTTTACTCTGAGCAAAGTGCTTCCTGTGCTGACTTCAAAGCCTCTTACGCCCACCTGGCTTCCCACTTCTACACTTAATTTTCTTTTGATATTGAATAAAATGTACTGGCTCAGTGCTGAGGAAATGTGCAGCCTTCCTGAAGAAGTGCAGCATAAGAGGATGGAAAGTTTTGATATTTACATTAAGATTTTATCACAAATCTTTGAGATGTCTGACTGGTAAGAATAAATGTTTCCTTTGCTGGCTGCTGTTATAAAAAGTAGGTCTTCAGAGTGTTGCTGGGAAGACTTTGGAACATGAGCCCAAAGGAACTGCAATGCAGTTCCACTCTGAAACTGTGTAGGTGGTGTACAGCTGGCCACTCATTTAGCTCCCTTCTCTTTGGTCAAGTAGCTCTACTCTGCATTTAATTTCCAGTCTGCAAGTTCCTTTTGTGTTCTGGTAGGTTCTCATTACTCTATTCATGCACAGTCTGGAGGTGTGCTAAAAGTATTATTTGTATAGTGTCTTTTCTTTACTTCACAGGATCACAGAATCACCCAGGTTGGAAGAGACCTCAAAGATCACCAAGTCCAACCTGTCACCACAGATCTCATGACTACTAAACCATGGCACCAAGTGCCACGTCCAGTCCCCTCCTGAACACCTCCACCACCACCCTGGGCAGCCCATTCCAATGGCTAACAACTCTCTCAGTGAACATATATTTGTCTATCACAGAATCATAGAATTGTTAGGGTTGGAAGGGACCTCAAGGATCATCCAGTTCCAACCCCCCTGCCATGGGCAGGAACCCCTCACACTAGATCAGGTTGCTCAGAGCCTCATATATGTAGACATCTATATATCCAGATATATTCTTACATTAAATCTGTTCTGGTGTAGGTGATCCTGCTCTGGCAGGGGGGTTGGACTAGATGATGTTTCAAGGTCCCTTGCAGCCCCTGAAATTCTGTGATTCTGTGAAACAAAGCTCACCTGAAGACTTAGAAAACAAACAAACAAACAAAAAATAGCATTGAACCAAAGGTAGTGTGCATCATAATTCAAAAACAAAGAGCAGGACCATAAATAGTCATGTTGGGACTTCAGTGTGATCCAGCAGCTGTAACAGTCAATAGTAAGGCAGCAATATCAGCCTGATGAACTTGCTGGCTTTCTGTGATGGAGTTACAGCATCAGTTGATAAGGGAAGAGCAATTGGTGTCATCTACCTGCACTTGTGTAAAGTGTTTGACACTGTCCCACATGGCATCCTGGTCACCAGTTTGGAACATTATGGACATCCAGCCTAAACCTCCCCTGGCACAGCTTGAGACCATGTCCTCTTGTTCTGGTGCTGGTTGCCTGGGAGAAGAGACCACCCCCCACCTGGCTACAACCTCCCTTCAGGTAGAAATCTTACTGACTTACTTTTATTTGCTTCTAGGTTGGAGATGTCCTCTACTGTGCCGGGCAGATTGCTGTGGTACCTTGCACAATGCAGCTGGTTAGCGGTGGCGTACGGCCCGAGGCCATGCTGTCCCTCCGTCATGTTGAGCGAGTTCTTCAAGCTATGAGCCAGAAGGTTGCCCTCCACCACGTCATCACAGCCAGCTGCTACGTTACGGACAGCAAGCACATTCCTGTTGCTCGCTCTGCCTGGCAGAAGAGATTAAGAGAGCACACAAAGGTAGCTGTGAGATTCCTTTTCTCCTTTCTGGGCTTACAGCAAGGCTTAATTGAGCTGTTGTGTTCTGCCTCAGGAGTGCTTGTGCACAGCTGAGAAATGAAATGGCTTTGTAGGAAGACTCATCATGAGCTTCATCTTAATTCACCTAAGTAGTATGTGAGGAACTCTTACTGAACAGTCAGTTCCTCCAGTAAAAATGGGAACAGTACTTTAAGGGCAATGAAACTGGTGAGGGGCCTGGAGCACAGCCCCATGAGGGAGGTGGGGTTGCTTAGCCTGGAGAAGAGGAGGCTCAGGGGAGATCTTATTGCGCTCCACAACTACCTGAAGGGAGGTTGTAGCCAGGTGGGGATTGGTCTCTTCTCCCAGGCAACCAGCACCAGAACAAGAGGACAGAGTCTCAAGCTGCACCAGGGGAGGTTCAGGCTGGATGTTAGGGAGAAGTTCTTCATGGAGAGAGAGATTGGCCATTGGAATGTGCTGCTCAGGGAGGTGGTGGAGTCACCGTCCTTGGAGATTTTCAAGAAAAGAGTGGATGAGGCACTTGGTGCCATGGTCTAGTTGACTGGATAGGCCTGGGTGATAGGCTGGACTGAATGATCTTGGTCTCTTCCAACCTGGTTGATTCTATGAATTATTTCTGGCCTGGACCTGAGCAAAGCCTTTGACACTGTCCCACACCACATCCTGGTCTCCAAGCTGGTGACACACGGGTTTGATGGATGGACCACCAGATGGATAAGGAACTGGCTTGATGGCCGCACCCAAAGAGTGGCTGTCAATGGGTCCATGTCCCAGTGGAGGCCAGTGACAAGCGGAGTCCCTCAGGGATCAGTCCTGGGACCAGTCTTGTTCAACATCTTTGTGGGTGACATGGACAGTGGCATTGAGTGCACCCTCAGCAAGTTTGCTGATGACACCAAGCTGTGTGGTGCAGCAGACACGCTGGAGGGAAGGGATGCCATCCAGAGGGACCTTGACAGGCTGGAGAGGTGGGCACAGGCCAACCTCATGAGCTTCAACAAGACCAAGTGCAGGGTCCTGCATCTGGGTCGAGGCAATCCCAGGCACAAATCCAGGCTGGGCAGTGACTGGCTGGGGAGCAGCCCAGGGAGAGAGACTTGGGGGTGCTGGTGGACGAGAAGCTCAACATGAGCTCTCAATGTGCACTTGCAGCCCGGAAAGCCAATCAGATCCTGGGCTGCATCAGGAGAAGTGTGGCCAGCAGGTCAAGGGAGGTGATTCTCCCCCTCTACTCAGCTCTGGTGAGACCCCACCTGGAGTACTGCGTCCAGTTCTGGAGCCCCTATTACAAGAGGGATCTGGAGGTGCTGGAGCGTGTCCAGAGAAGGGCCACGAGGATGATCAGAGGGCTGGAGCACCTCTGCTGTGAGGACAGACTGAAGGAGTTGGGGCTGTTCAGCCTGGAGAAGAGAAGGCTCCGAGGTGACCTCATTGTGGCCTTCCAGTATCTGAAGGGGCCTACAAGAAGGCTGGGGAGGGACTTTTCAGACTATCAGGGAGTGATAGGACTAGGGGGAATGGGATGAAGCTGGAGGTGGGGAGATTCAGGCTAGATGTGAGGAGGAAGTTCTTCACCGTGAGAGTGGTGAAGCCCTGGAATGGGTTGTCCAGGGAGGTGGTTGAGGCCCCGTCCCTTGCGGTGTTTAAGACCAGGCTGGACGAGGCTCTGTCCAGCCTGATCTAGGGTAGAGTGTCCCTGCCCATGGCAGGGGGGTTGGAACTAGATGATCCTTGTGGTCCCTTCCAACCCTAACTGAAACTATGAAACTATGAAACTATATATTATTTACATAACAAGAGCTGAGCATTTTACATCAACTTTCTCACAGTACATTAGAGGTTGGAAGGGACCTCCAGAGATCATCCAGTCCAACCCCCTGCCAAAGCAGCATCACCCAGGGTAGTCTGCACAGGAATGCATCCAGGTGGGGTTGGAAAGTCTCCAGAGAAGGAGACTCCACAAGCTCTCTGGGCAGCCTGCTCCAGTGCCCCATCGCCTTCAGTGTAAGTTTCTCCTCATGTTGAGCTGAAACCTTCTATGTTCAAGCTTGTACTTGTTCTTCCTTGTCTTATTACTGTGCACCACTGAAAAGAACTTGGCCCTTTCCACTTGACACCCACCCCTCAGATATTGATAGACATTGATCAGATCCCCTCTCAGCCTTCTCCAGACTAAACAGCTCCAGGGCTCTCAGTCTGTCTTCACAGGGGAGATGCTGAAGCCCCCTAAACATCCTCGTGGTTCTCTGTTGGACTCTCTCCAGCAGGTCTCTGTCTCTCTTGAACTGTGGAGCCCAAACTGGACACAGTATTCCAGGTGTGGTCTCAGCAGGGCAGAGTTGAGGGTAGCTTTACTCTTAGAATCAGGAAAACAGTGAGGTTTGAAATTGGGAAGAAGTCTGTAAAATGACTGATAAATTGTACATTTGGACTTCTTCCCCACTTATTCCATAGGATCAGTGAAAACAGGAACGTGTTTTTTCCCCTCTCTTTTGGAGTAGCCTGTTGGCTGCTGTAGGTTATTGCCTTTCTGTGTGGAAGCCAGAGCAGAGTGGCTTTACCCTGAAGGCATCTGCATTGAAGAGTCTCAGTAGCACATCCCTTACTTGTGTGGGGTTTTGTTTATTTTGTGATATTCCCAAACCACCACAGTCAATTCTGTCAGATAGCATGGCATGAAATTATGGTCTCTGTTCTTCAGGAAGTAAACTAAGTGAGCCTAACCAAAAGTGTTTTGTTATTTTTGAAGTTAGTTCAAGCAGTGGCCAAAGTCCTGAATCAATACCAACCTAAGCTGGGGGTGTTTAGCCTGGAGAAGAGGAGGTTCAGGAGAGACCTCATTACTGTCTACAATGACCTGAAGGGAGGTTGTAGCCAGGTCGGGGTTGGTCTCTAATCCCAGGCAAGCAGCACCAGAACAAGAGGACACAGTCTCAAGCTGTGCCAGGGGAGCTTTAGGCTGGATGTGAGGAAGAAGTTCTTCACAGAGAGAGTGATTTGCCATTGGAATGTGCTGCCCAGGGAGATGGTGGAGTCACCATCCCTGGAAGTGTTTAGGAAGAGCCTGGATGAGGCACTTGGTGCCATGGTTTAGTTGATGAGATGGCGCTGGGTGATAGGTTGGACTGGATGATCTCGAAGGTCTTTTCCAACCTGGTTAGTTCTGTGATTCTGTGAACACTCCCAAAGAGGATTAATAGGTGGATTTTAGACTCTACATGTATATTTATTGAATATTCTATATTTAATGGCAAAAATGAGGGTATATTAAAATGGAGGTGTTTGTATTTAACACACTGAGTAAATCATACCCATCTGAACTGCCAAAGGTTATTTTAGAGCAGCAAAAATTATTAGTGTTCTGTGATATAGTGATGTCTGGTAAATATCCTCTGCATAAATAACCCTGTTCAGCAGCTTCAGTGAAATCATTCAACATACTTCATGTCAGTAGTGTGTAAGGCACAAAAGGGATTGTATAAATTGTTTAGGACACAAATAAATTTGGCCCAGCAGAGCATAAAATAAAAAGCAGTGTGAGAATTGTTCTCTGGGTGTCTTCATATAAATCAAAAGGTTTACTTCTAAGACCGGGATGTGGACACAGATTTGGCCACAGCTTTGTTTGAGGTAAGGCCACAGGGTCAGACACACTTACCTGGACTTTACAGGACCTCTTGTCATGTTGACAGTGACAGTTGTCTTTTGGGGACTACTTGAATTATAAGGAGAAAGATAAATTGACTATGTTTCAGAGTAATCTGTTATTCTACTGATAGTCAGAGGAGTGTCTGTAGTGAGCAATGGTAAGAGAGGGAGCAAATTGTAACAGTAAGCAAGCTGGACCCCCTGCAACTTCTAATTTGTTTCAGTCACCCAAACTCTGGCCCCTTCACAGAATCACAGGCTGTTAGGGGCTGGAAGGGACCTCAGAAGCTCATCCAGTCCAACCCCCCTGCCAGAGCAGGATCACTAGAGCAGATCACACAGGAACACATCCAGGCAGGTCTTGAATATCTCCAGAGAGGGAGACTCCACAACCCCCCTGGGCAGCCTGTTCCAGGCTTCTGTCCCCTTACAGGGACAAAAATTTTCCTTCTGTTTCCATGGACTTCCTCTGCTTCAGCTTCCACCACTGCCCCTTGTGCTGTCATTGGGCATCAGCCAGCAGAGCCTGGCTCCAGCCTCTGGGCACTCACCCTTTACATATTTATAAACATTAATGCAGTTACCCCTCAAGCTCCTCCTCTCCAAACTTCCTTATTCTAGCATCATTCCTTGCTTCCTACACAACTCCTTTCCTCTCCTGTCATCCTGGTTTTCCTCACTCCAGATGGCAGCTCAGTAGCTGTGCTCCAAGCACCATTCCCTGCAGTCTTACCCCTCCACTGTAACCCTGGGTATTGTCTCCCTGAACTCCAGTTACCCACAGCCACCAGAGGTTGTAGCCTGAGAGCTGGCATCCAGCCTTTGTCTCTGTCCCTTTGAGTCACAGTGTCTTTGGAAAAGCTGTTCAGGGTGACAGGGGAAATCTGATGGAGGTGTGGAAGGCTGTAGTAGAAAGAGAAAAATAGCAGAGAGGGAAGAGCAGGAAAGCAGCACCACTGAGGTCTCACTCAAAAGAAAGAAATAAATCACTGAGCTGCCAAAAAGTTCTTTGGATCAAGACTTGGAATGTTGAGAGGTACCTCCTTTGTTAGAACTGAAAGTGTATTGTGGGATCTGAGCTAAACATTTCAGTTCTGTTGATGGATAAGGCTTCACTGCTGTTAAGTAGTGACTGCTGGGGTAATCAAATTCTAGTTCAGGAATCAGAATGTTAGGGCTTGGAAGGCACCCAGGAAGCTCATCCAGTCCAAGCCCCCTGCCAGAGTAGGATCACCTAGAGCAGGTCACACAGGAACACGTGCAGGCAGGTTTTGAATATCTGCAGAGAGGGAAGCAGTGGTTCAAATGAAAAGAAAACCCAGGCTGCAGCTGCAGGAGTGAAAATGGAGTTGAGGAAGGCAGAAGTTCAAGGTAAAAAACAGGCTGCAAAAATAGCATAAAGGCAGCTATGCAAACAAATAAGCAAAGCCAAAACCCAGGGGAAATAATTGGAATTAACAAATCCAAGTGCCAGCCATTGGCAGCTTCTCCCCACCCTATTTTTAAGTTACACTCCTTCCACAGTCCTTTGGTAATTCCCAGGCACGCTTTGAGGCAATCCTGAGGAGATAAATTTAGGGACCTTCCCTAACACACCTAGTCAGAAGTAGTAATAGTTGTGTGGTAGAAGACTTTGTGCTTTGCACTTAGAGATTATTATTTTTAATTACTTTTATTCTTTTCATTAAAATAGCTACCCCCTCCCCCCCCCCCATAACTTTATAGCACTGCTAAAACTTCCTGGAAGAAGAAGTGACAGTTTCCCAATTAAGTCTCATCCTGTGTTTTCCTTTCACATCTTTTAATGACAGTGTCATGTAGTAGGATGGTTTTATAAAGCAGTTTTGCTAACTCATTCAGCAGAGTAATCAATAGGGGGAAAAAAACACCACCACATAAGCCAGATGGGTTGTAGTCCATTTGTATTGGGTGGGACAGATGGCATTATTGATAGATGGAAACATTCCAAATAATTATGGTATGATGATAGAACAGTGCCTGTGCCTGCAAAGTTGTGTTCATTTACTTTGTGGAACCACTTTGTTCAGGAGGGGTTGAGTTGTACCCCGCAGACAGCGCTCCCACTAGAGTTACCTGGGAGCTGAGGCCACCCCCTACCTTCTTTTTTCCCTCCCCAGGGGCTTTCCATGCAGAACCCTCCCTGTGGTAGTTTGTTGGAGTATTTCAAGTGGTGCACTGCACTCCTGGTGCTACAAAGACTGAGGTGGGCAAGGTTGTGGTTACCTATGGACGTGCTGGAATGTGCCTAAAGAGGGCTGGAGCTCCTCTGCTATGAAGACAGAGAAGAGAAGGCTCCAAGGAGACCTAATTGTGACCTTCCAGTGTCTTAAGGGGGCCTACAAGAAAGTTGGGGAGGGACTTTACAGGATGTCAGGGAGTGATAGGACTGGAGGGGATGGAACAAAACTAGAAATGAGGAGGTTCTGATTGGATGTGTTGATGTCTCCAGAGCAGGATGCAGTACTCCAGGTGAGGTCTCACCAGAGCAAGGTGGCAGAATCCCCTCTCTCCATCAGCTGGCCACACTGCTTTTGATGCAGCCCAGGATGCCATTGGCCTGCTGTGCTGCAAGCTCACACTGTTGGTTCATGTCCAGCTTCACACCCACCAGTAGCCCCAAGTCCTTTTCTGCAGGGCTGCTCTCTATTTTATTAGCTCCCAACCTGGACTGATATCTAGGATGGCCCCAACCTAGTTGCAGGACCTTACCCTTTGCCTTATTGAACCTCCTGAGTTTCAAATCCTTTGATTTCATGGCATATACAAAACTTGGAGGCAGATCTTCCAGAGCAGTCTGAAATATCTCTGATTTCATTGTTATAAAAAGAAAAATGTACAGGGGGATATTTGAGTGCATGAGGAGAGGCTGAGGGAGCTGGGGTTGCTGAGCCTGGAGAAGAGGAGGCTCAGGGCAGACAGAAAGAGAGACTGGCCATTGGGATGTGCTGCCCAGGGAGGTGGTGGAGTCACCATCACTGGAGGTGTTTAAAAAGAGCCTGGATGAGGCACTCAGTGCCATGGTTTAGTTGATTGGATGGTGCTGGGTGATAGGTTGGACTTGACGATCTCAAAGGTCTTTCCAACCTGGTTGATTCTGTATTCTGCATTTAATACCCAGTGTTTTGCTTCCAACAGAAGGTTGAGGATTGCCTGTGTTTGTAAGTGAACCCAAAATACTGGAGAAAGGAGGTTTGGAAACAGTGAAAACAACCTGTTTTGTTAAGATTAGAAGACAGGGCAGCATAGAAAGACAACATTTAATGTAATTTATGGATGTGCTAATAACTCTGAGGCCATTAGCTTATACCTTTTGCTTCAGCAATTCATTTTATGCTGTTTCCTCAGATGATGACATTATAGATCAGTTCCACTCTGAGTTATTTTATTAGGCAGCTGCCACTGTATTTTCCATTGTTACTAATGAAAAATCTACCAGGTGAGATATTTCATAGTATCATAGTACCAGTCAGGGTTGGAAGGGACCACAAGGATCATCTAGTTCCAACCCCCCTGCCATGGGCAGGGACACCCTACACTAGATCAGGCTGGCCAGAGCCTCATCCAGCCTGGGCTTAAACACTTCCACCTCAAGCACCTCTCTGGATAACCCATTCCAGGGCTTCACCACTCTCATGGTGAAGAACTTCTTCCTCACCTCTAGCCTGAATCTCCCCACCTCCAGCTTCATTCCATTCCCCCTAGTCCTAGCACTACCTGATAGCCTGAGAAGTCCCTCCCCAGCCTTCTTGTAGGCCCCCTTCAGGTACTGGAAGGTCACAATTTCCTGGGACATTGGGGGGGAAAAAACCACAACCAAAAACCTCAACATGTCTTTTGGCTTTTATAACACAGCCTGCATTTGGATCTTAGTGGTCTGATTCCCTCCCTCCAATAAATTCCTGAGCAAATGTACTTTGCAATCAGTGTGCCCAGGTGGCCAAGAAAGTCAATGGCATCCTGGCCTGTATCAGCAATGCTGTGTCCAGCAGGAGCAGGGAGGGGATTGTCCCCTGGGACTCAGCTCTGGTGAGGCCACACCTTGAGCACTGTGTCCAGTTTTGGGCAGATGTGGAGGTGCTGGAGCCAGGCAGAGGAGGGCAAGGAAGCTGGGAAGGGCCTGGAGAAGAAATCTGATGAAGAGCAACTGAAGGAGCTGGGGATGGTTAGTGTGGAAAAGAGGAGGCTGAGGGGAGACCTCATTGCTCTCTACAGCTACCTGAAAGGACATTGTAGAGAGGTTGGTGCTGGTCTCTTCTCCCAGGTATTTAGTGATAGAACAAGAGGGAATGGCCTCAAGCTGCCACTGGGTAGGTTTAGACTGGACATTAGGAAACATTTTTCAGGGCAAGAGTGTTCAGGGATTGGAATGTGCTGCCCAGGGAGGTGGTGGAGTCCCCAAGCCTGGATGTGTTTCAAGGTGGTTTGGATGTGGTGCGTGGGGCTACAGTTTAGGAGTGACCCTTGTAGAGCAGGGTTGTGGGTTGGCCTTGGTGAGCCTGAGGCTCTGTTCCAACCTGAATGATTCTGTGATACCTTTAAAAGTTCTGCAGCCCACCTTCTGACAGAAGCTTCCTTGGCTTCTTGTAGCAAGCATTCAGGATAAGTGGCTGTGATCCCATGATTGTTTCCAATCCAGCAAAGAGTGATGCAGCTGAGTTTCATTCTGCCAGGAATGCCAGTCAGGTTGTTGACAGTGTCTTAATATCGTGTAATGCAGAAGTGTTGGGGAAGAGATTTGCAATGTTAGATCTGATAGATGCTGCAAACGGCTCTCTTGCTTGTTTCAGCACTTGGGTAACTTGATGCCAATGTTCAGGCTCTAAATTTAAACCTTTTTGGGGCAGATTTACAAACTGGTTAGGTGTCAAAAGATGTAAATGAGCCTGAAAGAGGATTTTTCAAAGCTCTCTAAGAGCACTCAGCTAGGGGGGCACTGGGCCCATTCCAGGGAGCACCCCACATTGGGTGATTCTCCCCCCTACTCAGCTCTGGTGAGACCCCACCTGGAGTACTGCATCCAGTTCTGGAGCCCCTATTACAAGAGGGATCTGGAGGTGCTGGAAGGTGTCCAGAGAAGGGCCACGGGGATGAGCAGAGGGCTGGAGCACCTCTCCTGTGAGGACAGACTGAAGGAGTTGCAGTCTGGAGAAGAGAAGGCTCCAAGGTGACCTCATTGTGGCCTTCCAGTATCTGAAGGGGGCTACAAGAAGGCTTGGGAGGGACTTCTCAGGCTATCAGGTAGTGATAGGACTAGGGGAATGGAATGAAGCTGGAGGTGGGGAGATTCAGGCTGGATGTGAGGAGGAAGTTCTTCCCCATGAGAGTGGTGAAGCCCTGGAATGTGTTGTCCAGGGAGGTGGTTGAGGCCCTGTCCCTGGAGGTATTTAAGCCCAGGCTGGATGAGGCCCAGGCTAGATGATGCTTGTGGTCCCTTCCAACCCTGACTGATACTATGATACTATGATGCCTCCATCAATACCACTGGCACTGCCCTGTGTCTTTGCACCTCATCTCCCAAACGATGTCTAGATCACAAGCCACAAACAAGTTAAGCCCCTGAACAAGAAGCTGCCTAGCTCCAAGCAGTGGTTTTTTGGAATAATTACTATGTTTTCATGGCAGTCAGAATGGCATCATGCTTCTGAAGAAAAGGGCCTGGGGGTGCTGGTGGAGGAGAAGCTCAACATGAGCCAGTAGTGAACACTTGCAGCACAGAATGCCAACCAGAGCCTAGGTTGCAGCAAGAGAAGCAGAGCCAGCAGGGCCAGGGAGGGGATTCTCCCACTCTGCTCTGGTGAGACCACACCTGGAGTACTGTGTCCAGTTCTGGAGCCCCTAGTACAGGAAGGATTTGGAGGTGCTGGAAGGTGTCCAGAGAAGGGCCACGAGGATGAGCAGAGGGCTGGAGCTGCTCTCCTACGGGGACAGACTGAGGGAGCTGGGGCTGTTCAGTCTGGAGAAGAGAAGGTGCTAAGGAGACCTAATTGTGGCCTTCCAGTATCTGAAGGGGGCTACGAGAAAGTTGGGGAGGGATTTTTAGGGTGTCAGGGAGTGATAGGACTGGGGGGAATGGAGCAAAACTAGAAGTGAGTCGATTCAGATTGAATGTTAGGAAGAAGCTCTTCCCCATGAGGGTGGTGAGAGCCTGGCACAGGTTGCCCTGGGCGGTGGTGGAAGCCTCACCTCTTGGAGGTTTTTGCAGCCAGGCTGGATGTGGCTGTGAGCAACCTGCTGTAGTGTGAGGTGTCCCTGGCCATGGCAGGGGGCTTGGAAGTGGCTGATCCTTGAGGTCCCTTCCACCCCTAACAATTCTATGATTCTTGGTCCAGAGAAGAGCAGCAACACTGTTCTTGAGGGGTTTGGAGGATGTCATATGAGGAGCAGCTGAGGGAGCTGGGGTCATTTAGTCTGGAGAAGAGAAGGCTGAGGCTAGATCTTACTGCTCTCTACAACTACCTATCAGGAGGTTGGAGTGAGGCTGGTGCTGGTCTCTTCTCCCAAGCAACCAGTGATAAGATGAGAGGAAATGGGTTTAAGTTGTGCCAGAGGAGGTTTAGATTGGACATTAGGAAAGACTTTTTTGGTGAGAGAGTGGTGAGACATTGGACCAGGCTTCCCAGGGAGGTGATGCAGTCACCATCTCTAGAGGTGTTCAGGAAGCTGTAGGTGTGGTGCTTCAGGATGTAATTTAGTGCTCATGGTAGTTGGGTCAGAATTAGACTCCATGATCTTAAAGGTCTTTTCTAGCCTTAATGGTTGTATGATTGTGAATTCTGTGTCCTCTAAATAATAGCATAAGTCATACCAATTTAATTGGGCTCCTCCTTTTACCAGTTTCTTGAAGGGAATAGGTGAGGGATAGAAGTAAATGAATAGTGTAAATGTATAAATAATAGATTAGGCCCCTCCTACATTCACACTGCAGTCAAATCCCATCTGGGTTGATTAACAGAAGTGGTGACATTACCAGAAGAAAACTAAATAGTTTTGAAAACCCTTTCCACCAGCCAGTACCTATGGCCTATCAAAAATTCAGTAGGAAGACAGCACTTGTTTCTGGTGCCCTTTTTTCTCTCATCAGGCTTCTAACATTTTTTGCTCCTAGCTGCTGTTTTGAGTGTTCCATAGTTTGATGTATTAAAGCAGGCTTCTTTTATTGCCCGTGTTAAGAGCATGCAGTGCATTCAAACAGCACAGTGGTAGCAGCTCTTTCATCCTGTGCCTGGTGTATTTCCTTTCCCCTGCCTTCAGATTAGCAAAGCTTTTGTATTCATTTGGAGCAGCTGTAATGAGAATATTTAACACAGGTCAAATGCAGATGGTGGAACTCCAGAGGTCCTTGAAAACGGCCTGCCTTTTAACACTGGGCCATGATGGGAGCTGAAAGGCTTGCCAATTTCACCTTCCAGTGAGACTGTGATATTCTACTTGGAACATAAGTGGAGCCTTCACAGGTATATAGTCAACAAAAGAACAAGCAAGAAGTCTGCAGGATTTTGACTGAAGCCATTATTAGCAATTGAGTACATCTCTCTGCATTAAAAAATTATATGATTGCATAACATTCTAAATGCTATCCAGGAATTTAATTTGCAGGCTATAAAGCATGAAAATAGGAATGGGGAGCATTTGTTGTGTGAATGTTGGTGTAGACAGATACACATACAATCAAATCCTTAGCTGGTACAAGTCAGCAAGGCCCTGATTTCCATGAACTGGTTTGGTGGATGGGATGACCATGAGCCAGCAATATGTTCTTGTGACCAAGAAGGCCAAGGCCATTCTGGGGTGGATTAGAAAGAGTGTGGTTAGTAGGTCCAGAGAGGTTATCTTCTGCCTCTACTCTGCCCTGGTGAGGCTGCATCTGGAATACTGTGTCCAGTTCTGGACCCCTGAGTTCAAGAAGGACCTCAGGGAACTGCTTGAAAGAGTCCCATGCAGAACCACAGAAATTACTAAGGAGTGGAACATCTTCCCTATGAGGAGAGCCTGAGGGAGCTGAGGGCTCTGTAGCTTGGGGAGGAGGAGCCTGAGAGGTGACCTCATTCATGTCGATAAAGATGTGCAGGGTGAGTGCCCAGAGGCTGGAGCCAGGCTCTGCTGGGTGATGCCCAATGACAGCACAAGGAGCAGTGGTGGAAGGTGAGGCAGAGGAAGTTCCATGGAAACAGATGGAAAAGATTTGTCACTGTGAGGGTGACAGAAGCCTGGAGCAGGCTGCCCAGGGGGGTTGTGGAGTCTCCCTCTCTGGAGATACTCAAGACCTGTCTGGATGCGCTCCTGCGTGACCTACTGTAGATGATCCTGCTCTGGCAGGGGGCTCGGACTGGATGAGCTTTTGAGGTCCCTTCCTGCCCCTAACACTCTGTGATGCTGTGATGCTGTGGTTTGCACCAGCTTATTTGCCATTTACAGGTAATCTATACATGCATTTTAAACATTGTTTTTCAGTTAGACACAGTGAAGAAGTGGATGTCAAGTTCTTCAGGCTGGTAAACAGCCTGGTTCATCCAGACTGACTGATTTTCCCTTGCAGCAGTTCCCTTATAAGAGTTTTTTTGAGTGATTCTTCATCTCCTTTGCTGAAAATATTCATTCTGGTTGTCCTGTCACTTTTGTGTTAAGCAAGAGGGCATATAGGCATCCACTGTTTGCTTGGGCCAGAGCCCCTGGTCAAGTGTCTTATGTGTGATGACTGTAAAAGCCATTAACAGGATTTCAGCCCTGAGGGGAGTACCTGTTATCTGTGCTTCTTTGCAGAGGGGAGTATCTAATTTGGGGTGAAAAGGGATCAACTTTCACCCAGAGAAGTCCTAATTATGTGTAGGGCACTTTGAATCCTCACAACTAGGAAAGGAATTTCTGGAAAACCATCAGCTTCAAAGTTGTTTTGTTTTTCTTTGGTTGGGTTAACCCTGTCAGAAAAGCCAGACTGCCACCCAGACCTGCACAGACCCAGACTTGAGCAGCCAAGTCTAGTTTAGAGCAGTCCCCATCCATGGTGGGGAGGTTGCAGTAGATGATCTCTGAGGTCCCTTCCAACCTGAGCCATTCTATGATTAACAACTGCTCCTTCCTGAAAGTGTAGCAAGTTAATCTCTTTCAGACACCACAAGTGGTCTTTCCAAGTCACTGCAGTTTGATGTTAAGCACCAAGTAGCCATTCTAGTTCTTGGTCTTTTCCAAGGAGTGTATTTAACTTGTCTTTTTGAGTGTGAGTTCATTAAAAATCAGAAAACTCAGATCTCAGAAACTGGTCAAACTTTTATACTGAGAGTCTTCCCTGTAGCTCTGCAGGCAGTATCCTCTTTGGCATGGTTATGCAGGACCTGGCAAAGCCTTCTTGCTGCAGGGAGGAAGCTCAGCTATTGAGTAGTGTAGTGGGTCTGGTCAGGATGGAGTTAACTTTATTCTTAGCAGCCCCCATAGCAGGTCTGTTTTGGGCAGATCTGGGACATCCCATACCATATAATATCCTTCCAGTATCTGAAGGGGGCCCACAAGAAAGCTGGGGAGGGACTTGTTAGGGTGTCAGAGAGTGATAGGACTAGGAGGAATGGAAAAAAACTAGAAATGGGGAGATTGAGATTGGATGTTAGGAAGAAGTTCTTCCCCACGAGGGTGGTGAGAGCCTGGCACAGGTTGCCCAGGGAGGTGGCAGAAGCCTCATCCCTGGAGGTTTTTGCAGCCAGGCTGGATGTGGCTGTGAGCAACCTGCTGTAGTGTGAGGTGTCCCTGCCCATGGCAGAGGGGGTGGAACTAGCTGATCCATGAGGTCCCTTCCAACCCTGACAATTCTATGATTCTATGATCCTGCACAGCACTAAAACCTGGGAATGGGCATTCCTCAGAACCTAAATGGGCATCAGTCCATTAGTGGCAGGTGATGAATCACAGAATCACATAATGGTTTGGGTTGGAAGGGACCTTAAAGATCATCTAATTCCAACTTCCCTACCCTGAGCAGGGACACCTCACACCTGAGCAGGTTGATCACAGCCACATCCAGCCTGGCCTTAGGATAGGACATCCAGAACTTCTCTGGTCAACCCGTCCCAGTTTCTCACCACCCTCAGAGAGAAGAACTTCTTCTTTTTGTCTAATCTAAATTTACCCTCTTTCCATGCCATGAGCAGGACACCATCCACTAGCCCAGGTCACTCAATGCTTCATCCAACCTGGCCTTGAGCAACTCCAGGGAGGGACCTCCCTGGGCAGCCTCTTCCAATGTCTCACCAGCCTCTCTGTAAAGAATTTCTTTCTAATAAGTCAGGAAAAGCCTGAAAATTGGTTTGAAAATTAGTTCCAGAGCTCCAGGTCAAAGCTCAGAAGGAAAGCAGACTTTCAGGGAAACCTTCTGGGCAATCAGGATCTGAAATTCAAATTCTAAATCACAAAATCAGTTCTCCTTCATGCCCACAAAGTGGATTTTGACCATTGACTTTCCTCCTTTTCTGTCCCATGTGGCTCCACACTCTCAAATTCGTTTCAAGTGGAATCTTTCCCTCTTGAACAGCCTTGATTCAGTTCAAGTCTCTTTCCTAAGTGCTTATTTTTGACACCACACATGCAGAATAAAGGCCTCCAAGTGACAGTCTGTGATCACATTTCACCTGGCAGACTTTCAGTTCCTATTGCCATCAATTGATGACTTTGTTCCTTAAAGAGTTACCTTCCCCCCCCCCCCCCCCCATGGTAACTGGTAGATTGAATGATGTATGTTTAAGGGGTGTTTGAAGGAATATTAACTTCTGTCATTAAGTGGTTATCTCTTGGCTCAGGAACCTTTGGTTTGTTGGGAGACAGTTAATGTTTTTGAAGCAAACAAAGCAGCTTTTCCAAGATGTAATTATTCCCTTATCAATTTTACATTCTCCTGCCCTTTTGAGCATCCAGCATGCAGGGCTGGAATTTACATTTAGCTCTGCAGGATGTGCTTTCAATATTATTATGATTATGAAGGAAGAAATCCCAAATCAAAGTGAATTTTTGCTACAATGGTGAGGTGTGGGAAGGTGCAATTGGAGCAACAGCAGCGTGCATTATTGTATTGAACTAACTCACAGCTTGACAGAAAGTCCCTGCTGGGGGAGAAATGTAGGGGAACTGGCAGAGTTTTGCTACATCTGCTCCCTACTGCTAACAGGCTTTAACCTGCTTCATTTTTATTATGCTTGCTGTTTAGATATTTTGCTTCTGAAATTATATCTGTAACTAGGAGAGCACATGAAAGGGAGCACGACAGGTAGGGGCTGTTTAAAAATTGAGCACTATCAGCAAGGGATATTAAAGGCCATAATGAGTAGGACGCTTGCCTTCTCAGTGTGGGGTTTTTAGAGTTCAGGCACTGCAGTGCTGGTGGAAAGACTGAGTGTAGGTAGTGGGTAAAAGAGATTTCGTAGCCTCAGTAGCTCGTACAGCCAGAAGGCACCATTAGATCATTTAGCCTGACCTGTATATCACAGACCATTACATTTCACCCAGATAGTCCTATTTTGAACCCTGTGAGTATACTTAGGCTAAAAGGAAGAAATTCTTCCCAGAAAGAGGGATTGGCCATTGGAATGTGCTGCCAGGGAGGTGGTGGAGTCACCATCCCTGGAGGTGTTTAGGAAGAGCCTAGATGCGGCACTTGGTGCCATGGTTTAATTGATGAGATGGTGTTGGGTGATAGCTGGGACTGGATGATCTCAAAGGTCTTTTTCAACCTGGTTAATTCTGTATTCTGTAAAATATATCAGGCTGTAAGAGTTTGAAATGCTTTATGCCACTGGATGAGAACCTGAGGCTGAAATTCCCATGCAGGAGGAAGGATGTTTTGTCAGGTTGGGAAGCACACATGGTAGTAGTGTGACTGTTTCTGCAGAATAAGCCCCCCCAAAAAAGCCCCCAATAAAACTAGACCCTGAAAGGCTTAGATGCATTTAACAAAAGGGGAAATTCCTTTCTAACCCCTTTGGTTAGATATTCTATGGGCAGAATCCAAGGGCATGAGATTGAACACATCCAAGTGCCGGGTTCTGCACATTGGCCACAGCAACCCCAGGCAGTGCTACAGGCTGGGGTCAGAGTGGCTGAGAGCAGCCAGGCAGAGAGGGACCTGGGGGTGCTGGTTGATGGTAGGCTGAACATGAGCCAGCAGTGTGCCCAGGCAGCCAAGAGGGCCAATGGCATCCTGGCCTGCATCAGGAACAGTGTGGCCAGCAGGAGCAGGGAGGTCATTCTGCCCCTCTACACTGCACTGGTTAGGCCACACCTTGAGTCCTGTGTCCAGTTCTGGGCCCCTCAGTTTAGGAAGGAGGTTGTCTTGCTGGAGCGTGTCCAGAGAAGGGCAACGAAGTTGGTGAGGGGTTTGGAGCACAGCCCTGTGAGGAGAGGCTGAGGGAGCTGGGGTTGCTTAGCCTGGAGAAGAGGAGACTGAGGGGTGACCTTTTTGCTCTCTACAACTACCTGAAGGGAGGTTGTAGACAGGCAGAGGTTGGTCTCTTCTCCCAGGCAGCCAGCACCAGAACAAGAGAACACAGTCTCAAGCTGCACCAGGGGAGGTTTAGGCTGGATGTTAGGAAGAAGTTCTATACAGAGAGAGTGATTGCCCATTGGAATGGGCTGCCTGTGGAGGTGGTGGAGTGACCTTCATTGGAGGTATTCAGGAGGAGACTTGATGGGGTGCTTGGTGCCATGGGTTAGTTGTTTAGGTGGGTTGGATTGGTTGATAGGTTGGACACGATGATCTCGAAGGTCTCTTCCAACCTATTCCATTCCATTCCATTCCATTCCATTCCATTCCATTCCTTATTCTATTCTATTCTATTCTATTCTATTCTATTCTATTCTATATATGATCATCTATCTATCTATCTGCATATCTACATTGATGCAGATATTCTGTATCTTGCATCAGAGCACTTGCTTACTGAAATGTTTTGCTGAAGCTTATTGAGTTTGTTGAGAAAAAAACAAAACCCCCAAAAAACCCCAACTCTAAAAGAAAACAAAACAAGGAACAAACAGACAAAACAACAAAACAACTAACTCCACACCAAAACAAAAACAAAGGAATAAACAAACACAAAAGCATAAAAGAAAACAAACTCCCAAACAAAGCATAAAGACCCCTCCAAAAAATGTAAATAAATGAAAACCTCAAACCAAAGGAAAACCCAAATAAATAACCCCCCCAAAAAAATATAAACAAAAACCCAAGCTCCAAAACAGAAACAAAGAAACACCCCCCCAAAAAAGACAAATAAATAAATAACCTCCAAAATGAAACAAAAATCAACCCCTCAAAAATGTAAATAAACCAAAAAACCAAACTCCAAAACACAACCCCCCCCAAAATATAAACAACCCCCCCAAACTCCAAAACAAACCAAAAACAATAAAAGAAAACCCCTCAAAACCCCAAACAAAAATAAACAAAAACCCCCAAACAAAACCAAAAAATGAACAAAAATAACCCCCCAAACCTGCCACTCCCCCCTGAAAGCCAGAGACCAGCCACAATAAACAAAACTTGGATTTAATCTTCCTCATTATGCACCAGTGGGAGTAATGAAGGGCCCAGCATCAAGGAGACGTTTTCCCCTCCTAGCAGTCAGATCCATTTTTACAGCTAATACTAATTGCCTCATTCTGAATTTTTAGGCATTTCCCCCTGCTTTTGACAGCCATGCTGGGAGTTCTGTGCTTAGATTCTCAGTCCAGATTCCTTGCAGTCACAGAATCACAGAATTGTCAGGGTTCAGGAGGGACCTCATGGATCATCCAGTTCCAACCCCCCTGCCCTGGGCAGGGACGCCTCACACTGCAGCAGGCTGCTCACAGCCACATCCAGCCTGGCCTTCAAACCTTCAGGGATCAGGCTTCCACCACCTCCCTGGGCAACCTGGGCAACCCCTGGAAGGGATTGGTCTCTTCTCCCAGGCAACCAGCACCAGAACAAGGGGACACAGTCTCAAGCTGCACCAGGGGAAGTTTAGGCTGGAGGTGAGGAGAAAGTTCTTCACCGAGAGAGTGATTCGCCATTGGGATGTGCTGCCCAGGGAGGTGGTGGAGTCACCGTCCCTGGAGGTGTTCAAGAGGGGATTGGACATGGCACTTGGTGCCATGGTCTAGTCATGGGGTCTGTGGTGACAGGTTGGACTCGATGATCTTCGAGGTCTCTTCCAACCTTAGGGATACTGTGACACTGTGTAACCTGTGCCAGCGTCTCACCACCCTCATGGGGAAGAGCTTCCTAACATCTAAACCTCCTCTCCTCTAGCTTGGATCCTATCACTCCCTGACACCCTCAATAGCCCCTCCCCAGCTTTCTCGTAGCCCCCTTCAGATACTGGAATGCCACAATAATAATTAGTGCTGTAGCTGAAGCTTATAACCATCTAGAATTGCAGGGGAAATGGTATTGTGCATTTTCCATTCCATATCACCACATGCTTCCCATAACTGATTAGCCAGCATTTAAGAATGTTTCCCTTGCTCTGATGGTGGCATAATTGTGCAATTATGAAATGCATTTTGAAGAGAGATTGAAATGTGGAACATTTAATGGGTAGCTGAAAACTCCTAAATCCACAGGGCTATCAAAGCTGTGCTTTTGCAGTGTGATGCTTACATGATAAATCAAGCAAATATTGAAGTTCCAGTCTCAAAGAGGAGGTTTTCTCCATCAGTGTGCATGCAGAAGTGGGTGTCTGCCTTGCAGCAGGCCAGTTTGAATTTTTCTGTCTTTATAGAATCATAGGATGGTCTGGGTTGGAAGGGACCTCCCTCGTCAAGTCCAACCCCCTCTGCAGTAAGCTGGAGCATCCTCAACTCGATCAGGCTGCTCAGAGCCCTGCTGAGCCTCACCTTGAATACCTCCAGGGATGGGGTCTCGACTACCTCCTTGGGCAACCTGTTCCAGTGTTCTACCACCCTCACTTTTTCCTAACATCCAACCTAAATCTGCTCTTCTCTCATTTCAAACCATTGCCCCTGCAGGCCTTTGCAAACAGTCCCTCTGCAGCCTTCTTGTAGCCCCCTTCAGATACTGGAAGGCCACAATTAGGTCTCCCTGGAGCCTTCTCTTCTCCAGGCTGAACACCCCCAGCTCCCTCAGCCTGTCCTCATAGCAGAGGTGCTCCAGCCCCCTGATCTTTTTTGTGGCCCTGCTCTGGCCCTACTCCATCAGGGTCGTGTCCTTCCTGTGCTGAGGTCTCTAGAGCTGGACACAGTACTCCAGGTGGAGTGCATCTATTTATTCTATTAAGTCATCATTTGAGCTTCATTTTCAAGCAAAGCTGTAAGCCCAGGGAGCAGAGGTCTTACCCTGCTTCTTCCAGACTTTCTGCACAGGGTTCAGCCTTTCCAATTGTTTATTTATCCTAGAGACTCGTTCAAAGCTGTGTCTTCACAGAAATGTGATACTGATTGCTCTTATTTTGATCATCTCACAGAGCTTCTCACTTCCTGAAACGAAAGGATTGAAACCCAGTAGATCCAATAATAGAAAAGAGAAACAAAATTAACAGGGGAACCATATCCTCATGCACTAAATATAATCCAAAGAGACTTTGTAAGGTTAGGTCTTCAATTTTAGCTGAGCCTTTTTGCTGTCAGAAGTGATGAATATTTGTACTGCTTCTTGGCCTCTGTTGCCAATCATGCTTAAAGATAGAATAACAAGTTGCTAAATGATTATGCTTGAGTGATGTGAGCTACAAAACAGATACAGTTATTGATCTGATTTCCCAGGAACTCTTCCTGGCTTTCAGGAGTTACCATATTTGCTAATCTTGTTTTAAGATCATGCTTACCTATAGGAAGCATGACATAAGCACCTGCGCTGTTCAGGGACCATGTCTCATGCAGGTTTGGATTCTGCAGAGACTTAAACATGTTCTTTATGCAGCAAAAGGCTGTCTCAACTTAGAAAAATCAAATTCACACTAGGTCTACTGTGGGAGTTGGGCCCTGAAAGTGATGCTAGTTAATTTCGGTGGTAGTTTCTCCTGACATACTTAGTCGATTATCATCCAGTTTTAGCCCTTCCCCTTGACAATTCCTAATCACAGCCAGCACTATGGTGGATGAGAAGCTTAACATGAGCCAGCAATGTGCACTTGCAGCCCAGAAAGCAAATCTTAGGCTGCATCAAGAGAAGTGTGGCCAGCAGGTCAAGGAAGGAGATTCTCCCCCTCTATTCCACCTGGTGAGACCCCATCTGGAGTACTGTGTCCAGTTCTGGAGCCTCTATTACAAAAGGGATCTGGAGGTGCTGGAAGGTGTCCAGAGAAGGGCCACAAGGATGAGCAGAGGGCTGGAGCTGCTCTGCTATGAGGACAGACTGAGGGAGTTGGGGCTGTTCAGTCTGCAGAAGAGAAGGCTCTGAGGAGACCTAATTGTGGCCTTCCAGGATCTGAAGGGGGCTACAAGAAGGCTGGGGAGGGACTTTTTAGGGTGTCAGGGAGTGATAGGACTGGGGGCAATGGAGCAAAACTACAAGTGGGGAAATTCACATTGGATGTTAGGAAGAAATTCTTCCCCATGAGGGTGGTGAGAGCCTGGCACAGGTTGCCCAGGGAGGCAGTGGAAGCCTCATCCCTGGAGGTTTTTGCAGCCAGGCTGGATGTGGCTGTGAGCAACCTGCTGCAGTGTGAGGTTTCCCTGCCCATGGCAGGGGGGGTTGGAACTGGATGATCCTTGAGGTCCCTTCCAACCCTGACAATGCTGTGACTGCAAGGAATCTCTCTGGACTAAGAATTTAAGCACAGAACTCCCAGCATGGCTGTCAATAGGGGGGAAATGCCTCAAATTTCAGAATTAGACAATTGATATTAGCTTTTAAAACGGATCTGACTGCTGGGAGGAGAAGATTTTCCTATGACTCTATGATTCTATAATATATTTATTGTGTAGATTTCAGATTTCCTGTACTCTTACTGATAGAACTTGAGATATGCTCCTTTTATGCACCTCCAAACTACCTCACTCTCTGGGAAAAGTTCAGCTGTTCTGCCTGGCCTGTTAACTGCTGGCAGTTTCATACCTAACCAATAATTTTGCATCACCACCATAGCTGCATGCACGATTTTTGCCAAGAAAATGTGTTTATTTTATGTTGTTTTTTCTTTTAACCAAAAGCCAGCATGTGGAATTAGAAACCATTCTTTAGAAAAGCTGACATTCATTTGAAATCCACTTGAGTTACAAAAACAAACTAGAGCAATGCATCTAAATCTCTACAGCCATATTTGTTCCCCTGTATCTGCTTTCCCTTTTTTCACATTTCTGGGTTGTTTTTGTTTTTAATGATAGATAAAGGCTACACACCTCAAAAAAGAAAAACTAAGTTATTTTGCAAACTGTGCTCTCAGATGCTGACACACACTGGAAAATAAAGGACTACTTTGTTGTCTCCCATTTTCCCTGTTTCGGGAACATAGAATCAATAAGGTTGGAAAAGACCTCAGAGATCATCAAGTCCAACCTATTACCTAAAACCTCATGACTAACTAAACCATGGCTTCAAGTGCCACATCCAATCCCTTTTTGAACACCTCCAGGGATGGTTTCTCCATCACCTCCCTGGGCAGCACATTCCAATGGCCAGTCTCTCTTTCTGGGAAGAACTTTCTCCTCACCTCCAGCCTAAACTTCCCTTGGTGCAGCTTGAGACTGTGTCCTCTTGTTCTGGTGCTGGTTGCCTGGGAGAAGAGACCAACCCCTACCTGGCTACAATCTCCCTTCAGGTAGTTGTAGACAGCAATAAGATATCCCCTGAGCCTCCTCTTCTCCAGGCTAAACAACTCCAGCTCTCTTCCAACCTGTTCTATTCTATTCTATTCTATTCTATTCTATTCTATTCTATTCTATTCTATTCTATTCTATTCCCAGCTTCTCCTCACAGGGCTGTGCTCCAGACCCCTCCCCAGCCTCCTTGCCCTTCTCTGGAAACATTCAAGTGTCTCAATATCCTTCTTAAATTGGGGGCCCCAGAACTGGGCACAGTACTCAAGACAGTCTCTCCCTGACAGAGTGGTAACTGAACTGCTGTCAGCTTTGGCCACCACACTGTGAGCAGAGAGGGCCAAAATCTCTGAAGGCCACATTCTGTTTTCTATTCACAGCATACAATCAGTGCTAAACACTCAGGTTTATCAGATGTGACTTTTAGACTGCCCACCTTGTGGTCAGGTATTTTTGGGCGTGGAGCAACCAATCTGTTTTGTTTTAGGAAAGAATACTACATGTCAGACCTTTCCTATTGTTTTGTAAGCTTTGCAAATATAAGATTCTTAACAATTTTCTTGTTATAAAACACTGTGGTATTCAGTCTTTGAATTCAGGCATCTTATACCAGGCATGCATGTGGCCTATTTATTAGATGAACTAGGATGTTGAAAAGGATTGCTTCTATCTCACTTTCTTCCAGAACTGACATTTTTATTCTGATTCAGTTTTCCTAGTGGAATCTTTACTTATTAAAGTCATAAACCCATTGTTGAGAGACTCTGGCAGAGCTTAAACTGGATCTCAGGAGTTTGATGCCCTGTGTTCAATGCAGGCAGGGTAAAAGAAATTTTAAATGTATTATTTAAAGGCACATTAATCTTGCTGCTGTAATGCTGTAATAATGCATGCCATAGAAGGTTTTCATAAACTCAGCTTCTAAAAGCAACATCACAGTAGCTTTCTTTTTTGTTCTCCAAGTCAATTCTTTGTAGAGATAACAATCATGCATTCATCTCTGTCTCTTATAGCCTGATTCCATATGCAGCTGTGAGATAGGTAGATCCTGGTCCTTACTCACATAACAAACAAAAAAAGAGTGTTTCTCCTTTGGAAGGGATGCTGAAATGTGCATCTTCTTCAGGTCAATGGAATAAATGGCTGGACAGATGGGCAGAGTCCAAGGGCATGAGATTGAACACATCCAAGTGCCGGGTTCTGCACATTGGCCACAGCAACCCCAGGCAGTGCTACAGGCTGGGGTCAGAGTGGCTGGAGAGCAGCCAGGCAGAGAGGGACCTGGGGGTACTGGTCGATGGTAGGCTGAACATGAGCCAGCAGTGTGCCCAGGCAGCCAAGAGGGCCAATGGCATTCTGGCCTGCATCAGGAACAGTGTGGCCAGCAGGAGCAGGGAGGTCATTCTGCCCCTGTACACTGCACTGGTTAGGCCACACCTTGAGTCCTGTGTCCAGTTCTGGGCTCCTCAGTTTAGGAAGGAGGTTGATGTGCTGGAACATGTCCAGAGACGGGCAACGAAGTTGGTGAGGGGTTTGGAACACAAGATATTTTAAGTTATTATTAGAGTTAGACATTATTTATCTGTTATTTACATTGATTTAATAGGTATTTTATCTTTAAATAAAAAAAAAAAGCCCACAACATTCATTCTTTTTTAAGATTAGTGCTTTAAAAGCAACAATTTGTGTAAGTCAGTCCATGGCCCTTCAAGCCCATCAATTCTCATTCAGGTGTGGCCATTCCACTGGGTTCAGGTTTGTTCTGCAGCGCTGCTGTGAGTGCATTAGGCAGTGGTGAGTGTGAGAGTGTTCTGTAGCTTTCCTGACTGTGTGCAGTGAAAATGGAGAGAATCTCTTCTGAGAGCTGAGGCATCCGAAATGCAAGGACTTGGTGTGGTGACTTCATCTGTCCAAGCAAAGCTCAGGAAAGCACCATGCACACAGCAGGTCAGATGAGAGCTTTGCTTTAACCATAGAATGGGTTGGGTTTGGAAGGGACCTCCAAAGGTCATCTAGTCAAACCCACCTGCAGTCAACAGGGACATCCTCCAGGTTGCCCAGAGCCTTGTCCAACCTGACCTTGAATATCTCCAGGGATGGGTCCTCAACTAGCTCCCTGGGCAACCTGTTCCAGTGTTCCACCACCCTCATGGTAAAGAGCATGTTCCTAACATCCAGTCCTTCCTGTGTTAAAGGCTCCAGAGCTGGGTGCAGTAGGCCAGAACACGTGCTCCTTTACAGAAGAGTCTACAACAGTGCTCTTAGAAAAGGACCCTTGAAAACAGATTTATCTTCATACTGCCACAGCTGTCTGCCAGACATTCTGAATCTCCATGATGAGAGAGCAGAATCAATTGTGAAAAACAACTTAATCATAACATATTCCTCTTCCTTTTTTTCCACTCTAAATGCTTAACTTCTATTGTTCCAGCATCACCTCAGTAGAATTTCTGAGCAAGACCTTCTCTCTTCATTCTCATTTACTCGACAGGCTATCACAAAGATATTCAGCTCTTCATGAGACAGTTGTGAGTTTCTGAAAGGTAATGCATAAATGCAGCATCCACGTACAGCACGAAATGTCAGCACTTGCTTTGAAAGGAAGCCAGAGGAGGTCATTGTTAGCAGTATTTCTGTCAGCTTCTGTAGCAGCTGGGGAAAGATTCTTAGTCCCCGGTAGCCGCATCGCTTGTGCTCTGTGCAAGCTCTGAAGGTAAAGGTTGTGAGCGCCGTGGTCCCGCGCAGGTGCACCCTGAAACAGTCTTTTCACACAGAATGAGTCTCATTTGTTTAAATTTGGGAATCTGCTTTCTCCTGCCCTTAATTTTCATGTAGTCCTTCGCATTCTAAATGGCAGCTGAAGGCAAGCAGAAATAGTGAGTAATTGATTTAACAACCTCAGACAAGTACAGGGAAGTAGAAAAGTTTGTCTTAGTGCTTGATGTGACCTGAGAGAGCTTCTTTAGACCTGGTTTGGTTTTTTTCCTCTCTAAACAGTACCTCAGCACCTTGGGCCAGCAAAGTGGCCTTTAAGCCTGGATGAACATGACTTCTTTTTTCCTTTTTTCCCCTTTCCTCCTCAGTGCAAAGCTCCAGTATTTCATCTTTTCAAACTGTTTTACAGCACTCAGAGCAGAATTATATTGACAAGGTTAGAATTCATCTCCTAGAGGAGAATGCCGTGCTCCTCCTGTTAAGTGCTAATATAACATTTATGTGGTGGAGCCTTAATAACAGCCCTGGCCAGCCTAATGAAAGTACTGAAAGCAAACACTATTCAGTGAGATTTTATTATGACTGAAGTGACTGCAATTTGAGACAAATTATCCCTATTCTTGTTCCCATATCAACCCCAGAAATGCTGAAGCAATTGCTATGTGTTTGGGATAGAATTAGGCTTCGCCGTCGTTAATATAGACGTGAGTGCATTTTTCATGTAAACAGCTCAGGAGGGTCAAGGCAGCAAAGGGATTCTGTGCAAAAAAATGCTTGTCAATAAGTTTGTGAGGGGATTTTGCAATGAAGTGCCTGCAACCTGTCATTATTTCTTCCTCTCCAAGTTGAGAGGGAGTGGATGAAAATCGAGCTGGTGAATTGAAGGTACTGGGAGCTCTCTGGCCTTATCGACTGCAGGCAAAATGACAGCTCTGCCTTCTCAGGGCTTTATTTCTTTCAGAGGGCAGGCAATGGGCACTATTCTCACAGTATTCCCAGCATATATATGGTGGTGTAAGCATTTATATATGTGTGTGTGTGTGTATACATATATACATAAAAGTTAGAACCCATGCATACAAAGAAGATGATGCAAATCACTACTATAAGTCCTGGCCTGTATCAGGAGTAGTGTGGCCAGCAGGAGCAGGGAAGTCATTCTGCCCTGTGCTCAGCACTGCTTAGGCCACACCTTGAGTCACAGTATCACATCATCACCAAGGTTAGAAAAGACTTCAAAGATCATTGAGTCCAACCTATCACCACAGACCTCATGACTGAGGCACCAGAATCCAACTCCATCCTCCTGATACTTGCCCTTTAGATATTTCTGTGCATTAATGAGATCCCCACATGGTCTCCTCCAGGCTAAACAGCCCCATCTCTCTCAGGCTTTCCTCATATGGTAGAGGTTCCAGTCCTTTAATCATCGTAGTGGCTCTCTGCTGGACTCTGCCCGGTACTTCCTTGTCTGTCCTGAACTGGGCAGCACAGAATTGGATGCAGTATTCCAGTATCTTTCAGCACTTCAGCTTTTAGAAAGACCATTGGTATGAGCAAAAGTGACTATGCAGAAAGACGATTTTTAGTGCAGAAGCAGTGCAAAAGAAATTATGTCCAGCATTTTCCAAAGGGGTGTAGGCAAAGTGGTGGTTTGAGAGCAGATTTAAGCTGTCAGACAAATTCATAATTGCTCAAGAGGACTTTTCAGTAAGAATCAGAGTGTTAGGGGCTGGAAGGGACCTCGAAAGATCATCCAGTCTAACCCCCCTGCCAGAGCAGGATCACCCAGAGCAGAATCACCTATACCAGGTCACACAGGAGCGCATCCAGGCAGGTTTTGAATCACCCCAGAGAGGGAAACTCCACAACCCCCCTGGGCAGCCTGTTCCAGCGTTCTGTCACCCTCATAGTGACAAAATGTTTCCTCCTGTTTCTATGGAACTTCCTATGCCTAAACTTTGACCCATTGCCCCTTGTCCTGTCACTGGCTCCATCCTCTTGGCACTCACCCTTTACACCTTTATAAACATGAATGAGGTCACTCCTCAGGCTCTTTATCTCCAAGCTAAAGAGCCCCAGCTCCCTCAGGCTCTCCTCATAAGGATGATGTTCCACTCCAACATCTTTCTGTCTCTGTGCTGGACTCTTTCAAGCAGTTCCCTGAGGTCCTTCTTGAACTGAGGGACCCAGAACTGGACACAATATTCCAGAGGAATATTGTGAAGAAGGAAGATGTAGAGGGAAAAGTCTCCACGAGATAACTGCACTGCACATCTTTCTTTAGAGTATTTCAGTTAACTGTGAGCAACATTAATTCCTACCAGCTCTGTAACACGCACAACCATTTGCTTGTCTTTCAGGCTGACCATTCAGAGATGTGTCATGATGTGCCTGCACCTGGACTGCTTGCTGTGGTAGTGGTACCTCAGCTCCCCAGAGCTGCTGCCATCGAATGGCACGTCATCGCAGCAGAGGATGATCCGCTCCAAAGAAAACACTTTGCAACGAGGATGTTGTCAGGGGGCTTCCAAATCGAGTGTGAGTCTGTGGAGTCTAGCTCTGCATCTTGTGCAGCAGTCTCTGTACAGCTCAGCTTCATTTCACCACCCACTTCTCAGCCTGATTTAGATGGACTTCTTCATGCCTTAGTTGCTGTCTTTAGACAAGCTGTTGAGAACCTTTCAGCAGACTGCGGCGCAAGTCCTTTGTCTCTTAGAGCTTTCTTCAAGGAGGATGTCTTTGATGCTGGAGCACTACAGACAGGTAAGACATATGATGACAGAATCCAGGTGTGAGTACTAAGTGTAAGGTAATTTTTGTTTACTTCTACACAAGGTTTCAGTGGGAGAAGACATTTTAGAAGTGCCTTTCAAAGATAGGTGTCCAAGAAGGCCAACAGCATCCTGGCCTATATTAGGGAACAGCGTGGCAAGCAGGACAAGGCAAGTGACTGTTCCCCTGTACTCAGCACTGGTGAGCCCACACCTCAAATTCTAGCTTCAGTTTTGGGCCTCTAACTACAAGAAAGAGATTGAGGTTTGTTCAACATCTTTGTGAGTGACATGGACAGTGGCAGTGAGTGCACCCTCAGCAAGTTTGCTGATGACACCAAGCTGTGTGGTGCAGCAGACAGGCTGGAGGGAAGGGATGCCATCCAGAGGGACCTTGACAGGCTGGAGAGGTGGGCACAGGCCAACCTCATGAGCTTCAACAAGACCAAGGGCAGGGTCCTGCATCTGGGTCGAGGCAATCCCAGGCACAAATCCAGGCTGGGCAGGGACTGTCTGGGGAGCAGCCCTGAGGAGAGAGACTTGGGGGTGCTGGGGGAGAAGAAGCTCAACAGGAGCTCTCAATGTGCACTTGCAGCCCGGAAAGCCAATCAGATGCTGGGCTGCAGCAGGAGAAGTGTGGCCAAGCAATGGTTTCAAGCTAGAGAAGAGGAGATTTAGATTGAATGTTAGGAACAAGTTCTTTGCCATCAGTGTGGTGGAACACGGGAATTGGTTTCCCAGGGAGATGGTTGAGGCCTCTTCTTTGGAGATCATAGAATCATAGAAGGGTCCTCAAGGACCATCCAGTTCCACCCCCCCTGCCATGGGCAGGGACACCTCACACCACAGCAGGTTGCTCACAGCCACATCCAGCCTGGCTGCAAAAACCTCCAGGGATGAGACTTCCACCACCTCCCTGGGCAACCTGTGCCAGGCTCTCACCACCCTCATGGGGAAGAGCTTCTTCCTAACATCCAATCTCAATCTACCCATTTCTAGTTTTGTTCCATTCCCCCCAGTCCTATCACTCTCTGACACCCTCAAAAGTCCCTCCCCAGCTTTCTTGGAGCCCCCTGCAGATACTGGAAGGCCACAATTAGGTCTCCTGGGAGCCTTCTCTTCTGCAGACTGAACAGTCCCAACTCCCTCAGTCTGTCCTCATAGCAGAGCAGCTCCAGCCCTCTGCTCATCCTTGGGGCCCTTCTTTGGACACCTTCCAGCACCTCCAGGTCCTTCCTGTAATATGGGCTTCAGAACTGGATGCAGTACTCTCACCAGAGTGGAGTAGAGGGGAGAATCACCTCCCTCAACCTTCTGGCTGTGTGTCACTTGATGCAGCCCAGGTTGTGATTGGCTTTCTGGGCTGCAAGTGCTCACTGCTGGCTCCTGTTGAGCTTCTCATCCCCCAGCACCCCCAGGTCCTTTTCTTCAGGGCTGCTCTCAAGCCAGTCCCTGCCCAGCCTGTATCAGTGCTTGGGATTGCCCCGACCCAGCTGCAGGCCTTGCACTTGGTCTTGTTGAACCTCATGAGGTTCAAGGTCAGGCTTGATGCAGCTCTGGGCAACCTGATCTAGTTGTGGATGTCCCTGCTGACTGCAGAGGGGGTTGGACTAGATGACCTTTGGAGGTCCCTTCCAACCCAAATCATTCTATGATGGAGATATGTTTGCTGCTTTTCTGGTTACCAAACACGTTTTGCAGACAGAAATGTTTTATTCCTGTGCATTTTGAAGTCCAAGCAGGATAAAGCCCTGTGTCACTTGTGCTCACCTCACAGCTGACCTGACTTTGAGCAGAAGGTTGGAGTAGAGAGTCTTGCTCCAGTGTGAGTTGTTCTGCAATTCCATGCAAGAGAAGCTGCTGAGAACCGCAGTTACTTCAGGGTCAAGCTGGAGAGCGAATCCCTTGCACTGAAGTCTTTGAGCAGCTCTCCATTTGATAGCTCACTTTTGTCATGATTCAGGACTCCATTCAAATAACCAAATTGTGGGTGCTAACAGGCCCTCTTTTCAGAAGAGACAATGAAATATTCATGGTTTAGAACAAGGGAATGTATCCTCTAGATCTGAGGGTGCCTGGTTTTGCACCTAGGCTGATTTCTTACCATTTTCACAGAACCACAGAAACCTTCAGGCTGGAACAGACCCTCAGGATCACCAAGTCCAGCCAGTAACCCTGCTCTGCTCTAGTTTATTTAAACAGAACTTGCTAACCAAACAAATTTGCTCCTTTTTCCTCCATGTTTATTTTTTTTCCAGATCTCATTCCCTTACCAAGAGAATACAGAACAAAATAATGTTTCAGCTCTAATTAATTTCTTCTGTTGTACATCTGTCTTCTGGGCTATGCTCAATTTGGGACAGCTAAGAACATGCAAAAGCACAAAAGCTTATTTCATCTGTCAGACCTACAAAACTGGTAGACCATACTGCTATTGAAATCAGGCAGAGCTTTGTTATCAGTTTGAGCAAGGAACAAAATCAGATCCTCAGTCTATATTTATCTCAAACAAGCATGCACTTTAAAAGTCCTTGCAGACCACAACTGATCCATATTAATTAGCTGACATAAATGTTAGCCCTCAAATACTCCACTGTCCCATTTTTTTCCCCCCCTTAACCTGCAGCAGTTTTTGAAGAACATTCAACTTGACATTGTTTAATAGATTTAAAGTACAAGAATTGAAAGCTATAAAAATGTGGCATAGAATAAGCATATTTAATCCAGGAAGCAAGGAGTGAACATATAGTCTGACAGAATGTTGTTGGTTTTACTACATCTTGTTTCAGAGCTAGAAAGGAAACCTGATAAAGCATATTCCTGGCACAGGATGAACGTTACCATTTTGCCTGCTCTCTTTCTGATGTTTCTCAGGCCACAGAATAATTCACTTCCAAATACATTTAATTTCCTTTACTCAATACTGTAATGCTCAAGAGAATGCCTAAGTTGTGTGCATAAAGATTTGATTTGATTCACTTCGTGAATGGTTTGGAATGAGAGAAGAGGAGATTTAGATTGGGTGTTAGGAACAAGATTCATAGTTTCATAGTTTCATAGTTTCAGTCAGGGTTGGAAGGGACCACAAGGATCATCTAGTTCCAACCCCCCTGCCATGGGCAGGGACACTCTACCCTAGATCAGGCTGGACAGAGCCTCATCCAGCCTGGCCTTAAACACCTCCAGGGACAGGGCCTCAACCACCTCCCTGGATAACCCATTCCAGGGCTTCACCACTCTCATGGTGAAGAACTTCCTCCTCACATCTAGCCTGAATCTCCCCACCTCCAGCTTCATTCCATTCCCCTTTGTCCTATCACTACCTGATAGCCTGAGAAGTCCCTCCCCAGCCTTCTTGTAGCCCCCTTCAGATACTGGAAGGCCACAATGAGGTCACCTCGGAGCCTTCTCATCTCCAGACTGAACAGCCCCAACTCCTTCAGTCTGTCCTCACAGGAGAGGTGCTCCAGCCCTCTGCTCATCCTCGTGGCCCTTCTCTGGACACCTTCCAGCACCTCCAGATCCCTTTTGTAATAGGGGCTCCAGAACTGGAGGCAGTACTCCAGGTGGGGTCTCACCAGAGCTGAGTAGAGGGGGAGAATCCCCTCCCTTGCCCTGCTGGCCACACTTCTCCTGCTGCAGCCCAGGATCTGATTGGCTTTCCGGGCTGCACCAAGTTCTGCACCATGAGGGTGCAGGAACACTGGAACAGGTTGCCCAGGGATTTAGTTGAGGATCCATCCCTGGAGATACTCAAGGTGAGGCTGGAGAAGGCTCTCAGCAACCTGATCTAGTAGAGGTTGTTCCTGCTGACTGCAGGGGTGTTGGACTAGATGACCTCTGAGGGTCCTTTCCAAACCATTCTGTGATTCAGTGTTATACTACCAATGGCACAGGAAGATCTGTTGGTGATTGTCATACATCCTTCTGGTTGTGTTCAGATCTCTGCACTGTCATCATAATTCCTGTCATTAGAGCAATTTTATCATTACCTCCACTGCTAAGAAATCCATTCTTGAACATCTGTAGAATGTCAAGACTACATTATATTTACCACTATCACTAATTCATTGCTGAAGAATTTAGAAGTACCTTCTAGTTCAGAAATGTTTCCAGGAGGTAGATGTAAAGGGAAGAAGAAGTCTCAAGTAATTTCTCCAAACAGTTGTTCCTGAAGTGTACTTTATTGATACTTTCAACCTGATACAAGACTATTACATATACTGTTTCTGATTCACACTCATAAACTCACAGAGCACGGAAGAGTGGCAGGATCACCTCTTTGGATCTGCTGGCCAGGCTGCTTTGGATGCAGCCCAGGCTGCCCTTGGCCTTCTAGACTGCAAGCTCACACTGCCTGCCCATGTCCAGCTTCTCATCCAACAGCAGCCCCAAACCCATTCCTGCAGGGCTGCTTTCTATCACTTCATCCCCCAGATGGTATTGATAATAAGGATTGTTCTGACCCAGGTGCTCTTGTTGAACCTCATGAGGTTTACCTGGGCACCACCTCTCCAGCCTGTCCAGGTCCCTTTGGATGCTGTCCTGTCCCTCTGGTGTATGGACAAGACCACAGAGCTTGGTGGTATCTGCAATCTTGCTAATGGGGAATTCAATCTCACTATGTCACTGATAAAAACATTAAACAGTACAGATCCTAGTACAGACCCCTAAGGGACACCACTGTCACTGCTCTCCATCTGGACTCCAGTCCGTTAGGCAGCACCCTGTGGATATGACCATCCAGCCAATTCCTTATCCACTGAACGGTCCACCCAGCAAATCCATATCTCTCCAACCTGGCAAGTAGGATGTTGTGGGGAACTGTGTCAAAGGCCTTGCAGAAGTCCAGACAGATCACATCCATAGGTCATCCCTTGTCCACTGATGTAGGCACTCCATCACAGAAGGTCACTGGGTTCATCAGGCAGGATTTGCCCTTAGTGAAGCCATGCTGGCTGTCTTTGATCACCTCCCTGGCCTCCACATGCCTTCTCAGGTCTTTCTTTTGAATCCTATGACATTTTGACCTGCCTGTAACACCAGCCCAAGGTGTTGAGGACTGTTAAACTTTCATGACCAGTTTTTCACATCATATTCTCATTCTCCTCTTGAGCCTTAAGGTAGTCCTGATGTTTCATGTGTAACAGCCCATTAACTCGTCACCTTCTTCCTTGTACTCAGCTCTGGTGAGGCCACACCTTCAGCATTGTGTCCAGTTTGGGGCACCTCAATACAAGAGAGATGTGGAGGTGCTGGAGCCAGTGCAGAGGAGGGCAAGACAGCTGTGATTCTCTGATTAAATGAGTGGGGTTTTGGTGACCAAACCCAAAAATTAACTATTTAAAACAATCTTCCATATTTTGTGTAAGATCTTGAGATGCAATTTAATGTCTCCTCTAGAAAAGCCTGGGAAGGAAATAAAGTAATGTTTGTCCCCAGATTAGAATTTCAAATCACTAGAGTCAAAGGGGGCTACAAGAAAGCTGGGAAGGGACTTTAAATATTTAGAGTGTCAGGTAATGATAGGACTAGGGGGAATGGAACAAAACTAGGAATGGGTAGATTGGCCACAGCCACCCCATGCAGTGCTACAGGCTGGGGTCAGAGTGGCTGGAGAGCTGCCAGGCAGAGAGGGACCTGGGGGTGCTGATTGATGGGAGGCTGAACATGAGCCTGCAGTGTGCCCAGGCAGCCAAGAGGGGAAATGGCATCCTGGCCTGCATCAAGAACAGTGTGGCCAGCAGGAGCAGGGAGGTCATTCTGCCCCCGTACACTGCACTGGTTAGGCCACACCTTGAGTCCTGTGTCCAGTTCTGGGCCCCTCAGTTTAGGAAGGAGGTTGACTTGCTGGAACGTGTCCAGAGAAGGGCAACAAAGTTAGTGAGGGGTTTGGAACACAGCCCTGTGAGGAGAGGCTGAGGGAACTGGGGTTGCTTAGCCTGGAGAAGAGGAGACTCAGGGGTGACCTTATTGCTCTCTACAACTCCCCTGAAGGGAGGTTGTAGCCAGGCAGAGGTTGGTCTCTTTTCCCAGGCAGGCAACACCAGAACAAGAGGACACAGTCTCAGGCTGCACCAGGGGAGGTTTAGACTGGATGTTAGGAGGAAGTTCTATACAGAGAGAGTGATTGCCCATTGGAGTGGGCTGCCTGTGGAGGTGGTGGAGTCACCATCATTGGAGGTATTCAGGAGGAGACTTGATGGGGTGCTTGGTGCCATGGGTTAGTTGTTTAGGTGGGTTGGATTGGTTGATGGGTTGGACACGATGATCTTGAAGGTCTCTTCCAACCTGGATTAATTGTATTGTATTATTGTATTCAGATTGGATGTTAGGAAGAAGTTCTTCCCCATGAGGGTGGTGAGAGCCTGGCACAGGTTGCCCAGGGAGATGGTGGAAGCCTCATCCCTGGAGGGTTTTGCAGCCAGGCTGGATGTGGCTGTGAGCAACCTGCTCTAGTGTGAGGTGTCTCTGCCCATGGCAGGGAGGTTGGAACTAGATGATCCTTGAGGTCCCTTCCAACCCTGACAGTTCTGTGATTCTCTGATTAAATGAGTGAGGTTTTGGTGACCAAACCCAAAAAATAATTATTTAAACTACTCTTCCAGAATTTGTGTAAGATCTGGAAATGCAATTTAATGTCTCCTCTAGGAAAGCCTGGGAGGGACATAAAGGTGATTTTGTTCCGGATTAGAATTTCCAGTCTTCAGAGTCAAAGCAGGAGACACTGCCACAGATCTTTTCAAATGATTCTCTGATCAGCTGAGTGGGTTTCCTGGTGACCAAAAAAAAAACCCACAAATAAAATAATCCTTTCTGTAAAGCTATCCAAATAAATTAGATGAATTTGTTTGCAGCTGATCAAGACGAGAAGGAGGAATGTGCATATTCTGCATATTGTAGCAGGCTGGTGTTACTGCTGTCAAAAGAGGCTCCAAGGTTTGTGATGCAAATGCCAGACAGATAGCTTTCTGTCATCCTCAGACCAGATGTGAAGTTCCATTGAACAAAGTGTAGTAGTGATGGGGAACTTCTCAGAGGCAATCCCTCATAACATGTGAGAGCATTATGGGCGCCATGCTGGGAGCCCAGGACGTGTTGGAAGCAGGAGGATTAGCTTAAGCTGACATATACACTTAGTAAGAGGCTGTTAAGCCTTTAGAAGTCCTTAACATAAATTTGGCTATTTCTTTCTTGTTCTCACTTAAATATGCATTAATCTAAATGTGTCAGGATGATTTGCTATACCATCCAGCTGACCAGATTATGCTCCAGCAGGGGAAAGCTGAATGCTCAGAAGTTATCCCATTATGATTTCACAAGGATGTATGCAAAATATTGGGGAATATTTATTAGGGAGTAGAAAAGGTCTTGCATTCACCAGAACATCATATTACATAACCCCTTTTTAATACTACAGGAGGGGGAAAAAATGAAGTGGGGATATAAAAAAGGCAGAAGAGAACAGGAATAGAGAGACAGTCTGATAGCACCATTAAAATGAATATATAATTAGTTTTAAATGTGGCTGTAATCTGTAAATGCTTAGAGCTAAAAGGGCTTTTAGGACTGATGTGTTTAGCAAGTGTCAGTGGTACTACAGGTTAAAAAATATTTCTGATGTGGGTCAAGTGTAGTTCAACTGGGCTGGAGAAAACCTGACTTGAAGTGGGACTGTGTCTGGACCGTGAGCCAGCAATGTGCTCTTGTGGCCAAGAAGGCCATTGCCATTCGGGGGTGCATCACAAGGGGTGTGGTCAAGGGAAGTTCTCCTTCTCCTCTTCTCTGCCCTGGCGAGGCCACTTCTGGAATATTGTGCCCAGTTCTGAGCCCCTGAGTTCAAGAAGGGCCTCAGGGAACTGCTTGAGAGAGTCCACTGCAGAGCCACAAAAATGATGGAGAAGAACATCTTCCTTACAAGGAGAGCCTGAGGGAACTGTGGCTCTTGAGCTTGAAGAGGAGGAGACTGAGAGGTGAGTGCCAAGAGGATGGAGCCAGGCTCTGCTGGGTGATGCCCAGTGACAGCACAAGGGGCAGTGGTGGAAGCTGAGGTATAGGAAGTTCCATGGAAACAGGAGGAAATTTTTTTCCCTGTGAGAGTGACAGAGCCCTGGAACAGGCTGCCCAGGGGGGTTGTGGAGTCTCCCTCTCTGGAGATATTCAAAACCCACCTGGATGCATTCTGTGTGACCTACTGTAGGTGACCCTGCTCTGGCAGGGGGTTGGACTGCATGAGCTTGCATGGTCCCTTCCAACCATTCTGTGATGCTGTAATTCTGTTGAAAGAGAAGCCTTGGTGATCAGACACTCAGCAGTCCTTGCACTGGCACAGTAACATCCTGATGCACGTCCCTCTGATAAGATTGAAACTATTCCATTTCTTACAATGCTTCCTTAGCAACAAATTTTCCACTTTTCCCAAAAGACACATTCTCCAGCACTAGGAGGTGTACATCATGTAGTGGCAATCTAAGGGAGGTGGGAGAAGATCACGTGAAGATGTCAGGATGGGTTGTTTTTAACAACACAGAATACATCTGGTTGGAAGAGACCTCAATCGTCATCCAGTCCAACCCTAGACCCAGGACAGAAGGGTCAACACTGAACCACATCCATGTGTATTACAGTTTAATATCTTTTTAATTAATGCACTTTTAATCAACACTGGGATTGCTTTTTTCAACTTAACTTCTTGATGGATATGCCCTTAATACACTGGGAACCAGCTCCCTGTGAGGACAGCTGGGATCTCAACCTCCAAACAGTTGCACACAGGCCTGCAGGTTCTCATGTGAGTAATTCATAGATTCATAGAATGGTTTAGGTTAGAAGGGACCTCAAGGATCATCTAGTGCCAACCCCCTGCCATGGACAGGGTCCCCTCACACTAGAGCAGGTTGCTTAAGGCCTCATCAAACCTGGCCTTGAACACCTCCTGGGAGAGGGTATTCACAACCTCCCTGGGCAACCTGTTCCAGTGTCTCAGCACCCTCACTGTAAAGAATTTCTTCCTAATCTCCAGTCTAACTCTGCCCTCCTCAAGTTGGGGAGAGCTACAATGTGAGTAGAAGCTAAACAACCATTAAGAACTGTTTAATGAGTACCATCAAGGGTAGTTTGGAGGAGTTAGTGCCATCAGTAACTAATGAAGTTGTTTTGGTGACTGACATTTGTTGACCAAACAGAAATAGTTTTCAAATCCTATGATGCAATCTGAAATAGGTTGTACAAAAATGAACTCTGTTTTCTACCAAATTCCATTCCATTCCATTCCATTCCATTCCATTCCATTCCTATTCCATTCCATTCCATTCAGTACCTACCAAAATCTATTCTCCCTCTCTACTCCTTCTCATCTTCTCCCCCTCTACTCTGCCCTGGTGAGCCCTCATCTTGAGTACTGCTTCAGTTCTGGGCTCCCCAGTTCAAGAGGGACAGGGATCTGCTGGAGAGGATCCAGCAGAGGGCTATGAGGATGCTTAGGGGACTGGAGCACTGCCTGGGGAGGGGAGGCTGAGGGACCTGGGGCTCTTTAGTCTGGAAAAGAGAAGACTGAGAGGGGATTTAATAAATGTTTATCAATATCTGAGGGCTGGGGGTCAGGAGGGAGGGGACAGGCTCTGCTCACTTGGTGATCAGACACTCAGCAGTCCTTGCACTGACAAGGGGATAGGACAAGGAGCAATGGATGTAAGCTGCAGCACAGGAGCTTCCACCCTAACACATGGGGAACTTCTTTACTGTAAGGGTCACAGAGCACTGGGACAGGCTGCCCAGAGAGGTTGTGGAGTCTCCTTCTCCAGAGACTTTCAAGGCCTGTCTGGATGTGTTCCTGTGTGACCTGAGCTAGATTGTGTGGTCCTGCTCTGGCAGGGGGGTTGGACTCAGTGATCTCTTTGGGTCCCTTCCAATCCCTGGCATCCTGTGAGGCTGTGATCCTGTGAGGCTGTGAGCCTGTAGGCCACATGGAGAAGGTGAGAACAGTTGCCAACCTGAAGATTTAATTTTCACTTTGTTTTTTGTGTGTCTGTGTTTCTTGTTGAGGAAGCAAAATATTTTCCAAGTCTAATACTTGAAGCAGGGAACCTACACTGCTGCTGCTCAGAAAAGTTATATAAGATATAAACATAAGATATGTAAGATATAAATATAAGATATAAATCAGATGATAATGTGCATAAGCAAATAGGAAATACTGCTGTGATGCATGAGTATGTTTGAAATGACATTTGAGAAGGGTAAAAGTAGCTATATTTGCTCTTCAGCCACAGACATGGCTTTGCAGTCTTGCTGTTTCTACCTAAACTATGCAGTCAGGAGAACTCCTGTATCAAATGACTAATACCATGCAGAAACGTTGAGCTTCTCCTGACAGTTTTCAGGGCTGTGCTGTTATTGTCTCTACTGCAAGTCACTGTATTCCTACTTTTAGCAGAGCATCATAGAATCACAGAATGGCTGAGCTTGGAAGGGGCCTCAGAGATCATCTACTCCAACCTCCCCACCATGGGCAGGGACACCTCTCACTAGACTCAGCTGCTCAAGGCCTCATCCAGCCTGGCCTTGGACACCCCCAGGGAGAAGGCATCCATGGCCTCCCTGGGCAACCTATTCCAGAGTCTCACCACCCTTGTACTGAAGAACTTGCTCTGCTCCAGTCTTACCCTGCTCTACCTCAGCTTCAAACCTGTCACTCTTGTCCTGTCTCTGGACACCCTGATGTAAAGTCCCTCTGCAGCCTTCCTGTAGGATAACTTCAGGTATAGGCAGGCAGCCCTAAGGTCGCCCCAGAGCCTTCTCTAAGCTGAAAACCCCCAGCTCCCTCACCCTGTCCTCGTTGCAGAGGTGTTGCTGCCCTTGGATCATCCTTGTGGCCTCCTCTGGATTCACTCCAACAGCTCTGTGTCCTCCTTATGCTGGGACAGAACTGGATGCAGTATTTGAGGTGGGGTCTCAGCAGAGTGAACAGGCAGAATCCCCTCTCTTGCCCTGCTGGCCACACTCCACATCTCACACAGAAGTGAGAATTTTTGTCTGCTGTCAAAGACATGGGAAAATTGTTTTAGTGGTTGTGTTGCCTCTTGACTCCATTTGCATAGGGAAGTGTTTTGTGCCTGTGAGGCAGCTTAAAATATATTAGACCCTACCATAAGGCTGTGGCCTTCTCTCATTTAAGATGGGAAATCTATATATTAAGTGCACAGATACTGGATTCAACTACTGAATGCCAAGGCCAGACAGCAAAGGTAGAACTCATCCTTATTCAGAGTGGGCAGTCTGTGACATCTAAAGGTTATGTTTTGTGCAGTCATGCATAAAAATCCTGGGCAAATCTTTAAATGGAAACAAATTCTTTAATTGTTTGGCCCAAGTCTGTTACAGAGGATACACCTTTTATCCTTGATACACAACAGCAGCAATATATTGCTAAGGCTGGCTTAAAGCTACACATTCAGATTTCTTTCAGAATATGACAGAATCACAGAAGTTCAGTGGCTGGAAGGGACCTCAAAAGCTCATCCAGTCCAACCCCCCTGCCAGAGCAGGGTCACCTAGAGCAGATCACACAGGAACACATCCAGGAGTGTTTTGAATATCTCCAGAGAAGGAGACTCCACAACCCCCCTGGGCAGCCTGCTCCAGGGCTCTGTCACCCTCACAGGGGAAAAAAAATTCCTCATATTTACATGAAACTTCCTCTGCCTCAGCTTCCACCACTGCCCCTTGTGCTGGCATTGGGCATCACCCAGCAGAGCCTGGCTCCAGCCTTCAGGACTCACCCTTTACATATTTATAAGCATTGATGAGGTCACCTCTCAGTCTCCCCCAAGCTAAAGAGCCCTCAGCTCCCTCAGTCTCTCCTTGTATGGAAGATGTTCCACTCCCTTCATCATCCTCATGGCTCTGTGCTGCACTCTCTCAAGCAGCTCACTGTCTCTCTTGATCTGAGGGGCCCAGAACTGGACACACTATTCCAGATGTGGCCTCACCAGTGCAGAGTAGAGGGGGAGGAGAAGAACCTCTCTCAACCTACTGGTCACATCCATTCTAATCCACCCCAGAATGTCATTGGCCTTCCTGGCCACAAGAGCACATTGCTGGCTCATGGCCATCCTTCCATCCACCAGGACCCCCAGGTCCCTTTCCCCTTCACTGCTCTCCAGCAGGTCCATCCCCAACCTATCCTGGTGCATGGAGTTGTTCCTTCCCAGATGCAAGACTCTACCCTTGCCCTTGGTGAACTTCATCAGATTTCTCCCTGCCCAGCTCTCAGCCTGTCCAAGTCTGGCTGAAGGGCAGCACAACCCTCTGGTGTGTCAGCCACTCCCCTCAGCATGGTGTCCTCAGCAAACTTGCTGACAGTGCACTCTGTGCCCTCAGCTAGGTCATCGACGAAGTATCTGCCACTAAAATCTAGCATCAATTTGCAGGTTACTTTATGCCACCAAGCTGTCTTTCCACATGATCTGGAAGTGCTCCTGATCTCTTAGCCAGCTTAATTGTTTGCACTGGCATTGTAGCTTGCCTGTTGAACATTTCCATGCAGTGACTTTTAGGGCAGAGTGGACCTGTCAGGAAACAGACTGCATGAAGTACAAACATCACAGCAAGATGTCAAAATTAATTTTGGGAGACTTTGCTTAGTGCCTTATTGACAGAGAACCACTATAAAAGCATCTTAAAACAATGACATCAGGCATCCCATCATTGCCAAAGTTGGATCATCTGGTGTTTAATATGTGAGGCATATATGATCTGTCTATCCAGAAACCACTTGTGACTAACTTATCCTTTTGAGGACACATCCCAGATTATGGTTTGCAATTACATAGGAAGTTTTCCCCTGAGACTGCTTCAACATGCCAACATGTTGGCACCAGCACTAAATCAATAAAAATGGAAAGAACTGAGATTTCTAGAGCCCTCTGCAGCATTTGTACAAATCCCTCTCTGTATTAAGTCTCTATTTATAAGCAAAGGGGGAAAAAAAGCCCCCAACACTGTTGTGGTGTTTGAAACAGTGAAGTTCACAGGCTCACAGGATGGCAGGGGTTGGAAGGGACCTCCAAAGATCATTGAGTCCAACCCCCCTGCCAGAGCACAGAATCCAGCACAGGTCACACAGGAACACATCCAGATGGCTCTTGAAGGTCTCTAGAGGAGACTCCACAGCTGCTCTGGGCAGCCTGTTCCAGTGCGCTGTAACCCTCACAATGAAGAAGTTCCTCCTCATGTAGAGGTGGAGCCTCCTGTGCTGGAGTTTCTATCCATTGCCCCTTGTCCTATCCCAGGGTGCAGCTGAGCAGAGCCTGTCCCCTCCCTCCTGACCCCCAGCCCTCAGATATTTATAAACATTTATTAAGCCCCCTCTCAGTCTTCGCCAGACTAAAAGCTGCAGGGCTCTCAGCTTCTCCTCACAGGGTTCCTACTCCAGTCCCTTCATCATCCTCATAGCCCTCTGTTGGACTCTCTCTGACTTAGGAATCCTACTAATCTTAAATAATTGTAGGCTGCAAATGCATTGGAGAGAATGTCATGCATGCTGCCCTCATTATTACACCTCTGCTACAAGGACAGGCTGAGGGAGCTGGGGGTGTCCAGCCTGGAGAAGAGAAGGCTCAGTAGGTCAGGTATCAAATTCAGCTGTCAGCAGTCTCTCAGCAATGCATCTGAACAGTCTGAGGTTATCCAAAAGGTTTGGCCATTTGCTTGGATACAGATAAATCTTTCTTGTTTTCTATTGGCATGGATTCATTCTTTATCAGGATTTGAGGATAAGAAAGAAATGGAAATAATGCCTTGATTCAAACCACAAATGCAGAAGATAATGCTGTGCTTTAACAGCCTAGACCTTACCTTTTGTCTGTATCATAGAATCATAGACCCATAGAATTGTCAGGATTGGAAGGGACCTCAAGGATCAGCCAGTTCCAACCCCCCCTGCCATGGCCAGGGACACCTCACACTACAGCAGGTTGCTCACAGCCACATCCAGCCTGGCTGCAAAAACCTCCAGGGATGAGGCTTCCACCACCAACCTGGGCAGCCTGTGCCAGGCTCTCACCACCCTCCTGGGGAACAACTTCTTCCTAACTTCCAATCTCAATCTACCCATTTCTAGTTTTGCTCCATTCCCCCCAGTCCTATCACTCCCTGACACCCTAAAAAGTCCCTCCCCAGCTTTCCTGTAGCCTCCTTCAGATACTGGAAGGCCTCAATAAGGTCTCCTTGGCACCTTCTCTTCTCCAGACTGCACAGCCCCAACTCTCTCAGTCTGTCCTCGTAGCAGAGGTGCTCCAGCCTCATGGCCCTTCTCTGGACACGCTCCAGCACATATGGATAATGGAAGCCAAAGAGGCTACCTCCCTGAAACCCAGGTATAGCATGGACACAAGGATTACTTACTGCTCAGAGTCAAGACTGTGGAAATGCCTTTCTATACCACTGACAGTTTTTGTTTTCTTCTGCCCTTGCCTTTTCTCTGTAGTCTAAGACATCTCTCTCTTGGACGTGGGAAGGAGAATCATAGAATGGCCTAGGTTGGAAGGGGCTTTAGAGATCATCTATTCCAACCTCCCTGCCATGGGGAGGCTATTAGAGCAAACTCCCTGCCATGGCCAGGGACACCTCTCAACTAGACTCTGTTGCTGAAGGCCTCATCCAACCTGACTTTGAACACCCCCAGGGAGGAGGTTTCCACAACCTCCCTGGGCAGCCCAATCCAGAGTCTCACCACCCGCATGCTGAAGAGCTTCCTCCTGAGATCCAGTCCTCCTGCTTGTGGCAACAGAAGGATGAAGGGACTTGGTAGCTTCACATCAGATGGCAAAATATATTACAGAGTTTCATTTTCCTGAAGTTCAGAGCTGAAGTTAGGGATGCTCAACAGCTTTGCAAATGAGGTGGTGCTTAGGGGCAGCACAAGAGTAAGAATAGGTAAGCAGAGCCCTGCAGAACAGTTCATTGAAGTGCATGCCTTGTTCCAGAAAGGAGTCTGAGATCAAATCTGTTTTGAGATTGCTCTTCTACTGGGCATAACTTTGTCATTTTAGAATTGCCAAGGGATCATGTCCTTCCCAAGCTTTCATGAAGAGCATGACTAATTGAAGCCAGCCTAAGGCATTTTCTGCAGTTACATACATGAAGCTAAATGCATCCCAATTTAGCTGATTATTTTGTCTGTGCATTAACTACACAGGATGTGCTTTGAATTCTTTTGTTCAATACCACGCAGCACAGCTTACCTGCTGTGATTTAATCAGGTATTTGGGTCACTCCAACTACAACAGCAACAGAAATGAAAAAAGACCAAACCAAGGAGGGCAACAAGCTGTGGAAGGGTTTGGAGCACAAGCCCTATGAGGAGAGGCTGAGGGAGCTGGGGTTGCTTAGCCTGGAGAAGAGGAGGCTCAGGGGAGATCTTATTGCTCTCTACAACTACCTGAAAGGAGGTTGTAGCCAGGTGGGGTTGGTCTCTTCTCCCAGGCAACCAGCAGCAGAACAAGAGGACACAGTCTCAGGCTGTGCCAGGGGAGGTTTAGGCTGGATGTTAGGAAAAAGTTCTTCACAGAAAGAATCACAGTATCACAGTATCACCAAGGTTGGAAGAGACCTCAAAGATCATCAAGTCCAACCTGTCACCACAGACCTCATGACTAGACCATGGCACCGAGTGCCACGTCCAGTCCCCTCTTGAACACCTCCAGGGACGGTGACTCCACCACCTCCCTGGGCAGCACATCCCAATGGCAAATGACTCTCTCAGTGAAGAACTTTCTCCTCACCTCCAGCCTAAACTTCCCCTGGTGCAGCCTGAGACTCTGTCCCCTTGTTCTGGTTGCTAGAGAGAAGAGGCCAACCCCTTCCTGGCTACAACCTCTCTTCAGGTAGTTGTCGAGAGCAATGAGGTCTCCCCTGAGCCTCCTCTTCTCCAGGCTAAACAACCCCAGCTCCCTCAGCCTCTCCTCACAGGGCTGTGCTCAAGGCCTCTCCCCAGCCTTGTTGCCCTTCTCTGGACACGTTCAAGTGTCTCGATGTCCTTCCTAAACTGAGGGGCCCAGAACTGGACACAATACTCAAGGTGTGGCCTAACCAATGCAGAGTACAGGGGGCACAATGACCTCCCTGCTCCTGCTGGCCACACTATTCCTAATGCAGCCAGGATGCCATTGGGGCACACTGGTGGCTCATGTTTAGGCAGAGGTCCCTCTCTGTTTGGCAGCTCTCCAGCCACTCCGACCCCAGCCTGTAGCTCTGCATATTTGTAGAGAGGTAAGGTTGTAGAGAGCAAGGTCTCCCCTGAGCCTCCTCTTCTCCAGGCTAAACAATCCCAGCTCCCTCAGCCTCTTGAAACATCTCTGCTTGGTTTTCAGATCATTGCAAGACTGGAGACTGGGGACAAGTACTTTTTTCTTCTTCTCATCTGAAATGATCAGGTTCACGTCAGAGCTCTTCGCGCAGTCCCCAAACTGTTCACCCCCACTAACACACAAAGAAAGCAAACCCCAGAGCTGCAGCCATGCTGAAATCCTTAGCCAGTATTTTGTCAAGCATCTGCTGGTGTTCCTGCAGCCATGCTTGTTAATTTGGCTAGCACTGTTACATTTGCTAAGTGACAATCCCTTTCTTAGCTCATTTGAGAAACTCCCTTTGACCAGATACGAATCTTTATCTGCTCCTACAGGCTAAACCTTTCTGCATGTCTGGAAGTAATTGCATTAACTTCATGAATCTGTTTCATGATCTTAAAGCTCCTATGGGTGTTTTAATCTGGTGTTTGAGCTTCCTTTCTTGATCAACCCCCCCCAAGCTTCATCCTGTAGTTGTGAAGTGGATTTGACTAGCTCACTAGGTTGATTTAAAGCTGTTTGACTGGGACTGCTGTGGCTTGCCTTCTTTATGGATCACAGAGTTTATGTTGGAGAAAACTCTATAGAAAGTCAAGTAATGAGCAGGGAAGAAAGAGAATTCAGCTTAAAAATTTGCTAAAATCTTTTATTGTCCCTAAAAGCAGAACCATGACCTTCTGCAGAAGTGGATAGAAGTTGTGGCCACAGGGAAGCTTTCACACAGACTTCATTGCAAGATTGGAGCTGAAGTGAAAGGCCAGATAGTTTACAGCCATTCTGCAGGCTGTGGACTGAAGGGGGGGGGAAATTACAGCTCCTGGAGCAAGTTCAAACTGTTAGCAATTAAAGCAGGGCTGTCATCTTGCTCGGTGTTCTGTCCATGCAGAGCTTGGTGAAAATCCATGAAAGGCAGCGTTAGTGACATTTCCAGGGTAATATACAACTCCCTGTAGCAAAGAATTACCTGCAAGTGCTGACTGCACCATCCTGACTTTCTTAAGAAGCATGTTAATTGCATTGTAGCCTTCCACTTCCATTTCCCAGCCCTTTCCTTTAACAGTTGTGTTTAAGAGCTGCTAGGGTTTGGTTGTGGCTTCCCCCCCTACATTCTCACTGAGCAAAAGAAGCTTCTAAAAGAAGTCCCAGGTATGTTTTTTTTTTCATTTTGTGCCTTCAGGGATTTAGGAAGTAGTGGTTTGAGTGATAAATATATCTATAGCTACCTAAATCTATATATCTATATCTAGATAGAGAGGTATAGAGAGAGATGGTAGAGAGAAATGTAGAGAGAGAGATAGAGATAGAGGTAGAGATGGTAGAGAGAAACGGAGAGAGAGAGAGAGAGAGAGGTAGAGATGGTAGAGAGAAACGTAGAGAGGTAGAGGTAGAGACAGAGATAGAGGTAGAGATGATAGAGATGGTAAAGACCGAGATGGTACAGAGAGGTAGAGGTAGAAATAGAGATGATAGAGGTAGAGAGAGATGGTAGAGATGGTAGAGAGATGGGAAAGAGAGAGAGGTAGAGAGAGAGAGAGAGATAGAGATGGGAGAGAGAGAGATGATAGAGATGGGAGAGAGAGAGATGATAGAGATGGTAGAGAGAGGGGTAGAGATGATAAGAGATGGGAGAGAGAGAGAGAGATGATAGAGAGAGATGGTAGAGAGAGAGGTAGAGATGATAGAGATGGTAGAGAGAGGGGTAGAGGTAGGAATAGAGGTAGAGATAGAGATTGTAGAGGTACAGGTAGAGATGATAGAGCTAGAGAGAGAGGTAGAGATAGAGGCAGAGATGATAGAGATCATAGAGAGATGGTAGAGATAGAGATGGTAGAGGTAGAGAGAAAGAGAGAGAGAGAGGCCTAGCTGTAGCACTTTTTAATCTTTTGATCTGAGGAGACCTTAGAAAGGATTTCAGTTCTCATCACCTGAATTTTCCTGAGAAGGAATGTGGACACAAGAGGAGGGAGGCAGTGACTTGCTGAGATTTTCTCAGAAAGCCTGTGACAGACACTGAACCTTTGTCTCCTGAACGCTAGCCAAATATTTTCTCCAGCCTACTCTCCTTCTGCGCAGGAGTCTAGATTCCAAAATGCCAACAGGCATGAGAAGCAGATGAAGTAAGCAGGTGTAAATGAGCACCCAGCTCCTGAAATCCCAGCCCCACTGAAGTCTGTGGCAAAACTCCCTTCACCTTTCATGGGCTCAACATTCCCCCCGTGTCAGGCCATCTTGTAAAGACAGTAGTGCCATATCTGCACTGAGGGGTCTTTCACATCGAAGCGCTCTGCTTTTTTTCTCCCTCTCTGCAGTTAAACTTGGTTGATAATTTCCTGTCAGCTTATATTTCTCAGCCAGACCTTAACACCTTGCTTTGAATTATTTTTTTCTGCTTTAAATGAAAAAAAAACCAAAACAACAAAAAATATGTGCTGATTGTTCTGAAATGTACTAAGCTTGGGTTTTATCATCATCATTTGGACAAATCTGTTTTCCTGGCTGGGTTCCTTTGTCTTGTCATTTCATAGGTAGTATTTTATCTGTTGGTAGCCAATTTCATTCTTAGATACAGACACAAAGCAAAGAAATATACAGAATACAGAATTAACCAGGTTGGAAAAGACCTTGGAGATGATCCAGTCCAACCTATCACCCAACACCATCTAGTCAACTAAACCATGGCACCAAGTGCCTCATCCAAGCTCTTCTTAAACACTTCCAGTGATGGTGACTCCACCACCTCCCTGGGCAGCACATTCCCATGGCCAATCTCTCTTGCTGGGAAGAATTTCTTCCTCACCTCCAGCCTAAACCTCCCCTGGCACGGCTTGAGACTGTGTCCTCTTGTTCTGGTGCTGGTTGCTTGGGAGAAGAGACCGACCCCCACCTGGCTACAACCTCCTTTCAGGTAGTTGTAGAGAGCAAGAAGGTCTCCCCTGAGCCTAAGCAAGCCCAGCTCCCTCAGCCTCTCCTCCCAGGGCTGTGCTCCAGATCCCTCCCCAGCTTTGTTGCCCTTCTCTGGACACCTTCCAGCAACTCAACATCTTTCCTAAACGGAGGGGGCCCAGAACTGGACACAGGACTCAAGGTGTGGCCCAACCAGTGCTGAGTACAGGGCAGAATGACCTCCCTGCTGCTGCTGGCCACACTATAAATGACATTAATTTTCCACTTGCCTTTCATTTGTTTATTTATTTCGTTTCTGTAGCCTACCTGATTACATTCTTTATTTTGTAAGGTAGAATGATATTTCATTAAGAGGCTGCAGAATTCCAGGCTTAAGGAATGTCTTGCAGTCTTGAGTCGAAGCTGCCAATACAATTGATTTGTAACTATTTAATTGGGGGTGGGGGAGGGAATAAATATAGTAATTCAGTCTAATCACTGTTAGCATATGAATTATATTCAGCCTGTAAACTCCTTATTATTCATACAGAGAGGGATGTGCCCAATGATTAAGACCCCAAGGATTTGGTTGATAGGATAATCTGCATTTCTAAAGCAACAAAAAAAAAGACCCCAAAGCAGTAGGGTATTTGATTCTTTAAAACAAAAGTGGTGATGCATGTCAAAGCATAGCTTGACAAACAATATCTGCAGCTTGCCTTGCCCATTGGCTGGCTCCCTCCTCTGTCGGGACTGTACAGGCTTGATCTAGTAATTGCTAATTATGCAGTTGTTTATCAGCTCCTCTGGACCGTCCTGCAATTCAGTCCAGCTCAGCAAATTGCTGTGCTTTAAGGCAGTTCTCTCTTTTTTTTTTTCCCACATCCTAGGAAATGATAATATCCCCAGAAGGCAAAGAATTAATAATAAAAATCCCCTTTTGTAAAAGATTATCATTGCAGAGCAAATGGAGCAGATCTTCCCTATCTTAGTGCATTTAATATTCTCATTTTTTCCCTCTGCAAGTTTGATGGAAGGACTATGTGGGGATCACTGTTTTATTAACTTGTTAAGAGACAAATTTACTGAGGCGGTGCAGCATATTGATTTCAGTGCCTGCAGTGGTCATGGATGACTTGGAGACATTTCCATATGGAAGCCAGCTCGTTCCTTACATGTTTGGTGATCTTGATTTAGCTGTTTAGGCTGGCATTAAGGAATTAGTGATTAAAATTACCAGGATGCTTTCTTCTCCATTACTCAGAAGGTTTTCCTGCCTTCCACAGAATCACAGAATGGTCTGGGTTGGAAGGGACCTCCAAAGATGATCCAGTCCAAGCCCCTCTGCAGTCAGCAGGAGCATCCTCAACTAGGTCAGGCTGCCCAGAGCCCTGTCAAGCCTCACCTTGGGTATTTCCAGGGACAGGGCTCCAACCACTGCCCTGGGCAGCCTGTTCCAGTGTTCCACCACCCTCATAGTAAACAACTTGTTCTTCACATCCAATTTCATAGTTTCATAGTTTCAGTCAGGGTTGGAAGGGACCACAAGGATCATCTAGTTCCAACCCCCCTGCCATGGGCAGGGACACCCCACACTAGATCAGGCTGGCCAGAGCCTCAGCCAGCCTGGGCTTAAACACCTCCAGGGACGGGGCCTCAACCACCTCCCTGGACAACCCATTCCAGGGCTTCACCACCCTCATGGGGAAGAACTTCCTCCTCACATCTAGCCTGAATCTCCCACCTCCAGCTTCATTCCATTCCCCCTAGTCCTATCACTACCCTATCACTATTTCAATCTGCTCTTCTCTATTTTGAAGCCATTGACCCTCGTCCTGTCACTGCAGGCCTTTGCAAACAGTCTCTCTCCATCCTTCTTGTAGTCCCCCTTCAGGTACTGGAAAAGTCACTATTAGGTCTCCCTGGAGCCTTCACTTCTCCAGGCTGAATAACCCCAGCTCCCTCAGCCTGTCCTTGGAGCAGAGGTGCTTCAGCTCCCTAGTTTGCTCACCCTCACTGAATCCTTTGTGAAGGATCACAGAAGCAAATCCACACTTTGTCTCATTCTATGGGAAACAACATTCTGGCTGGTAGATTTGAGGTTTGAAAGGCAATAAATAGAAACTAGAACAATGCATGTAGCACATTTTTGATCAGTTATTCAACTGATCAAGCATGCAACCATCTCTGGAGCGGGGGAGCTTGATATAGTTCATAAAATCCATCAGACAATACAGATGGCTTGATCTAATTATCTTTGTAGTTACAAGCATACATAGGTAAATATTTTACCCAAGATATTTAATGAGGAGTAAGGTAGCTGTCAAAATATTGACTTGCTGTATCCTCTAGGTACTTTTCCTGAAGTTTCTGAGGTCTATAAGCCTCCCAGCCTTAGAAATCGAAATGTTTTACTTCTGCCAGGTAGATGTGAAGCCTTCTTTCCTGTTAAAAGCCTCAGCAGTGAGAAAAAGGGTTTCTGTGCTGCATTTTGTGCAGAACTGCTAGACTGGTGCAGAATACAGAATTAACCAGGTTGGAAAAGACCTTGGAGATCATCAAGTCCAACCTATCACCCAACACCATCTCATCAACTAAACCATGGCAACAAGTGCCTCATCCAGGCTCTTTTTAAACACTCCAGTGATGGTGTCTCCAGCACCTCCCTGGGCAGCACATTCTGGTGGCCAGGCTCTCTGGGAAGAATTTCTTCCTGACATCCAGCTTAAACCTCCCCTGGCACAGCTTGAGACTGTGTCCTCTTGTTCTGGTGCTGGTTGCCTGGGAGAAGAGACCAACCCCCACCTGGCTACAACCTCCCTTCAGGTAGTTACAATACAATACAATACAATACAGTACAGTACAGTACAATACAATACAATACAATAGGTTGAAAGAGACCTTCAAGATCATCGCATCCAGCCCATCAACCAATCCAACCCACCTAAACAACTAACCCATGGCACCAAGCACCCCATCAAGTCTCCTCCTGAACACCTCCAGTGATGGTGACTCCACCACCTCCACAGGCAGCCCATTCCAATGGGCAGTCGCTCTCTCTTTATTAGAACTTCTTCCTAACATCCAGTCTAAACCACTATTCCTTGATGCAGGCCAGGATGCCATTGGCTTTCTTGGCCGCCTAGGCACACTGCTGGCTCATGTTCAGCCTACTATCATCCAGTACCCCCAGGTCCCTCTCTGCCTGGCTGCTCTCCAGCCAGAACTTGGAGACTTGAATTACAGTTTGACTAATCATCAGTTCCCCTTCTCCTCTGTCATTTCTTTGTTTAATATATTGCATGGGAGAGACTTATCACACAAGTTTTATAAGCTTGCAATAAAAATAATAACAACTGTTGTATTATATTATTTAAGTTGTAAACCACTGTAAGAAAGAGTAGGAGAAGTTACATCGACAAGGAGTCAGGAAAAATTATGGTGACAGAGTGTAAAATACATTGTGCTGATTACTACAGGGGGGTTTTGCCTGGTTTAGCATATTGTAAATCTTTGGGCAGCCTTCAGAATGAAACTGCAAGGAGATTTTTGCACAGGATTGTAGCAAGCAGTTTAAGGGGGGGGGGGTGGAACACAAACAAACAACAAAAAAAGAAGTAGTTAAAATCAGATTTACAATTTCAAAAGAGATCAGAAAAAGGTATGACAGCAAAAAAAAATCAAATCATCTGAAAGGTCAAAGTAGGAAGAGTAGTGGCAAATGAAGGATCACCATCATTGGAGGTGTTCAGGAGGAGACTTGATAGGGTGCTTGGTGCCATGGTTTAGTTGATTAGGAGGTGGTGGATAATAGGTTGGACATGGTGATCTTCAAGGTCTCTTCCAACCTGGTCTATTCTATTCTATTCTATTCTATTCTATTCTATTCTATTCTATTCTATTCTATTCTATTCTTTCTATTCTTTCCTTTCCTTTCCTATCCTATCCTATCCTATCCTATCCTATCCTATCCTATCCTATCCTATCCTATCCTATCCTATCCAGGAGTTTGAAACTTCCAGATTTCCCCTGAGAGGAAGATGGAATTCTGGCAGAATAAATAACCAACTTCTCTGTCTTCAACAGGTAGGTTATTGTTTCCATAGAACCATATAATCAACCAGGCTGGAAGAGACCTCAGAGATCATCAAGTCCAACCTATTACCTAATACCTAACACCTCCTGACAACCAAACCATGGCTCCAAGTGCCACATCCAAGCCTTTTTTGAACACCTCCAGGGATGGTGACTCCACCACCTCCCTGGGCAGCACATCCCAATGACCAATGGACAAACTTGCTGGGACAAACTTTCTCCTCACCTCCAATCTAAACTTCACCTGGCACAGCTTGAGACTGTATCCTCTTGTTCTGGTGCTGGTTGCTTGGGAGAAGAGAACAATCCCTACCTGCCTACAGCTTCCTTTCAGGTAGTTGTAGAGAGCAATGAGGTCTCCCCTGAGCCTCCTCTTCTGCAGGCTAAACAACCCCAGCTCCCTCAGCCTCTCCTCACGGGGCTGTACTCCAGACCCCTCCCCAGCCTCGTTGCCCTTCTCTGGACTCATTTATTCTTTTGTGCTATACTGGATGAAAAAGAGATGCCCAAATAACTTTGAATCTGGCAGGATTTATGGTGTTAGCTTTTCAAAGTCCTAGATTGACCTAAACTAGCTGCTTAAATTAGAAACATTTGCAGGAGGTCTCAAATATATTTAGCATGAGCTTCTGTCTATCCATGATAAAAATCCAGATGTCTTTCCTTTCTTTCTTGGTATGTTTGATTACATGATGAGCACCATAAATAATAATAACAATAATAATGATAATGATCCTTTAGCATCTTTGTAGAATCATGGAATGGTTTCCATTGGAAGGCACCTCCAAAGGTCATCTAATCCAGTCCTCTTCAGGGACATCCTTCACTAGATCAGGTTGTTCAGAACCTTGTTGAGCCTGACCTTGAGTATCTCTAGAGATGGGGCTCCAACCACCTCCCTGGGCAACCTCTTCCAGTGTTCCACTACCCTCATGGTACAGAACTTGTTCCTTAGATCCAAGCTCAATCTCCTCTCCTCTCATTTCAAACCATTGCCCCTCATCCTATCACTGCAGTCCTTTCAAATAGTCCCTCTGCAGCCGCCTTGTAGCCCCCTTCAGGTACTGGCAGGCTGCTATTAGGTCTCCCCAGATCCTTCTCCTCTCCAGGCTGCACAGCCCCAGCTCCCTCAGACATCCTCACAAGAAAGCTGTTGATGCTTCATCTCTTTGTCTTATCATATTTTTAGGGCTTTAATGCCCCCTAAGTGTTCTTGTGGTAGGTTGTGCTTTTGTTGCCCTGCCGAGTGATGTAGCCCAAATTCACCCAGGCTGAGGGTGTTGTGTTGCCTTCCTTTCTACTTTCCTCTGTCTTGCTTTCTGCAAAAGAGAAAGAAGCAGAGGTGATGCTCTGATTCTAATCAATCTTTCTAGCACTGTGGTAATTAAAAAACTACCTTGGACAAGAAGCCTTTCCAAGCCAAGCCCAGTCCTTCAGCTAATGTAGCAGAGGGGATACTGGTAAGAACACTCCAGTGGTGGTGTTCCAGGAGAGGAGTAGCCCTCTGTGAGCAGATGTCGATGGCTTTCCGTAGCCTGTCCTTCTCACTCCAGCATTCTGCAGTGCAGCAGGCATGATACTCCCTGACAAGTTAAGGCCCATGGCACAAAGTATCAGTGCTGGCCAAAGAGAGGGCTCTGTGGGCATCTTTAAACCTGCTTTACTTTAAAACTGACATCTGCCCCTGAACAATTTATTTCCCTCTAGCAGTACTGCAGCATTGTTAAAACCAGGTCTCATACCTCAGATCACATCTTCAAAACAGGAGGAGGCAGAAGGATAAATCAAAAGCATGTTTCACTCTGCCTTATAGGGTTGGCCTTCTGTTTGTGGGAAAGAGAAAGGTCACCCTTCCATCACTCACACTTTATGTTTCTTAGCAGTGGCTAAAGCCTCACATCCATTTTCCTTCGGAGCGCTTTCAGTTTCATTAACCCAGCATCCCTTTGAGCTAACAGAGCTCTTGGTGGAGACGTGGCTTAAGGCTCCAGAGGTGGAAATTCCTGTCAAGAGAGTCAGTATTAAGCAGAGGAACTGTTGGAGCTGCTGGCTGACTGACTGATCCACTGGGGATGCTGGGCTCACCTGGGGGAACCTGGAAGCCCTAAGCAATAGATAAGATCCAAGCACCTCTTCCATTCCCTGCCGGGCAATGCTGTGTGCTGTACCTGCCACCCATGTGGCTATACCTCACAAGAAGCACAAGAGGTGCAGTCTGTGGAATTCCTGATGGCCTTCTCCAAAAGTTGGGCTTTTATTAATACAAAAAAGCTGTTCAGGACTGTGTTTTACAGAATACAGAATTAACCAGGTTGGAAAAGACCTTGGAGATCATCCAGTCCAACCTATCACCCAACACCATCTGATCAACTAAACCATGGCACCCAGTGCCTCATCCAGGCTCTTCTTAAACACCTCCAGTGGTGGTGACTCCACCACCTCCCTGGGCAGCACATTCCAATGGCCAGTCTCTCTTGCTGGGAAGAATTGCTCCCTAACATCCAGCCTGAACAGTCTATTAAAAAATAATTCTGTCTGGATAATTTTCTATATGGATCTGTGTGATACATCTGTGTACCTGAAGGGGGCCTACAAGAAAGCTGGGGAAGGACTGTTTAGAAGGATATGTAGCAACAGGGTAGGGGTTAATGGTTTTAAAGTAGAAAAGGGTAGATTTAGATTGGATATAAATAAGAAGTTCTTTACTATGAGGGTGGTGGAACACTGGAACGGGTTGGCCAGGGAGGTGGTGGAAGCCTTCCTAACATCCAATCTGACTTCTTCCTAACATCCAATCTGAATCTCCCCATTTCTAGTTTTGCTCCATTCCCCCCAGTCCTATTGTTACCTGACACCCTAAAAAGTGAAGTTGTTTAACAGCAGAAGAGGTGGAAGGGACGCACCAGTGGTCTTCCATGACTCTGATTTTACCTTCTAGAGTCTGAAGAATGACTTTTCATCAGGAAGGGGGAATGGTCTGAAGCTGAAGGAGAGCAGGTTTAGACTGGATTTGAGGACAAAGTTCTTCAGTACAAGGGTGGTGAGGCTCTGGAATAGGTTGCCCAGGGAGGTTGTGGATGCCTCCTATCTGGAGGTGTTCAAGGCCAGGCTGGATGTGGCCTTGAGCAGCTGAGTCTAGTTGAGAGGTGTCCCTGCCCATGGGGGGGAGGTTGGAGTAGATGATGTCTAATGGCCCTTCCAACTTAAACCATTCTATGATTCTTGACCACTGTATTCTTGTTCATAACTGTGCTCATTGTGGTGTGCTCTCAAGAGGCAGAAGTGTATGCTGGGCCAGAATTTGGGGGCAGTCACTGGCTTTTCAAGTGTGTACCTTAAGAAATCATGTAATTTTCTGTGACTCGGTTTCCTACCTGTTCTGTGTTCCCTTTTCAGCTCCCTAGGGGCTTCTATTGATGGTAAACTCTTTGTGGTAGACTTTGTCTATGATCCAGTGTTTATTCAGAGCCTGATAAAATGACACATGAGCCTTGCTGAAGGCTTTTATAGATTATGTTGTAAATAACTTCCAGTCAGAGTAAAAATGACTTGTGGCTCATATCACTCTGTGGCCAAATCTCAGCCTCTTTTTCTCCCTTTTTGCTGCGTGTTGACACAGTTGAATGACTCTCCCCTGATCTTAAACCTGTAACAAACTATGAGCTCACATTACACAGGAAGCAGTGAGATTTATCATCTTTGGAGGCCATGAAGAGGAACAAAAGGCTTTCATCTTTCTCCTTTTCTTCCTTGACTGTAGGGAATAGGAGGGTGCTTATACCTTGGGTCACTGCCATGCAGGATAAAAACCCAATTAAAATAAATCTCCCAGACCAGGGGGAGGTAGCTGTGTGGCTCCCTCCAACTTTTGTGTGGATCATCAGCAATCCCTGGCAGCACCATTTCCCCATGAGAAGGGAAGCTGGGCTTTGTTCCACCTCTAAATACTACTGTGCCCCAGCTGATGTTGCACACGATGTCAGATGCAGTAGCAATGAAATTTTAGTCATTTGTAGACTCACTCAGGATGAAATCAGTGACCTCAGCATGAAAGGCAGTGAATGCCATGACCACTCTTTGTTCCCTCTTCCAGGCAGCTTAGATTAAGCTGTGCTGTGAAGCCAGACCTGGATCAATATGAATGATCTTCATCGACCTAATAATGGATTTAACATGTTTGGTGCACTTTTATCTGGTCTTGTTAGGTTGTTTACATTGGTGCAGCAGATTGATTTACAATGATAAGCATCTAGAAATCACCCCATTAGTTTGCAGGTGAAGCTATATCATATATCTAATATCTATCTGTCTAATCTATCTATCCATCCATCTATTTTATCTGTCTGTCCATCCATCCATCCATTTATCCATCTAGATAGATGGATGGATAGGTAAGATAGATGGGTAGATAGGATAGATGGATAGATAGATGGTTGGATACATAGATGGATAGATAGGATGGATAGATAGTTAGATGGATTGATAGATCATTGAATCATAGAATCAATAAGGCTGGAAAAGACCTCAGAGATCATCAAGTCCAACCTGCCACCCAACACCATCTAATCAACTAAACCATGGCTTCAGTGCCACATCCAATCCTTTTTGAACACCTCTAGGGATGGTGGCTCCACCACCTCCCTGGGCAGCATATTCCAATGGCCAATTACTCTATCTCTGAAGAACTTTCTCCTCATCTTCAGCCTAAACTTCCCCTGGCACAGCTTGAGACTGTGTCCTCTTGTTCTCCTGCTGGTTGCCTGGGAGAAAAGACCATCTCCCACCTGGCTACAGCCTCCCTTCAGGGAGTTGTAGAGAGCAATAAGGTCTCCCCTGAGCCTCCTCTTCTCCAGGCTAAGCAACCCCAGCTCCCTCAGCCTCTCCTCACAGGGCTGTGCTCCAGACCTCTCCACACCATCATTGCCCTTCCCTGGACACGTTCAAGTGTCTCAATGTCCTTCTTAAAATGGGGAGTCCAGAACTGGACACAGGACTCAAGGTGTGGCCTAACCAGTGCTGAGTCCAGGCCAGAATGATTTCCCTACTCCTTCTGGCCACACTAATTCTGATACAAACCAGGATGCCATTGGCCTTGTTGTCCACCTGGGCACACTGCTGGCTCATGTTCAGCCTACTGTCACCCAGTACCCCCAGGTCCCTTTCTGCCTGGCAGCTCTCCAGCCACTCTGACCCCAGCCTGTAGCTCTGCATGGGGTTGCTGTGGCCAATGTGCAGCACCTGGCCCTTGGACTTGTTGAGTGCCATCATGCTGGACTCTGCCCATCTGTCCAGCCTGTCCAGGTCCCTCTGCAGAGCCCTCCTACCCTCTAACAGATCAACTCCTGCCCCAGATTTGGTACTTTCTGCAAACTTACTCATGGCAGACTCAGTCCCCTCATCCAGATCATCAATAAAGATACTGAATAAAGATGGATGGATAGATAAGATAGATGGATAGATGGGATAGATGGATGGATGGATGGATGGATGGATGGATAGATAGATAGATGGATGGATGGATGGATAGATAGGATGGATGGATGGATGGATGGATGGATGGATGGATAGATTGGATGGATGGATGGATAGATGGATGGATAGATAGGATAGATGGATGATAGGATGGATGGATAGATAGGATGGATGGATAGATAGGATAGATGGATGGATAGATAGGATGGATGGATAGATAGGTTAGATGGATGGATAGATAGGATGGATGGATGGATAGATAGGATAGATGGATGATAGATAGGATGGATGGATAGATAGGATGGATGGATAGATAGGATAGATGGATGGATAGGATGGATGCATAGATGGGTGGATAGAAGGATGGACAGATACACAGATAGACAATGACAGATAATAGATAATAGATACTCTACTGTGCCAGCTCCTTGGCAGGTGTAAATCAGCATAGCTACAGTTTACAGCAGTTGAGAACCTGACCTAGAAACTGCAAGTATTACTTCACAGGATCACAGCTTAACATCCCATAAAGCAAGGACCACAAGGGTCTTCTCAACCCAGTCTAAAGATGGTTGCCACAAAGTCATTTAGAAACCTTTTCTACCATCTGCAGACTAAATGCTAGCCCCCCAGCAGATGTGTCTGATGTCCACTAGCCATGTGAACAGCTCTTCACAGTCAAGCCTTTTGGATGCACTGTGTCCAATCAGGTAGCTCTTAAACCCCTTGGATTTGGAGGCTATTTGTGAGCCTTGAATAAAGGAACAAATGTGGAAGCTGTACCAAACGTACCAGTTGGGGATGTCAGAGCACTTAACAAACACTGTTACAACCGAGTCCATGTGCAACCACTGAAGGACATATTTGCTTCAGTATGTCTCATGACAGCTTCCTAAAAAAATACACTTAAGTGAATTTAACACTTGTGAAAGGTGCCAGATTGACAGGCCCTGGAGAGAAAAGTTCTTGAATTACCAGCAGGCACAGCCGAGCTTCCCACACACACTGCCCCACCAGTGTCCCCAACCCTACCTGGAGGGCACAGCAACCAACTGTCCTACAGCTTGCAAATCTGTGCCATCTCCTGCTCTTGTACTGTGGGCCAAGAGTCAGTAGCTGTAATGTGACCTAAAGGGGAAAAAGCAAGTTCCATGGTTACTGCACAGGTGCTGTTGCAGTTGATCATTTTCACACCAAGTTTTCAATTAATCTGGGGGGGAGGGGGTGGGGGGAATAAGGAACATGCACATTGATCTGATTCTGCATACAGCAACACAAAAGTGTGTGGGAGCCTCTGAGGGAATGCTGCAGTTTGATCTGTCCACAGAGGCACATTCAGAGGACTGCAGGAGCAAGCACATGTGCCTGCACAGCCTGTGAAGCACGTTCTGAGGAGCCTCTTGAAAAGTGGGGCCGTCCTGTTTCATGTGTTTGTAATCATCTGTCTCCGCTCATAACTCATCCCTGCTTGGTGTCATTACAGCCCATCCTCCCCAGAGATTCTGAGCACAGCTGGCACAGCAAGTTCAATAACCATCCACCCCATAAAGAGATTGGGTCATTAGAGGGGTGAAAGCCAGCACAGAGGGAAAAGAGCCTTGTGATCTTTGCACTCTGTCACGGTCTCAGGGAAAGCACAAGTTCCTCCCTGAGTGATTGCCGTCTGAAAGTTCACTCCTCTCTCCTCTTTGAAATTGCATTTAGACCTCTCTGTGAGCACTGGAAGGGCATGCTTAAGCTTTTCTTTATTTAGTGCAGAAGGTTAATGACATTTTAAACCAAAGTGCAGGTTTATAACCTGGTGTGGCTCAGCTCTCAACCTGTAGGTAGGACATGGCTGAAAACAGAGGACTGAAAAGCACCAAGCAATGACTTCTTCTGCTCTGCTATTTCTAAGCTACAGCCAGCAGCCTGCAAGAATTATTAGGGAAGCTAAATCTTAATTCTTTCTACTGAGAAACAGCCATAATTAATGTGCAGAGGAGCTCAGCTACATTTGTTTATCTTTAAAAGAGTCATTTTTCTTTCTGCAGCTTGCTGTTGATGTGCATGATAGGCAAATGATATCCTGGGCTGCAGCGAGAGGAATGTGGCCAGCAGGGCAAGAAAGAGGACCCTGCCCCTTCACTCTGCTCTTGTGAGACCTCACCTCCAATACTGCATCCAGTTCTGGTGTCCCCAGCATAAGAAGGACACAGAGCTGTTGGAGTGAGTCCAGAGGAGGACCACAAAGCTGATCCAAGGGCTGGAGCACTTCTGATAGGACAGACTGAGGGAGCTGGGGGTGTTCAGCCTAGAGAAGAGAAGACTCTGGGGAACCTTAGAGCTACCTTCCAGTACCTGAAGGGGTGCTGCAGAGGGACTTTTCATAAGGGTGTCCAGAGACAGGACAAGGGGGAGTAGTCTAAAGCTGAGAGAGAGCAGGTTTAGTCTGGAGCTGAGGAAGAAGTTCTTCAGTGCAAGGGTGGTGAGACTCTGGCACAGGCTGCCCAGGGGTGCTGTGGCTGCCTCCTCCCTGTGGGTGTTCAAGGCCAGGCTGGATAAGACCTGAGCAGCTGAGTCTAGTTGAGAGGTGTCCCTGCCCATGGAGGGGAGGTTGTAGTAGATGATCTCTGAGGCCCCTTGCAGCCTGAGCCATTGGATGATTGTATGATATGTAAGTTGACTGGCACTGTGTGTACTTTGGAAGGTAACTTCTGTATATCCCTGAAGAGTTAGGTGGTGTAGAATTGTCTTAGAGATGGCATTTGGGACCAAAATTGTCATTGTTATACATATCAGTATAAAACCTCACGTGAGTCACTCACCTCAGCATTGCTGCTGCATCTGTCACACCATACAGCTTTAGCAAGACTCCCAACCAGCCTTCAGACTAAGCTGAAGTTGAGGATTCAAAGTCTGGGAGAAGGTTCAAGAGCAAATGCATACCTGGGAGAGGATGTTTGAAGATGGTACTGCCCATGAACTCTGGTTGAATGTCTCACCTCATTCAGACTCAGTTTTCCTGTGCAGGTTGTCTGCTTGACAGGTTTATTCTCTTCAGCATGTGGTTCATGTTTTGCCTTGCCTAGTTCTAAACATCCAGTGTAGCTGATCAGTCTTTGTGTTGAGCAGGGTTGGGCTTTTGCCTGCTTGTGTTTGCACAGGACCCCACTGGTGGGTTTAATTTATTGCATAGTTCTTACTTTTGACTGTCTCATGTTACAAATTCCACTTCAGGCTGCTACTTATCACCCATAAGTACTACTAAGTCCTTTTTCATGCCCCACTTTTAAGATTTTTGAGATGGAAGTTAGTCTTTTGTTTGCAGAAAGGCTAAAAGCTTTTATTGCCTGCTAGTAAGAGGGGAGAAGGGCGATGCCAGGACCTGTTCTTACAGAAGGACCTTACTGCACTGCCAGGAAAATCCAAAGAAAGAAAAACAGCTCTTTGCCTGCTTGACCTAAGGCACACAAGAGATTTGGGTACCACTGCAAGCGTTATTTCCCAGGCAACCAGCCCCAGAACAAGAGGACACAGTCTCAAGTTCTGCCAGGGGAGGTTTAGGCTGGATGTAAGGAAGAAATTCTCCCCAGCAAGAGAGATTGGCCACTGGAATGTGCTGCCCAGGGAGGTGGTGGAGTCACCATCACTGGAGTGATGGAAGAGTCTGGATGGGGCACTTGGTGCCATGGTTGAGTTGATGAGATGGTGTGGGTGATAGGTTGGACTTGATGATCTCAGACAGTCTTTTCTGACCTGGTTAATTCTGTTCTGTTCTATTTACCAGCAAAGGCTTCCTAAAGTTTACACAGAATCACAGAGTTGTCAGGCTTGGAAGGGACCTCAAGGACCAGCCAGTTCCAAGCCCCCTGCCATGGGCAGGGACACCTCACACTGCAGCAGGTTGCTCACAGCTACATCCAGCCTGGCTGCAAAAACCTCCAGGCATGAGGCTTCCACCACCCCCCTGGGCAGCCTGTGCCAGTCTCTCACCACCCTCATGGGGAAGAACTTCTTCCTGGCATCTAATCTGAATCTACTCCTAGTTTTGCTCCATTCCCCCCACTCCTATCACCCCTAACACCCTAAAAAGTCCCTCCCCAGCTTTCTTGTAGGACCCCTTCAGATACTGGAAGGCCACAATTAGGTCTTCTTGGCGCTTTCTCTTCTCCAGACTGAACAGCCCCAACTCTCTCAGTCTGTCCTCATAGGAGAGCAGCTCCAGCCCTCTGTCCATCCTCGTGGCCCTTCTCTGGACACTTCCAGCACCTCCAGATCCTTCCTGTAATAAAGGTTCCAGAACTGGACACAGTGCTCCAGGTGAGGTCTCAGCAGAGCAGAGCAGAGGAGGAGAATCACCTCCCTCACCCTGCTGGCTGTGCTTCTCTAGATGCAGCCCAGGATGTGATTTGCCTTCTGGGCTGCAAGTACACACTGGTGGCTCATGTTGAGCTTCTCATCCACCAGCACCCCCAGGTCCTTTCCTTACCCCATTCTGAAGCTCCCAAGGATGTGTCCCAGTTCAGTGGTTTGCAAAGTCTTTCATAGAGGGGAAATATTCATTAGAATTTTGTTTAGGGAAGGGCTAGAAATTATTGTTCTACATTAGGGAAGAAAAGGAGAGAGGTTCTTTCATAAGTGAGTTAAAGAGAAGCCTTCAGAAGAATAGAAAGGGGCTGGCTGATTCCCATCTTGCTGCAAGTTGAATTACAGGCTTTAGTCAGTGAAATGGATCAGAAGCCAAACCCCACCGAGTCCAGGAAGCTCTAATTAATCCCCACAGCAAGGAACTCTTCTGAAATTGGTCTTTAATCAAACTTGGCTCTGGAAACAAAACAAGGTATGGTGGCAGCTTGATAAAAGAGATGCAGTGCCAGGGCTGACAGGCCCACAATCAAACCACAACTAAAAATAACTGTTTGGTCTACTCCTTTTCTTTCAGATGCTCAAAAAAATGCTTTAGCTATGGTCTAAAAGAGCCTCCCCGTTGCCCAGACAAGTGACTCAGCTCCAGAAAAGCGAGGCTCCTGTGAATGTTCATGCCCTCCCCGAGGGGAGGCAGCCCCCTGCGCTTCCCACACCCTCCCATCGCAGCAGAGACACTGCTGGGGCTAGGAGGGAAGAGGAGCTGACTTCTGGGTTTCTTCAGAGGTGGTCATTTTAGTGTGAGGTGTCCCTGCCCATGACAAGGGGGGTGGAACTCGATGATCTTTGAGGTCCTGATGAGTAATTGTTCCTGCCTTAGTGTATTGTGGTCCTGCTTAGATTCTGTGGTCCTGCTCTCACAGGGGGGTTGGACTCAATGATCTTCAGAGGTCCCTTCCAAACCCTAACACCCTGGGATCTGTGATCCTGGGATCTGTGATCCTTCCAACCCTGACAATTCTGTGATTCTGAGGCCACCTGTCCCTCTCCCCTCGCTGCTGGTGGTGCAGAGCTCAGGCATCCTCACTGACTCACTTCTTTGGATTAAGATAAGGCAGTCACTTGTCTTTCCTGTATCTCCCATAAACATGAAGTCCATGGCTGCTCCCTTTGCACCCTCACAACTTCTCCTCACTGATTCTGAGAGCACTTTGAGTATTGTGTCCAGTTTGGGGCACCTCAATACAAGAGAGGGTGGAGGTGATGGAGCCAGGGCAGAGGAGGGCAAGGAAGCTGGGAAGGGCTTGGAGAATAAGTCTGATGAAGAGCAGCTGAAGGAACTGGGGATGGTTAGTGTGGAAAAGAGGACACCTTCTAGCACCTCCACATCCTTCCTGTACTAGGGGCTCCAGAACTCGACACAGTGCTCCAGGTGGGGTCTCACCAGAGTGGAGCAGAGGGGGAGAATCACCTCCCTCAGCCTGCTGGCTGTGCTTCTCTTGATGCAGCCCAGGCTCTGGTTGGCTTTCTGGGCTGCAAGTGCTCCCTGCTGGCTCCTGTTGAGCTTCTTCTCCCCCAGCACCCCCAGGTCCTTTTCTTCAGGGCTGCTCTCAGCCAGTCCCTGCCCAGCCTGTATCAGTGCCTGGGATTGCCCTGAGCCAGCTGCAGGACCCTGCACTTGGTCTTGTCGAACCTCATGAGGTTGTCATGGGCTCACCTCTCCAGCCTGTCAAGGTCTCTCTGGATGGCCTCCCTTCCCTCCAGCATGTCCACATTTATAGTTTCATAGTTTCATAGTTTCATAGTTTGTTAGGGTCTTTTTAGCTGCAACAAACCCCAAAATCACCCCCAATCCCCTTTGCAAAGGCTTTCATCACCCACCAGTGTACTTTGTTGTTTACTGGGGTGGATTTTAGTTTGGACAGGAAGGAATCACTTCAGATGAAGCAAGCAGTTTGTCCAGGTTTTGGCTTGAGGTCTTATATTCCACTATGTTCTTTTATAGTAAGTAAAAGTGTAGGGGAAAACCCTGAAGACTGACCACTGATAATTTGTTAAAAGCACATTTTCCCTTCCTTGCTCTGGTTGTGAACCGCAGAGGCAGCCAGCTGGCTGTTTCAGGATGGGAGGAGGGGTCTCCAGCTCCTCCTGTTTCACCTTTTCATTGCACTGCCTGATCATTTAAGGCAGAGGCTTGTTCCAGACAGCTTTAATTAAACTATGCTGTGAAACTGTATATAGATCAATGGAAATGATCCATAACAAGAGGCTAATCATGTCTTGAGCTGTGTTCAGTCCAGTTCAATCACCTTCTACTGTTTCTGTGGCTTCCCCTTCGTGTGCCCAAGCCCTCAATGTCTCTATGTATTTTTTAATCCATCTCATTAGTGACCATATGCCTTGGCTTCAAGGGAGACAAGAACTGTCTGCAATCTGCCAGGGATTTAGGGCCATCAATAATTTGTGAATAGTCATGTTGGTGCTGGTCGAAGGGTTAAGTGTTCTGCACACCAGGGGCACATCTTTGGGGACTGGAGCTCTTAGTCAACTGTTAGGAACCTGATCCCCAGTGATGCCTCTTTCCAGAGTACATGCTGCATGTCAGATCTCTGCAGCTGAAGCAATGGGGCTTTATTAGCTCAGGGATTTAAGAAGCTGCTCCAAGCAATGTACCTGTCTTTTTGGTCAAAAAGTGAAGGAAAGGTGGGAGTTGTAATATCAAAGTGATTTTTTTATCTCTATTTCTTATGTACTGGGCTACATGTGAGCTTCCTTTTCCTTACCATCTTCATTTTCACTGTCAGCTACCAGATTGCTCCTCTCCTGCAAATATCATAGAATCACACAATGGTTTGGGTTGGAAGGGACTTCCAAAGGTCACCAAGTCCAAACCCCCTGCAGGCAGCAGGGGGATCCTTCACTGGATCAGGTTGCTCAGAGCCCTGTCAAGCCTAACCTTGAATATCTCCAGGGATGGGGCCTCAACCACATGCCTGGGCAATCAGTGCCAGTGTTTCACCACCATCCTGATGAAGACCTTGTTCCTCACATCCAGTCTAAATCTCCTCTCATTTCAAACCATTGCCCCTCATCCTGTCACTGCAGATCTTTGCAAACAGTCCCTTTGCTGCCTTCTGGTAGCCCCCTTCAGGTACTGGCAGGCTGCTATTAGGTCTCCCTACAGCCTTCTCCAGGCCATATATTCCCATGTCCTTCAGCCTGTCCTCATAGCAGAGGTGTTCCATTCCCCTGCTCATTTTCATGGCCCTCCTCTGGACCTGTTCCATCAGGTCCATGTCCTTCCTGTGTTGAGGGCACCAGAGCTGGATGCAGTACTCCAGGTGAGGTCTTACCAGAGCAGAGTGGCAGAATCCCCTCTGTCCATCTGCTGGCCACGTTTCTTTGGACACAGCCTAGGAAAGCAAAACTATGACAGCCATTAGGGACACCTGATTTTGGAAACACCTCATCCTGCCTGACTTCTGATGAAGCCAGTGACAGCACAGATGTAAAGCCTGCCCTCTTGATCATTTGGAATGGCCTTTTAGGGGCTCCCAGGACATTTTCTTACCTACTCAGTGTGAAAAGCACCTCTAAGAACAGTAGTTTATGGCGCTAGATTGTGCCATCTTACATGGAAGTCACCATGAGACCACTGATCTCAGCATCCTGCCCCTACAGAGAAATGGCAGGAGCAGTTTGCAACGCCAGGATTTTTGGTGAGAGAGGGAATGGCTTTGAATTCTTTTTGTTCATTTTAAGTTTTGGTTATGCCCATATCCCTTAGGTGTACTCAGGTCAAGAGAAGAATGCAGAGTGCTGTGGAAAGAAACTGCAGAGCAAACTTCTGCTTCTCGGCTGGGAGCAGCAGGGATCCCTCTTAACAGGATGAAAATCTTAGCTGGTGCTTAGTTACCAGGTCACTGCTGAGCACCTGCAATAATAGACTGAATCCCTTTCTCACACCAACATGAAGAAGTTGGATGTTAGGAAGAAGTTCTTCCCCATGAGGGTGGTGAGATGCTGGCACAGGTTGCCCAGGGAGGTGGTGGCAGCCTCACCCCTGGAGGTGTTTGCAGCCAGGCTAGATGTGGCTCTAGGCAACCTGATGTAGTGTGAGGTGTCCCTGGCCATGGCAGGGGGGTTGGGACTGGATGATCCTTGAGGTCCCTTCCACCCCTGACAATTCTATGATTCTGAGCCCTGTGACCTGTGAGGTGACTTGCTCTTTGGCTCACCCTTGCCTGTTTTCACCTCTGGCGTCGATGCCAAACGGAAGTCAGCAGAACTTGGGAAGCCTGGCGCTGTCTTGGCAAAGCTTCCTGGGGAGCAGTACCACCACTACATTAAGTTGTGCCACTGCTGCCAGGTCACAAGGGAGAAGAGGTTTAGTTTCAGTGAATGAACCTGCAAAACTCCTGTTTTATCCTGGATGAGGCAAGGCTTTGACTGCATTGCCTGCTCACAGCTTCACAGGCAGTGATGCCACAAAACCTGCTCTGACAGCCTTCAGGCTCTGCCCACTTTACACCCTCTGGAGCCAGGATTGCTCAGTGCTATGAAGAATTGCCATAGTCACACAAGCTGCAGACAGAAATAACTTAGTGAGACCACAATGCATGCAGGCCATGCCTTGCCCTCAGAGACCTGTCCATTGGAGGGGTTGCAGTGGTCTTCCTGTAAGGATTCTTTGTAGGTGGACGTGTGGAGTCTCCACTGAGGCTGCCACAGATCAGAGATGTCTTCTGGCTGAGTTGCAACTTTCCATTCTTTAGTTCTTTTCATATTCTCCTAATTAGATCTTCTCCACTATTAATTCTGTTGCCACAATGGGCTTTAAATTCACAAACCTGTGCCACACATACCTGCCCCTTTAGAGCTTCTTGTAGCCTGATTCATTATTTGTAGCAGTTTCAGTACCTCGCCAGTCCTCGGCCTGCAGCCACAGATGTTGCCATCCTTGGACTTGCTCTGTTACATCTTTCATGCAGCACACTTCCATTGATTTCAAATGGAGCTGGTGCTTGGAATGGGTTTTTAAATGGCTCACTTCAACTTCTGGTAGATTGATGCTCCAGGGTGGGACTGGAGGGCAGAATTTCGTTTACACAACTACATGCTGAGCATCCAAATACCAGAACTGACAAAGGACTGAATTTCAGCCTGGCCTTCAGTTATTTTTTGCTGCCTGCACTGAGTTTCAGCTTGCTATATTTGTAACCAACAGACCACTCTCTCACTGAAGGTTAAGAAACCTGCTTTTAGCTGGTTTGCTGAATTATGGCCTCAGGCAATGTGCAAAGTTCATCTGAAATTAGTGAGCGAGGAGGTGGGAGATGATTCTTCCTCGTGGATACAGTGAGAGCTTGGAGTTGCATTTGGCTTCCTTCTGTTACTTCCTGCCTCACAACAGGAGAAGAGACAGAGTGGGGACCTCACTCATGTTGATAAAGATGTGCAGGGTGAGTGCCAAGAGGCTGGAGCCAGGCTCTGCTGGGTGATGCCCAGTGACAGCACAAGGGGCAGTGGTGGAAGCTGAGGCATAGGAAGTTCCATGGAAACAGGAGGGGAAAAAAATTCACTATGAGAGTGCTGGAACACTGGACCAGGCTGCCCAGGGGGGGTGTGGAGTCTCCCCCTCTGGAGATATTCAAAACCTGCCTGGATGTGTTCCTGTGTGATCTGCTCTAGGTGAGCCTGTTCTGGCGGGGGGGGTGGACTGGATCATAGAATCACAGAATTGTCAGGATTGGAAAGGACCTCAAGGATCAGCCAGTTCCAACCCCCCTGCCATGGCCAGGGACACCTCACACTACAGCAGGTTGCTCACAGCCACATCCAGCCTGGCTGCAAACACCTCCAGGGATGAGGCTTCCACCACCTCCCTGGGCAACCTGTGCCAGGCTCTCACCACCCTCATGGGGAAGAATTTCTTCCTGACATCCAATCTGAATCTACCCATTTTGTTCCCTCCAGTCCTATCAGTACCTTGGATGGATGGATGAGCTTTCAGGGTCCCTTCCAGCCCCCTAACACTCTGTGGCTTTGTGGCAGCTTTTCACAAAATGCATTTGGAAATAATATTCAAGCAGTAGGATGCAGCAGAAAAGGAGACAAAGAAGGTTAACTGATTGTTTTGGTTCTCTTTTAGGGCTGCAAGAACACCTTGACAGATACTTGGGCAAGAAGGCTCCAGCTCAGATTTTAGTGCCTGTGGTTGATTTACCAGGCAAGGAAGTATCATATAGCATGCTGGCTAAGCTAGAAGTTTCCAAGAGATGAGCTGGTAAGCAAAAGAAGAAATCAACCAAACCCAACCACATTCCAGCCAGGAGAGAACAAAGGAAAGAACTGAGCACAGCTGTGTGGGATGCTTGCATTAAGCAAAACTTGAGGCATCTTTAGCTCATTAATGATGCCTGATGGTATGGCAGCTCTTAGGAACAATAAAGGTTTCCTTTCTAAGCACTGTGCTTTTCTGCCTCCCTTATTTTTAGCTGTGTTCTGGGGACAGCAGGTGGCTCTCGGGAGATGCCAGTTGCTCTGATCACAGCGGTTCTTGTGCGGGACATATGTAGGCCTGGTGACAATAAACTGAGTGAGGTGAGACCAAAGCACGAGTTCAAATCATACCTAAAAGATTGGATTCCTCTCAGGTCTGTGTTGAATTAGAATCATAGAATCAATAAGGTTGGAAAAGACCTCAAAGATCATCAAGTCCAACCTATCACCCAACACCTCATGACTACTGAACCATGGCTTCAAGTGCCACATCCAAACCCTTTTTGAACACCTCCAGGGATGGGGAGTCCACCACCTCCCTGGGCAGCACATCCCAATGGCCACTCTCTCTTGCTGGGAAGAACTTTCTCCTCACCTCCAACCTAAACTTCCCCTGGCACAGCTTGAGACTGTGTCCTCTAAATTACACACTGCAGGCCAACTCAGGAAGACCTTATCTGGGAGCATGTTTTAATCCTTTTTCTTGCTTGAGGGACAAATTATTCAGAAGGGTATTCTGTAGCCCCTATTACAAAAGGGATCTGGAGGGGCTGGAAGGTGTCCAGAGAAGGGCCACGAGGATGAGCAGAGGGCTGGAGCTGCTCTGCTGTGAGGACAGACTGAAGGAGTTGGGGCTGTTCAGGCTGGAGAAGAGAAGGCTCCCAGGTGACCTCATTGTGGCCTTCCAGGATCTGAAGGGGGCTACAAGAAGGCTGGGGAGGGACTTCTCAGGCTTTCAGGTAGTGATAGGACTAGGGGGAATGAAGTGGAGGTGGGGAGATCAGGATAGATGTGAGGAGGAAGTCTTCCCCATGAGAGTGGTGAAGCCTGGAATGGGTTGTCCAGGGAGGTGGTTGAGGCCCCATCCCTGGAGGTGTTTAAGCCCAGGCTGGATGAGGCTGTGGCCAGCCTGATCTAGTGTAGAGGGTCCCTGCCCATGGTGGGGGGGTTGGAACTAGATGATCCTTGTGGTCCCTTCCAACCCTGACTGATACTATGAAACTATGAGACTTCACCAACACAAATCATGGAGATGATGGCCAGACTTCAGGATTTCCAGCAGGAGCAGGGAGGGGATTGTGCCCTTGTACTCAGCTCTGGTGAGGCCACACCTTGAGTACTGTGTCCAGTTTGGGGCACCTCAATACAAGAGAGATGTGGAGGTGCTGGAGCCAGGGCAGAGGAGGGCAAGGAAGCTGGGAAGGGCCTGGAGAATAAATCTGATGAAGAGCAATGAAGGAGCTGGGGATGGTTAGTGTGGAGAAGAGGAGGCTGAGGGGAGACCTCATTGCTCTCTACAGCTACCTGAAAGGAGGTTGTGGGAGAGGCTGTGTGGTCTTTCTCCCAGGTAATTCGGACAGACAAGAGGGAACAAGAGGGAATGGCCTCAAGCACCCCATCAAGCCTCTTCCTGAACACCTCCAATGAAGGTGACTCCACCACCTCCACAGGCAGCTGATTCCAGTGGGCAATCACTCTCTCGGTATAGAACTTCTTCCTAAGATCCAGTCTAAACCTGGACAAGCTGGTTGAGACTGGACATTAGGAAACATTTTTCAGGGCAAGAGTGGTCAGGGATTGGAATGTGCTGCCCAGGGAGGTGGTGGAGTCCCCAAGCCTGGCTGTGTTTCAAGGTGGTTGGGATGTGGTGCTGGGGCTGTGGTTTAGGGGTGAGCCTTGCAGAGTAGGGCTCTGGGTTGGACTTGGTGATCCTGAAGGTCTGTTCCAACCTGATTGTTTCTGTGATTCTGTGATTTGCCATCCAGCTTCGTGAGGCACTGGTGAGTCCCCTCATGCTTTACAGCTGGTAGACACTTATTAAAGAGCTGCCAGTATTCCCTAGGGCTCCAGTCCTCTCCAGCAAATCAAACAGGAGTTTTAGCACTGCTTTCATTAAAACAGGCTCAGATGCACAGGTGAAGCTCCTATTGATTTCATCACAGCTGCTCTTTCACTCATAACATTCTGTAAGATCAGGATAGGAGTGAAAGCCCTTTGGACACTGCCCAAGGCTGCAGAGTGCTGGAGAGAAATCTGATTTTCAGATAAAAGCTGTAAAATGAAACCCTCAAGAAAGACTATCAGGCCTTTGCCTTGCCTGAATTTTACATCTATATATTCTCATGGCTTCTCTGCCAGGCTGTGAGCACTGGAGCTCACAGGGGGTTGGACTAGATGACCTTTAGAGGTCTCTTCCAACCCAAACCATCCTCTGATTCTACACTACATTAGCACTGAGTATCACTTTTAGGTCAGACTTAAACATCTTTGATCCTTGTTCTTTCCCACAGTCAGAAAATATCAGGCACCAGTAGGGAGTAGGGGTTGTCCTGCTGGATAGCAGCTCAATGGAGAAGGACTTTGGTGTCCTAGTTGACAGCAAGTTCTGCATGGAACAGCAATGTGCCCTTGTGGCCAACAGGGCCAAGAGCATCCTGGGTTGCATCAGGAAAAGTGTCCAGAAGGCCTAGGGAGGTTCTTCTGCCCCTTTACTCTGCCCTGGGGAGACCAGACATGGAATATTGTGTCCAGTTTTGGGATCCCCTATTCAACAGAGACAGGGACCTGCTGGAGAGAGTCCAGTGAAGACCTACAAGGATGATGAGGGGGCTTGAACATCTCTGCTATGATGAGAGATTTGAGACACCTGGGGCTGTTTAGTCTGGAGAAGAAAGGCTGAGGGGGGATCATATCATGGTCTATAAGTATCTGAGGGATAGGGTCAAGATGAAGGTGCCAGTGGTGTCCAGTGATAGGACAACAATAGGTACAAGCTGGAGCACAGGAGTTTCCACCTCAATGGGAGGAGACACTTCTGTATGGTGAGGGTGCCAGAGCCCTGGAGCAGGCTGCCCAGAGAGGCTGTGGAGTCTCCTTCTCTGGAGGCGTTCAGAACCCACCTGGATGCATTCCTGAGTAGGCTGCTCTGGCAGGGGGGTTGGACTCGGTGAGCTCCTGAGGTCCCTTCCAAGCCCTAACATTCTGATTTGTGAGGGGCAGGGGCTTTACTGTTGCTTTGGGTTTGTTTGGGTTTTTGGTCCCCAAATACATCATCTTGTTATGGTTCTCTGTGTCAGGGAAGTTTTGCCTTCTGCAGCCTTCAAAAAGCTCTCTAGATTGAGGACTTCAATTGCTTGAAAACGTGTCAAGATGAACTGACCAAATGGGACTGCAGGGCTGAAACTGATTTAATAACTAGGGATTTGAGAGTAGAATAGCATAGAATAGAATAGAATAGAATAGAATAGAATAGAATAGAATAGAATAGAATAGAATAGAATAGAATAGGAAAGAAGAGAAGAGAAGAGAGAAGAGCAGAAGAGAAGAGAAGAGAAGAGAAGAGAAGAGAAGAGAAGAGAAGAGAGAGAAGAGGAAGAGAGAAGAGAAGAGAAGAGAAGGAGAAGAGAAGAGAAGAGAAGAGAAGAGAAGAGAGCGGAGGGAGGGGAGGGGGAGGGGAGGGGAGGGGAGGGGAGGGGAAGAGAAATAGAAGTAAAGTAGAATAGAATAGAATAGAATAGAATAGAATAGAATAGAATAGAATAGAATAGAATAGAATAGAATAGAGCAGGTTGGAAGAGACCTTTGAGATCATCCAGTCCATCCTATCACCCAACACCATCTAACCAACTAACCCATGGCACCAAGTGCCTCATCCAGGCCCTGAGGTCTTTTCCAACCTGGTTAATCCTGGGTAAATCACTCTTGAGTACTCAGTGGCACTTGTTTCTGAAGTAACCTGGTTTCCCCATGACAAATGTCTGTCACTGGAAGCACAGATTAAGAATCCTTGACAATTCACTAATTTATGAGCTCATTTTTAGTTGTGTTTTAATAGCTCTGGCAAAGCCAGCCCGTGTTGATGTATTAACCAAACATTCAAAACACAGACTTGAGATATTGAAAGCTTCTTTTTCCTCTCTTTTTTTTTCCCTCTCCCCAGCTTCCATCTGAACACTGAATAGTTGTTTTTTTTTGTGACATATTTTGAATTTTAATGTTACAAACCAGCCTGGGTACCTGTGAACTGAACCCTTATGGTGCATTGCAAGTGCCCTTCTTCCCGATGACTCACTGCTCCCCGTTTCTTGGCTTTGACTCCTGTTGGCTGGGATCTGCCCCTGGTTTCCTGCTTGTCTCATGGTTTGGTTTACAGCACCTTTTTCCTCTCTATTCCAAACTAAGTCAGGTCCTGAGGGCAGTGACTGGCAGGAGAGCAGCCCAGAGGAGAGAGACTTGGGGGTGCTGGTGGATGAGAAGCTCACCAGGAGCTCTCAGTGTGCACTTGCAGCCCGGAAAGCCAATCAGAGCCTGGGCTGCAGCAGGAGAAGTGTGGCCAGCAGGGCAAGGGAGGGGATTCTCCCCCTCTGCTCAGCCCTGATGAGGCCCCACCTGGAGTACTGCATTCAGTTCTGGAGCCCCTATTACAAGAGGGATCTGGAGGTGCTGGAGCGTGTCCAGAGAAGGGCCACGAGGATGAGCAGAGGGCTGGAGCACCTCTCCTGTGAGGACAGACTGAAGGAGTTGGGGCTGTTCAGTCTGGAGAAGAGAAGGCTCCGAGGTGACCTCATTGTGGCCTTCCAGTATCTGAAGGGGGCTACAAGAAGGCTGGGGAGGGACTTCTCAGGCTATCAGGGAGTGATAGGACTAGGGGGAATGGGATGAAGCTGGAGGTGGGGAGATTCAGGCTGGAGGTGAGGAGGAAGTTCTTCCCCATGAGAGTGGTGAAGCCCTGGAATGGGTTGTGCAGGGAGGTGGTTGAGGCCCCATCCCTGGAGGTGTTTAAGCCCAGGCTGGATGAGGCTCTGGCCAGCCTGATCTAGTGTGGGGTGTCCCTGCCCATGGCAGGGGGGGTGGAACTAGATGATCCTTGTGGTCCCTTCCAACCCTGACTGATACTATGATACTCTGAGGGTCTCCTCACAGGCTGTGGAACTGGCAGGAATCTCCTTGGCATCGCCTTGACTTGCACTGTGGGAAACCATTGACTGGATCTATCTGCTCATCCTCCATGGTTTTTTTCATTGCTGCTTTCTGATTCTCTCACTTCATCCTAAATCATTTTTAAACACTCTCTGCATGATTCAGCCCAGCTGATAAGATTTACTGGCACAGAATCACAGAATCTTAGGGGTTGGAAGGGTCCTTGAAAGATCACAGAATCAACCAGGATGGAAAAGACCTCAGAGATCATCAAGCCCAACCTATTACCTAATACCCAACACCTCCTGACAACTAAACCATGGCTCCAAGTGCCACAGCCAAGCCTTTTTTCAACACCTCCAGGGATGGGGAGTCCACCACCTTCCTGGGCAGCACATTCCCATGGCCAATCTCTCTTGCTGGGAAGAACTTTCTCCTCACCTCCAGCCTAAACCTCCCCTGGCACAGCTTGAGACTGTGTCCTCTTGTTCTGGTGCTGGTTGCCTGGGAGAAGAGACCAACCCCCACCTGGCTACAACCTCCCTTCAGGTAGTTGTAGAGAGCAATAAGATCTCCCCTGAGCCTCCTCTTCTCCAGCCTAAGCAACCCCAGCTCCCTCAGCCTCTCCTCACAGGGCTGTGCTCCAGACCCCTCCCCAGCCTCCTTGCCCTTCTCTGGACACGTTCAAGTGTCTCAATGTCCTGCTTAAATTGAGGAGCCCAGAACTGGACACAGGACTTGAGGTGTGGCCTAACCAGTGCTGAGCCCAGGGGCAGAATGACCTCCCTGCTCCTGCTGGCCACACTGTTCCTGGTGCAGGCCAGGATGCCATTGGCCTTGTTGGCCAGCTGGGCACACTGCTGGCTCATGTTCAGCTCATCCAGTCCAACCCTCCCTGCCAAAGCAGAACCACCTAGTGCAGGCCACACAGTAAGACCAGGGTGTGCTTAAAATAGGTCAGGTTTCACTCTAGCTTTCCCCACCTCTCAGACCCCCCAGCTCTTTGCTAAATCATGAAGATCTCCAGTTTAGAAAGCAGAGAATGTTTCAGAACAACAGCAACAACCCCCCCCCCAGTAAGCTGAACTAAATGCCCTGAATGAACTGGCAGCTGCCCCAGTCCAGTAACCTGCTGGGGGACACCACTGGCAGAGGTTTGGATCAGGCCACCCTTTTCCTGGGCAAGTTTAAGCATTCCCCTTAGTTCTCTTGTGGCTCTGCTTCCATGTTTGTGTGTTTTCTCACCCTGGCAAAGGTGTTGGCAAAGAGATGCTGCATTGTAGTCATACAACCTGGGATGACAAAAAGTTTAGCCTGAGTGAGCAGCACACCAGGGTGTGAAAATAATGTTGTAGTGGGAACCAGAATGAATGTGATCACAGATAGCAATTTGCATGAGCACAATCTGGAGAGCTTTTCTCCCAGCACACTGCCTGCAGCAGGCTCAGATCACAGGAGCAGTCTTTAATACCATCCAGGAACATTAATGAGGGATTGTCTCCTGGGAGTGCTGCTGGAGAACAGGTTCTGCACGGGGCAGCAATGTGCCCTGGGGGCCAAGAAGGCCGATGGGATCCTGGGGGGCATTCAGAGGAGTGTGTCCAGCAGAGCCAGGGAGGATCTCCTCCCTCTCTACTCAGCCCTGGTGAGGCCATACCTGGAATATTGCATCCAGCTTTGGGCTCCCCAGTTCAGGAGGGACAGGGATCTGCTGGAGAGAGTCCAAGGGAGAGCTACCAGGGTGATTAAAGGACTGGAGCACTGCCCTGTGAGGAGAGGCTGAGAGCCCTGGGGCTGTTTACTCTGGAGAGGAGACTGAGAGGGGATTTCATAAATGTCTATAACTATCTGAGGGCTGGGGGTCAGGAGGGAGGGGACAGGCTCTGCTCACTTGCTCCCTGGGATAAGACAAGGAGCAATGGATGTAAGCTGCAGCACAAGAGGCTCCACCTCAACACAGGGGGGAACTTCTTTACTGTAAGGGTCACAGAGGTAGTGGAATCTCCTTCACTAGAGACCTTCCAGCCCTGTCTGGATGTGTTCCTACATGACCTGTGCTGGATTCTGTAGTCCTGCTCTGGCAGAGGGGTTGGACTGAATGATCTTTGGAGGTCTCTTCCCACCCCTCACATCCTGTGATCCTGTGATTTTCCAGCCTGATTCAGCCCCTGTGATCCCAAAGTCCTTTACAAGGCCATTTCTTAGCCTTCACTTGAGCCATTGCTGGGACAGCCACAGGCACTGGAGGCTTGCTCTGCTCAGCCTGAGTGTGGGGAGGTCTTTGAGATTGTGCTGCTGGGAGCAGAGCTCCTCCACTCCCTACAGCTCCCTGAGCTGGGGTATTTGCTTTGGAAGAAGCACAGTTTCCACACAGAGACTTCAACCTCAAAGCCACACCAGCAGGCCCCTAGCATTATGGCTCTCTGTAGCTCATGAGCACTCTGCTCCACTGAAGTGCCACAACAGAAGAGAGAAATCCCCTCTTTTGTCCCCTGCCAGGCAGCAGTCCCTGTTCTCCTTCAGCACCTCCTGATACTGGCAGCTGTTGGCTGCACCCTATGACCACCACGTGCTTGGCAGAAGGCATTGTTGCCATAGCCTCCCTGCACAGGGACGACACAGTTAGTGTGAGACAGAAGCTCTGATGGTGCACTGGGGGCACAAGCTCGTGGAAGCATCACTTCACCTCTGATCCATAGAATGGCTGGGGCTGGAAGGCACCTCCAAGAGTCACCCAGTCCAAGCCCTCTGCAGGCAGCAGGGACATCCTCCACTGGATCAGATTGCTCAGAGCCTTGTTGAGCCTCACCTTGAATATCTTCAGGGATGCAGCCTCAACTACCTCCCTGGGTGATCTGTTCCAGTGTTCCACCACCCTCATGGTGCAGAACTTGTTCCTCACATCCAATCTAAACCTCCTGTTCTCTCATTTAAAACCATTGTCCCTTGTCCTATCCCTGCAGGCCTTTGCAAACAGTCCCCCTGCAGCCTTCTTGTAGCCCCCTTCAGGCACTGTCAGGCTGCTATTGGGTCTCCCTGCAGCTTTCTCCTCTCCAGGCTGAACACCCCCCAGCTCCCTCAGCCTGTCCTCACAGCAGAGCTGCTCCAGCCCCCTGATCATTTTCATGGCCTTCCTCTGGACCTGCTCCATCAGGTGCATGTCCTTCCTGTGCTGAGGGCTCCAGGGCTGGATGCAGCACTCCAGGTGGTGTCTTACCAAAGCAGAGCAGAGTGTTGGACTCAACTCTCTCCATGTGCTGACCACACTCCTTTTGATTCATCCCAGGGTGCCATTGGCCTTCTGGGCTGCAAGCACACCACAGGGTTTTGCTGGTAGCTGCCTTGACATTAGTGTAGTTTGTTGCTTTAAAAGAGCAGGAGTCCAGAAGGAAGAAATAGGTTTCTCAGATACAGGAGTTATCTTGTTGCAACAAAGTTCAGTCCTACTCCCACACAGCCCCAGCCCTTCTGCAGCAAGACCCAGATACATGCAAATGTGGAGCCTTTTGTAAGTGAACCGAATTTCCACAGCTCCAGAGATGGATCTGTTAAGGTTCCAAGCAGGAGGTGTTAAATGATCCTGGGCTGCATCAAGAGCAGCACAGCCAGCAGGGCCAGGGAGGTGATTCTCCTCCTCTGCTCTGCTCTGCTGAGACCCCACCTGGAGTACTGTGTCCAGTTCTGGAGCCCCTAGTACAGGAAGGATCTGGAGGGGCTGGAAGGTGTCCAGAGAAGGGTCACGAGGATGAGCAGAGGGCTGGAGCTGCTCTGCTCTGAGGACAGACTGAGGGAGCTGGGGCTGTTCAGTCTGGAGAAGAGAAGGCTCCCAGGAGACCTTCCTGTGGCCTTCCAGTATCTGAAGGGGCTCCAAGAAATCTAGGGAGGGACCTTTTAGGGTGTCAGGGAGTGATAGGACTGGGGGGAATGAAAAAAAAAACTGGAAGTGGGTACATTGAGATTAGATGTCAGGAGGAAGTTCTTCCCCATGAGGGTGGTGAGAGCCTGGCACAGGTTGCCCAGGGAGGTGGTGGAAGCCTCATGCCTGGAGGTGTTTGCAGCCAGGCTGGATGTGGCTGTGAGCAACCTGCTGTGGTGTGAGGTGTCCCTGCCCATGGCAGGGGGATTTGAACTGGATGATCCTTGAGGTCCCTTCCAACCCTAACAGTTCCATGTTTCTATGATATAATAGACAGGAAATACAGGCAAGAAGTCAGTGCCAAGGGAAGGGTGTTATTGGGAGCCAGTGGGGAAGCCAAGCTAAAAAGGAACCCAAGGGGTTTATTCTTCATTTATAAGGTTATCTTATAAGGGATGGACCCCTGAATTGTCTTCTCACTGTTACTAGTTGTAACTCTGAAAGATCAGAGTATGGAGAACAAAGAGGAATAAAGAAGAGTTTCTGGGAAAGAGATGCAGAAGTTCACTTTGAAGCACCTCTCTCATCCTTTCAGCACAGTATGAAATGGAAAATGCCCTAACAGTGTGCTTTAGTCTGGAGGTAAGGATGCCTGAAATGAGGGCAATATGTGAGAGGAGCCACCAGCTGTGTGCCATCCTGCTGCTGGGAGAGGTTTCTCCTGGGCACTGCCACAAGGGATGTGGTCAATAGTTCTTGATGGAGATCTATAGTCCATGCAGGTGCTTCTCATTGGCAGAATGGAATGGAATGGAATGGAATAGAATAGAATAGAATAGAATAGAATAGAATAGAATAGAATAGAATAGAATAGAATAGAATAGAATAGAATAGAATAGAATAGAGCAGGTTGGAAAAGACCTTTGAGATCATCCAGTCCAACCTATCACCCAACACCATCTGATCAACTAAACCATGGCACCAAGTGCCTCAGCCAGGCTCTCCTAAACACCTCCAGTGATGGTGACTCCACCACCTCCCTGGGCAGCACATCCCAATGGCCAATCTCTCTTGCTGGGCAGAATTTCTTCCTAACATCCAGCCTGAGCCTCCCCTGGCACAGCTTGTGATGCCTCCCTCATCAAGGCACTGCCGTGTCCAAGACGTTGATTCAGGGCTTGTCTGCCATTGTTATGAGTCTCCTTCCAAACTAACCATTTAAATGCTAAGAGTCAGAGTATCTCCTGCTGCTGCTCAGGCCAGACAAGCCAAATGGGATTCTCTTTCTGCTGCAGTCCCCAGTGCAAACAAAGAAACCTTTCTCAGGTTGAGCTCATGCCACTCACATAATTATTTAGGGAGAGACAGCTCCACGACGTCAGCTTTGCTGCTTCACGAGAGGAATGGAAGCACTAGGAAAAGTTGGGTTTGTTTCTTCCCTCCCCTTTGATGTGGAATATGCTGCCACTTTTTTGTTATTAAAATAGGAGCTCACTTTAAATAAATAAAATGTTGCCTGGAGGCTTCTGAAAGCTGATGTTGTGTTTTGACAGTGCCATTTTCCTGACTCCTGAAAGCATCCTGTGAGCCAGCTCAGGCCTTCATCATGAGTTTTCCTTCTTTGCTTCAGACAGGGAATTAGTATTTTTTTTTCAGCTCTGGATTTTATTTGATTTCTCTCCCCCTCTCTCACACACACAGACAGAGTCACAGCACTCTGCAACTTTCTTCTTTGACAGAAGCTCCCTAAAGCTGATTGTTCTTTCCCTTTCCAAGGGGCAGGTGGATCAACCCTCTGCAGAAGAAGTGGTAAGGTGGAGGCAGCTCCCACTGTTCCTTACTGGGGGAAAGCCCTGTGAGGAGAGGCTGAGGGAGCTGGGGTTGCTTAGCCTGGAGAAGAGGAGGCTCAGGGGAGGCCTTATTGCTCTCTACAGCTACCTGAAGGGAGGTTGTAGCCAGGTGGGGGTTGGTCTCTTCTCCCAGGCAACTAGCACCAGAACAAGAGGACACAGTCTCAAGCTGTGCCAGGGAGGTTAGCTGGATGTGGAGGAAGAAATTCTCCCAGCAAGAGAGATTGGCCCTTGGATGTGCTGCCCAGGGAGGTGGTGGAGTCACCTCACTGGAAGGTGTTTAAGAAGAGCCTGGATGAGGCACTTGGTGCCATGGTTTAGATGATGAGATGGTGCTGGGTGATAGGTTGGACTCTGTGATCTTGAAGGTCTTTTCCAACCTGGTTAATTCTGTGTTCTGTTTTTAAATGGCTGGAAGGCATGAATCTAGGAAAAGAGAAATAAACTAAGGAAAGGCCACACAAAAACCCTGTGAGGGGACAGGGGTTTGTGTACAAAACACCTGCTACCTTCACTATGGAATCACTTGTTTAACTGGGCTTGTGGGTTGTACATCCTCTGGATTCATGCTTTGCTCGGAAGGGCTGTAAGGATGAGACAGGATGTTGAGAAGCAGACAGAGTGAGCTTGCAGCCCAGAAGGCCAATGGCATCCTGGGCTGCATCAAAAGCAGCGTGGCCAGCAGATGGAGAGAGGGGATCCAGCCACTGTGCTCTGCTCTGGTGAGACCTCACCTGGAGTACTGTGTCCAGCTCTGGAGCCCTCAACACAGCAAGGACATGGACCTGATGGTCTGTGTTGGAAGGGACCTCCAAAGGCCACTTAGTCCAAACCCCCCTGCAGTCAGCAGGGACATCCTGCAACAGATCAGGTTGCTCAGAATCTTATCGAGCCTCACCTTGAGTATCTCCAGGGATGGGGCCTCAGCCACCTCCCTGCACAACCTGTCCCAGTGTTCCACCACCCTCATGGTGCAGAACTTGTTCCTCACATCCAATCTAAATCTCCTCTTCTCTCATTTCAAACCACTGTCCCTTATCCTATCCCTGCAGGCCTTCGCAAACAGTCCCTGTGCAGCCTTCTTGTGGCTCCCTTAAGGTACTGGAAATCCACCATTAGGTCTCCTTGGAGTCTTCTCTTCTCCAGGCTGAACACCACCAGCTCCCTCAGCCTGTCCTCACAGCAGAGGTATTCCATCCCCCGGATCATTTCCGTGGCCCTCCTTTGGACCTGCTCTACCAGGTCCATGTCACTGGCAAGGAGAACATGCCCAATGGTAGTTAATGAGTTCTGAGTCAGCTGTGAATGACACAGGTTTTAATACACAACACTGTGAGAGTTTTTCACTTGCTCTCTGCTCTATCCAGCAGATTCTGCTGCAGCTACAGATTGGGCAGGAGCCTGAAGCATAGCTCAGACTGGAGTCTTTGTATAGTTGCAGGATTATAGTGAGGGTAGTGAGACACTGGAATAGGTTGTCCAGGGAGGCTGTAGATGGCACCTCCCTGTAGATGTTCAAGGCCAGGTTGGATGAGGCCCTAAGCAACCTGGTCTAGTGAAAGGTGTCCCTGCCCATGGAAGGGAGTTGGAACTAGATGATGTTTAAGGTCCCTTCCAACCCAAACCATTCTATGAATCTATGATTCTGTAACTATCCAGGCAGTGTCTCCTATTCCTATTCTATTCTACTTCTATTCTATTCTATTCTATTCTATTCTATTCTATTCTATTCTATTCTATTCTATTCTATTCATTATATTCATTCTATTCATTATATTCTAATTCCATTCTCTCTTCTCTATTCAATTCTATTTGATTCTATTCTGTTCTGTCCTATTCTATTCTACTCTAGACTGTTCTGTTCTGTAGTCTAGTCTAGTCTACTCTGCTCTACTCTACTCTATGCTGTTTCTCTGACTACCTGGCCTATTTTCAGAGCCCTGAGCAGTCAGTACTGCACATCCCTTGCTCAGTGCCAGGTCCCACGTTAAACACTCAGCAAGTACAAATCCTGCTAAAAGCCACGTGAACTGTTCCCCGGCAGAGGTGTCACTGACGCTGCAGCGAGCACCAGGGGCTGCTGCTGACCTGATTTTTTTCAGCTTTCTTTCAAAAAGAATAAAACTCTCGCGCTCTCCCCCAAACCCGAAATGCCATCGGGCTGCTCCCGAGCATGCCACAGAGAAAGCCTCAGCAGAGCCCAGAAAAGGGCACAGGAAAGGCAACTAAATTTTTCCCTTCTCTATCCCCGCTTTGTCGTGCTTGCCTGCCCTGTTTGCCCTGCCGTGCCGTGCCCTGCCTTGCTCTGCTCTGCCCTGCCCTGCCCTGCCCTGCCCTGCCTGCCAGCTAACCCTCCCTGCCTGCCAGCTAACCCTCCCTGCCTGCGCTGCCCGCCCCGGCGGCCTGCGCTGCGCTGCGCCGCGCCGGCGGCGGCGGCCTCCATTCCGCGGGCAATGCTGCCCCCTCCCGTCCGCGCCGCGCAACAGCAGCCGGCGGCCGCGGCCAGGCGCAGCCAGGCTGGGCTGTGGGGGCTTACAAGCGTTACAGGCGCACGGTGGTGCCTGGAGCTGGAAAGGCAAGCCCCGAAGCCCTTGTGAAGCTCCGAGGCAGGTGGTGTGCAGGGCTGGGGAGGGAAGCGGAGCCCTGGCAGCCTTTTCTGGAGTAGCGGGGCTGCAAAGCAAGAGGACGGTATTGATGATCCGTGATTGATGTTATCATAGAATCATAGAATTGTCAGGGTTGGAAGGGACCTCAAGGATCACCTAGTTCAACCTCCCCCCTGCTATGGGCAGGGACACCTCACACTACAGCAGGTTGCTCACAGCCACATCCAGCCTGGCTGCAAAAGCCTCCAAGAGTGAGGCTTCCACCACTGCCCAGGACAACCTGTGCCAGTCTCTCACCACCCTCATGGGGAAGAACTTCTTCCTAACATGCAATCTGAATCTACCCATTTCTAGTTTTATTCCATTCCCCCCAGTCCTATCACTCCCTGACACCCTCAAAAGTCCCTCCCCAACTTTCTTGTAAGCTCCCTTCAGATACTTCAGATACTGGAAGGCCACAATTAGGTCTCCTGGGAGCCTTCTCTTCTGCAGACTGAACAGCCCCAACTCCCTCAGTCTGTCCCCATAGGAGAGGAGCTCCAGCCCTCTGCTCATCCTCGTGGCCCTTCTCTCATGCCATTGCTGTAATCACTGATTCCTGATCAATGAGTGATGTGTCATCTGCAGCAATCACACACACACAGAGCATCTTACCATGCAGGTTTCTGCTTTGCAAGCTAGGGGGGTTTGTAAACTTTGTGTTATTTGCTACATTTTTGGTTTGTGTTACCTTCTTGGTCCTAGAGCTATAAATACAAGAATTACACTCCCAGCAAATAGAAAGAGCTCTGAGTACAATTTACCAAGTAGGAGGGTGAGAGAAAAAAGGTTATGGTGTGAACTGTTGCCAAAAGGAGAGCCCAAACGTACCAAGAGAAGTCTGCTTTGTCTTATACTTCTTAAAACCCTTCTGTTGGTTGCTTTCTCATGCTGCAGTTTCTTCCATATGCTCCCTACACCCACTAGCACACCCACCTACACACACTCACAATTTACCAACATGCTTTATGCTTTTGCTGAATTAAAATCCACACCACCATTCAAATAAAGGGAAATAAACAGCTGTTTGCTTGCCACAAAACAAAACCCAACCAACCCAAAACCAAACAACACCAAAAACAAACAAACACACACACACACAAAATATACCATTTCCTGACTTGGCACTTGCAAAGCATTTGAAAGAAACAGCCTGCTGGAGATGGTTTTCTAGTGGCACATTGTGACACTGCACAGAAGGCTGAGGACTGGGTCTAGACACAGTGCACTTAGGACCACTCTGCTTTAGAAGGGGACACTTCCCAGGAGGAAGGACTTAGAAGCTATGCACACAATGGCAGATAGTCTTAGTGGTCACTGAGATTTCCAGAGCAGGCATCACTTGGCTCTCCAGGCATGATAAATAGAGTATTTAAAGCAGCACTGGCAGGCAGAGCCCCGCAGAATCTCATCACAGGTATTTATTTCAAGGCCTCCCCCTCCTGTTGGAGAAGTACAGCTCCAAGCAGTGCAGACACCAGGCCTGTGGCTGGCACTTCCCCCAGCTTGTGTTATTTGCTGTGTTAGCCCCCAGATTCAAGCTGAATTCCCATCTGAAATTTGAGAGTGCCTGGTAGGCAAACAGTAGGAAGGCAGAGCCTAGAAGTAACCTGCAACAGAGCATGTTGGGGGTTGGACTAGGTGACCTTTGGAGGTCCCTTCCAACTCAGACCATTCTATGAGTCTGTGTTACTGTGAGTCCTGTGTTGGCCTCCTTTCCTGCAGTTTATCAGCCATGGGCCACTGCACTTCACTCTGATGATCAAAAGGGTTAAAAACAAGACAACCACCTCAGGATTTGTCACCAAGGTCCCACTGGGTTAAATATGTTTTTTAATGCTTAAAAAGGGTAGAGGAGATGATTTTCCCTGCTCACTGCAAGGGGGTTGGAATAGATGGCCTTGAAAGGTCCCTTCCAACCCAAAGCATTCTGTGAGTCTATGCAGTTACCACCTCACTGTGTTTCTCTGTTGTGCTACTCCAGGAGGGGGTTGGTCTCTTCTCCCAGGCAAACCAGCCCCAGAACAAGAGGACACAGTCTCAAGCTGTGCCAGGGGAAGTTTAGGCTTGGGGTGAGGAGAATATTCTTCACAGAGGGAGTGTTAGCCATTGGAATGGGCTGCCCAGGATGGTGGTGGAGGTGTTCAAGAGGGGACTGGATGTGGCACTTGGTGCCATGGTTTAGTAGTCATGAGGTGTCGGGTGACAGGTTGGACTTGGTGATCTTTGAGGTCTCTTCCAACCTTTTTGATTCTATGATTCTATTCTATGATTCCTTTCTGAGTCAGCACTACAGTACATCTGGTTCCAACAGCTGTGGCAGGAGCTGTTCTCGCTGTGTTGGTCACAGTTTAGGGAGCAAGGCTGCCGTGCTGTACAGGAAGATAGCAGATAAAAGAGCAGCAACTAACTTGTCATTGAGTAGAACCCAAAGGCCTAGGTTACACACCTGGTTTATCTATAAAGCACATCATGAGACACAGACTCCAATGATGCTTTCCTTAAACTGGCTCCATCACTTTCCCAGGATACTGAGGAAGGACTCAATCCCCTCACTCTCAGCTCAGGTGAATCCTCTCCTTGTATCGGACACCTCAGCTAGGTTGGACCTTGCACAAAACCCAACCCAGAGAAAGAGTGCTCTCTTCTCTAGTGCAATACCATTCAGGACAACCATAGTCAAATGCACTTACTGCCACATTTGGAGGAGGGATTTGTGTCAGTACTAGCTGTTGGAATGCTGTAACTATTGATCATCAATCTGTTGACTTTCTGGCTCTTGCTAGAAGCTTTACTCCCTCTGTCCTGCTTTGGGTGCTCCTCACACAGAGGGCAGGCAAAGGGAGTTATGAGCAGAGTGCACTACACTGTGAAATGGAAACAGCCACACTTCCAAATCAGTGCTTTGACTTCTCCACTTTGTCCTCTTTCCAAGTGGCACCAGGACTACTGAAAATTTATGAGGAGACACAGCCAGCACGACTGACCTGAAGTGACCAAAGGGATGGTGCATACCGTCTGGCACAGTGTTCAGCAATAAAAACTCAGGTAGAGGCCAAAGAAAGGGGAGATGGTCTTCCCAGGTGGCTATTGATTGGAGATGGCCTGTGGGACATGGTGGGTGGTTGCCTTATTTTTTTCACCTGTTAAACTGTTTCTGTCTTGCCCCACTTTTGCTCTGTCTATTCTCTCCCCCATCCCACTGGGGAGAGTGGGGGGCATGCACAAGTGGCTATGTGGGTGCTCTGGCTGCTGGCCTGGGTCAGCTTACCATAGCAATATTAAATCAGTCAAATCATGGAATTGTAGGGTTGGAAGGGACATCAAGGATCATCTAGTTCCAGCCCCTTCCATGGGCAAGGATCCCTCAGTCTAGATCAGGTTGCTCAGAGCCACATTCAGCCTGGCCTTAAAACCCTCCAGGGATGAAATGGCCTTGAATTGTCTTGAAATTACTCTAATTGCTATTTTAAGCTGCATATTCTGGCATCCAGAAAAATCAAACAAGCTACAGTATCTTCAGATCCTTCCATCATCTTCTCAGTTCTGGTCCTGCTACTCCTCCTGAATAAAGCAGGCTGTCACAGAATGCAAGGGAACCTTTGCATTGCTCTGTCTACTTGAGGACTCAAGGAAAAGGTCTTCTGGGATAGGCATTAGTCTGTACTATTTGCTGAAGAAGCCTTGGAACCTGCTGCCCCAGGCTGCTTTACTTAAGACACAAGAAAAGCAGCTAGTCAGAGCTAACAGCAGGAAATTGTCTTCTGCAGCAGTGATGACAATAAGGGGGAAAAGGAAAAGGAGAAAAGCTCCTAGCACACCTGCCCTGTGTATTGGGAAGCTGATTTTGTCAGCTCTGCAGGCTCAGAGATCTGCTGTGTTCTCTCTTAATATTTTAATGAGCTGAGCAACTGACAGTCCCAGCTGAGCACTCGTTTTTGTCACTGTTGCTAAGCAAAACAATGGTAAAAAAAGCTCCTTTTTCATCTTCTAAATCATAACTACAATCAAACCCTTTGTTTGATAGGTGCAGACACTCATTCTACCTCTGTGCCAGCTCAGCCCACACACCTCACTTCACTCTTTCATGCTTCTCATACTTACTTGTGCACTCCTTCCAACCTATCCCAGGGATGTGTCCAGATTTGATTGTCCTGCACATCCTACCAATGGGATCCTGGGGTGAATTAAGAAGAGTGTGTCCAGCAGATCCAGGGAGGTTCTTCTCCCCCTCTACTTTGCCCTGGTGAGACCTCAACTGGAATATTGCATCCAGTTCTGGGCTTCCGAGTTCAAGAGGGACAGGGATCTGCTGGAGAGAGTCCAAGGGAGAGCTACCAGGATGATTAAAGGACTGGAGCACTGCCCTATGAGGAGAGGCTGAGAGCACTGGAGCTGTTTAGTCTGGAGAGAAGACTGAGAGGGGTTTTAATAAATGTTTATAAATATCTGAGGGCTGGGAGTCAGGAAGGAAGGGACAGGCTCTGCTCAGTTGTACCCTGAGATAGGAGGAGGAGCAATGGATGTAAGCTGCAGCACAGGAGGCTCAATCTCAACACAAGGGGGAAGTTCTTTACTGTGAGGGTGACAGAGCACTGGAGCAGGCTGCCCAGAGAGGTTGTGGAGTCTCCTTCTCTGGAGACTTCAAGCCTGTCTGGATGTGTTCCTGTGTGACCTGTGCTGGATTCTATGGTCCTGCTCTGGCAGAGGAGGTTGGAATCAATGCTCTCCATATGTCCCTTCCAACCTCTAACATCCTGTGATCCTGTGATATACCCTTTAGAGCACACAAAGGTCATTCAGCTTATCCTTTTCAGTTGTACTCCAGTACAATCCATGGCAATATGGACAGATGCAGGCTCTCTGTTCTCCAGGCTGGCTGAAGATCTTGCCTTGCCAGCTCACAGAGTTTTAGAGTTCAGCCATGACTGTAGACCTTATGGATACTGGGAGATTTTTCCATTCTTTCTCTCCTTTTCTAGTGGCTTCCTATTGTCCTACCAAAATGTACTGTTTTCCTTCCTTCTCCAGAGAAGGGCAACAAAGCTGGGGACGGGTTTGGAGCACAAGCCCTATGAGGAGAGGCTGAGAGAGCTTAGCCTGGAGAAGAGGAGGCTCAGGGGAGACCTTCTTGCTTTCTACAACTACCTGAAGGGAGGTTGTAGCCAGGCAGGGGTTGGTCTCTTCTCCCAGGCAAGCAGCAGCAGAACAAGAGGACACAGTCTCAAGCTGTGCCAGGGGAGGCTTAGGCTGGATGTGAGGAATAAATTCTTCCCAGAAAGAGAGATTGCTGCCCAGGGATGTGGTGGAGTCACCATCTCTGGAAGTGTTTAAGAAGAGCCTGGCTGAGGCACTTGGTGCCATGGTTCAGCTGATTAGCTGGTGTTGGGTGACAGGTTGGACTGGATGATCTCTGAGGTCTCTTCCAACCTGCTTAATTCTATTTTTTTAATCAAACAAACCAAACTTCCTGACTCCCTTCTCTCTGCTCTGTATTTATCAAATAACATGTTTTATGTCTCATTCTCCCTTTCCTTTCCCCTTCTCTCTTACACTTCCTTTAGCCATCTGCCTACACGTTCCTTCGCCACGTTTTCCCCTCATGCATAGCTAACAGAAGTTCTAATCTCACATACATTTTGGGAAGGTTTCATACCATTTATCCAGCCTTGTTCTTCAGTGGCTTGCCTGCTCAGAGCCTGCCTTGTGAGAAGAGAAAAGGCTTTTATCTAATGTGATATTAATTTCCTCCCCCCCCCTGCAATCTGAGTAAGAAAATTCCTGCTGAAAATGTCAGTGAATAGTAACTAACTGCAGGATCTCATATGGCATATTCAGAGCACATTCCTGGTTCCACACATTTATCTTTTCATTCTGTGTTTTTGATTGCTTTAAGCTACACTTAGAAGCTATTGGTAGGAAGATCCCTCCCTAGGGAAAAGGAAACTATCCCTTCCTGAACAATTCTGGTCTCTGATCCTGAACCCTGGCCTGAGAGACAGAGTCAACAAGCATTCTGGTGGGGGCATAGATAACATAGTTCCAGTTTGAATGGAGACTCAGAGCAAAATAAGCCAGTGATGGAGCAGGTCCAGAAGAGGGCCACGAGAATGGTCAGGGGGTTAGAGCTCCTCTGCTGTGAGGGAGCTGAGGGAGCTGGGGTTGTTCAGCCTAGAGATGAGAAGGCTCAGGGGAGACCTAAGAGCAGCCATCCAGTACTTGAAGGGACCTACAAGAAGGCTGCAGAGGGACTGTTTGCAAAGGCCTGCACTGATAGGATGGGAGGCAATGGTTTGAAATGAGAGAAGAGCAGATTTAGATTGGGTGTGAGGAACAAGCTCTTTACCATGAGGGTAGTGGAACACTGGAACAGGCTGCCCAGGGAGGTAGTTAAGGTCCAATCCCTGGAGATATTCAAGGTGAGGCTCAACAGGGCTCCAGACAACCTGATCTAGTGGAGGATGTCCCTGCTGACTGCAGGGGGGTTGGACTAGATGGCCTTTGGAGGTCTCTTCCAACTCAACCCATTCTATGATTCTATTTATTAGACCTCCACAGGCTATTGCTAATAGAGGAGCAAGAGGATAAACCCCCAGCCCTCAGTGAAACTCTCTGACACAAGTGCTTTTGTGGCAGACAAAGAAAAGATGCTAAAGGAAGACCAAAAGGCAGGATAAATATTTTCAGTCCTATTGTGTGTTTATCTTTTGTAGATATCCCTTTGACTGTGGAGTCCACCATCACCATTGTGCTACTCCTAGGCTTGCAATATACTGAGGTTACTATAGAAACAGCACCAACAATACATAACCCCCTGAGAGCATTATTTTTGGTGTTCCAGCATAGCAGTACTTCCAGTTCCAGCACAGGAGAGCTGTGAGCACTCATGAGTTCATTGTCAATAAGCACTCTGAAGACAGGCTACTGAGCCTCAAAAATGTTTTCTGTGTTCACTGCAGTTACTCTTTTTTTTCTGTCTGGCTGCTGGGCACAAATCTTGAGCAAGCTACAATGCTCTACCTCATTTTCCTCAGCCTTTTCCTCTCTTCTCTGGGATCCACACTTTTCAAGTGCAGTTAACCAATTACAGAGGGAAAAGGAATTTAATAAATCATACAGGCACACTCTAAAGGATTTCCATGCATTCCTCTCCTATGTAAATGGTCTGTAACTGTTTCATGCATCAGGCCCATGGACTCTTTATTTCACACTTCCATCTTCCTTTCCCTGTAGAATTGAAATTCAAATGATCCTGAAACATTTGAAGACAATTACAGGTTAGCTTTGCATATCAGTGACCTACCAGCAGCTCCCTGTAAAGCTCTGAGGTATGTACAGTGTTTGATCTACAGCTGCCTGATTTCAGGCAGGTGTTTCCACACTGCTCTGAACTCTAGGCAGAGTTGGGAAATGGGCTCAGAAGATACCACAAAATAGCTACTATCTCCTTAGAGCTTCATACAGTTCTAGGACACCACTGTGGATAGCCAGGACTTTTTACTTCCTTCAAGTTTTGAGCAACAACCTAAATTATTAAGAGGGTTTGGACTGCTTGCTGGTGAGATTTAAAGGAGGTTCAAAGATACTTTGTGTTGGTTATGTGCTGTGTTTTCTGACACCAAGCCTTAACAGTAGTTGATTAGAAATTGTATAGCCTTTATTCCCAGAGGCAGAAATGGAGACTTACAACTGTGGTTGTCTTACAGAGAGGAAAGCTGAGTTGGGAGAGGGATTTAAATGAGCATAACCATACTGTGCAAGAAGCCCCTCAACCCAAAACCTGTGATTTCTACATTGCAGCAGCCCCATCAGGCTTGATCTGCATGGGTGAAGTGAATAGACTAGACTAGACTAGACTAGACTAGACTAGACTAGAATAGAATAGAAAAGAAAAGGTTGGAAGAGACCTTCAAGACCGTCACGTCCAACCCATCATCCAACACCACCATGAGAGAGCTTGGGATAACTTGCCACAACAACCTCATGCGGAGCTACAGGCTGGGGTCAGAGTGGCTGGAGAGCAGCCAGGCAGAAAGGGACCTGGGGGTAGTGGTTGACAGCAGCTGAACATGAGCCTGCAGTGTGTCCAGGTGGCCAAGAAGGCCAATGGCATCCAAGCCTGCATCAGGAATTGTGGCCAGCAGGAGCAGGGAAGTCATTGTGCCCTGTACTCAGCACTGGTTAGGCCACACTTTCAGTCCTGTGTCCAGTTCTGGGCTCCTCAATTTAGAAGGGTATTGAGACACTTGAACGTGTCCAGAGAAGGGCAGTGAGGCTGGGGACAGGTTTGGAGCACAGCCCTGTGAGGAGAGGCTGAGGGAGCTGGGGTTGCTTAGCCTGGAGAAGAGGAGGCTCAGGGGAGACCTTCTTGCTCTCTACAGCTACCTGAAGCACAGTCTCAAGCTGTGCCAGGGGAGGTTTAGGCTGGAGGTAAGGAGAAAGTTCTTCCCAGCAAGAGAGATTGGCCATTGGAGGTTGTAGCAATACAGGTACAAGGGCAAGCAGCAAAGGATAGCATGTAAATGTGAATTTAGCAAAGTAATATTAGGGGGGGGGATAACAAAATAAAATTAATAACAATAAAGTCAAATTAAATAAAGAAATAATTAATGTAACACAATAAAATACACTAAAATGAAATAAAATGAAAGTCAATGCAACAAAAATAAATGAAATGAAATAAAAATGACATTAAATTCAATTTTAAAAAAACAAACCTAAAATAAAATACACTGAAATGAAATAAAAGAAAAATCAAATAAATCAAATAAATAAATAAATAAATAACCCCATTGAAATCAACCCAACCAAGGTAAAACAAATTTATGCCTTTTATATAGAGGAATTTCAAGTAATAATAACAGAGGTCTCTGTAATACACCAAATGAGGTTATCCTTGCTATTAGAATGTTCAATTCAGGAGAAATAAAAGTTAACAACTGATCAAATCAAATTAAAATATAGAATCCCCAGCATACCCTTTCATCCTGCTTTAATGGCATGTAGAAAGCACCTACTTAGATAACCAAGTGAATCTGAGCAAATCTTTCTGCACAGATGTCAGGGACAAGGATTTCCCTCAGCCTTTTACAATATTCTTTTGAAGAGTTGCAAATCTAAAACAAAATTCAAATGTCCAATTACTTAGGGACTCTATATCCAGGGAGCTGAATCAGATCATTTGTGAGAGCAAAGCCAGTCCAGCATCCAAGAGCTCTTTGAACTGCACATCCCATTTAAGTGTCCATTATGAGCTTGTACCTGAAGAACAAGAGATTGCTGGACAGTGCTACAGCCTGGGGTCAGAGGGGCTGCAGAGCAGCCAGGCAGAAAGGGACCTGGTGGTGCTGGTAGATAGTAGGCTGAACATGAGCCAGCAGTGTGCACAGGTGGCTAAGAAGGCCAATGGCATCCTGGCCTGGATCAGGAACAGCATGGCCAGCAGGAGCAGGGAAGTCATTCTACCCCTGTACTCAGCACTGGTTAGGCCACACCTTGAGTCCTGTGTCCAGTTCGGGGCCCCTCAGTTTAAGAAGGACATTGAAACATTTGAATGTGTCCAGAGAAGGGCAACAAAGCTGGGGAGGGGTCTGGAGCACAGCCCTGTGAGGAGAGGCTGAGGGAGCTGGGGTTGCTTAGCCTGGAGGCTCAGGGGAGACCTTCTTGCTGTCTACAACTGCCTGAAGGGAGGTTGTAGCCAGGTGGGGGTTGGTCTCTTCTCCCAGGCAACCAGCACCAGAACAAGAGGACACAGTCTCAAGCTGTGCCAGGGGAGGTTTAGGCTGGAGGTGAGGAAGAAGTTCTTCATAGAAAGAAAGATTGGCCATTAGGATGTGCTGCCCAGGGAGGTGGTGGAGTCACCGTCCCAGAGGTGTTCAAGTGGGGACTGGATGTGGCACTTGGAGCCATGGTTTAGTTAGTCAGGAGGTGTTGGGTGACAGGTTGGACTTGATGATCTCTGAAGGTCTTTTCCAACTCTACTGATTCTGTGATTCTATGAATTTACTTTGTGGAAGGGGGCCTCAAAGCATACTACCTATAGTCTTAAAATAGTCTTCTGCCACAGATTTTAATTTTGTGTATTCATTCTTTATTTCTCTATATAAAAAAAGAATATCTACAGAAGTTGGTTTCCTGTCCTAGCTTCAAGATTCTGAAGGTTGTTGCTGTCCTCATGAGGCTCTGTCTGCGTTTTACTGTTAACCTCAGATGGAGCGGGACCTGATTTAATACTACTTCAGCATTAAAATACTCAATACTTCAGCATTGGGTTCAACCTAAGGGGAGGTTAAGGTTGAATATTGGGAAGCACTTCCTCATGGAAAGGGGAATTAGGCCCTGGAATGGACTGTCCAGGGGGGGGGTGGACTTGCCATCCCTGGAGGTGTTTAAGGAAAGATTGGATATGGGACTTAGCGACATGGTGTGGTCCATGTGGTGGTGTTAGGTCACAGGCTGGACTTGATCCTTTCAGAGGTCTATTCCAGCCTCAATAATTCTGTGACTCAAGGTCCTTCTACATATTCAATTGCTAATTCACTTTTATATGTAAATCACACAAATCACTGATTTCCATGAAACCAAGGAGAAGGAGGTGCCTATGATTTGGGTAGGTGGAGAATCAAGGTCTAAATAATTGTCAGCTCTCAGAGTTTAAAACAAACCCAAACCTCAGCCAACCACAAAACAAAACAAAAGAAAAACTATCCCCAACAGAAGAGCAAGTGTTCACTCCATCACCATTCTGCAAACTGGTTCCCTGTTTGGGTTTTGCTCTTTTTCTTCTCCATCCCCACTCTTCTTAATAATTCAGCACCTTCTTTCTTTAATCATATTATTAGAGGCAATGGACTGATGATTCATTTTGCTTTCTTTGCTCTTGCAGTGATGTCCATTAATGAAGACTTGCTTTTCAGCACCATTGACTCACTTAGCTAAATTATTTATTTGGTTGAGCAGCTCAGTGTATCAAACTTCTTTTGCTCAGTGTAGCCAGTACTTATAGCTCAGATTATAGTTTCCTATTGATTTTCTCCTGGAAGATATGTATGAAATGGATTGTGCTTTAAAGTGCCAAAAAGTGGTAAATGCAGAGAGGAAGAAGGTGTAGCTAAACAGATAATGATTCCTCTTTCTGTAGCAATCTTTACATTTTGTTCTCCTTTCCATTTGGAATGAGTAAAAGACTTTTGGAAACCTTAATGGTGCTGAAATTTCCATAAGGAAGCCCATTTGGGGCCTAGGGTATGAAGTCAGATAGGTCTATTTTCTGATTTGGAGGGCAACAGTAGTCTGTGCTGAATGCAGAAGGCAAAAAGTATCTGAATGTCTTCACCACCCAAGACCTATCCACTAAATCATCAGCTCCAGAAGACTTCATGTAAATCTTCAAAGAAAGAACCTGTATTAAGAAGATTTACTTCACAGAGCTGACTCTCTTGTGCCAGTGATTGCCTATTGCCTTGCTTGCCCTGGCTCTAAGGAAACCAAGGCTCTTTGTGGGATATGTTGGTGTGGCTCAACTTCATTTATCAGTACCCTAAGTGCAGCCCCATGTCCCTTGTCTTCATTACAAGAGTGGCCAGATACTGTTTTACTCCCAAAGGAAGTAAAAATAAAGACTCTCTCATTGAATTGGAGAGAAATACAGAGTTCTATTCAAAACAGGACAATACAGAACACATGAATCCTTAATCCTAATAGGTACATGGGATACAGGAAAACCCTCAAAACCCTTCCCCCAACCAGACTAAATCACAATCATAGAATCATAGAATCAACCAGGTTGGAGCAGACCTCAAGACCAACCTATTACCTAATACCTAACACCTCATGACAACTAAACCATGGCTCCAAGTGCCACATCCAAGCCTTTTTGACTTGGTGACTCCACCACCTCCCTGGGCAGCACATTCCAATGGCCTTCTTTCTGGGAAGAACTTTCTCCTCACCTCCAGCCTAAACTTCCTCTGGCACAGCTTGAGACTGTGTCTTCTTGTGCTGGTGCTGGGTGCCTGGGAGAAGAGACCAGCCCCCACCTAGTTACCACCTCCTTTCAGGTAGCTGTAGAGAGCAATAAGGTCTCCCCTGAGCCTCCTCTTCTCCAGGCTGAACACCCACAGCTTCCTCAGCCTCTCCTCAGAGGGCTGTGCTCCAGACCTCTCCCCAGCTTCATTGCCCTTCTCTGGACACATTCAGTGTCTCAATATCCTTCTTAAATTGAGGAGCCCAGAACTGGACATAGGACTCTAGGTGTGGCCTCACCAGTGCAGAGTACAGGGGCAGGATGATTTCCCTGCTCAGTCATTCTGCCCCCATACAAGCCCCAGTGCTCCTTTTCTCCCCACCATGCCTCCCTCCCTTTAAGCCTGAACCAGCCAATATTGTGCAGGAAACATGAGTCAGGGCTCTGCAGGCCACAGAGAGTCCTCCTCCCCCATTGGTACCAGATAAGGACTCCCTCCGTAGAGCCAACAGGAAGGAGAAAAGAGACCGAGTTGGCCTTGCTGCCAACTTCTAGAGAGATAGCAGAATTATGGGGCTGGATAACAAAATTAAGGTTTCCTGGGTCCACTTCCTGCACAGCATAGCCCCTGGAGGGCTTTCTGTCTCTATGGGTGAGACTTCCAGTGCTTAACGCCACGACACCCCTGCTCCGAGGGATTTGGCTGGCCGTTCTCACATGCAGACACAGTGCAGCTGCACAGCCTGGGTTCAGGCTGTTTGGAAAAGTCCTGTGTGAGAAAGAACTGTAAGAAGGGGATGGTTCTACTCCCCTTGCTCAGAAGCTGCTTTCAAGCCCCTGCCCTTGCTCCTTGTCCCCATCACGGGTCCCTGCTCATGTACCCTACTGACCCACTAACTTGACTTTTCAGCTTAGACCTACACCTGTCTCACTACTACAGATTTTTCTGGCAAGCCCTAACCTGTTGGCTGATCCTCATTACCACAACTTGTCATTCTTTGACATCTGTGGGACTGGACCTTCGTTAGTGCAATCACAGCCCTGCACCTGCCTCGGGTCACCCTTGGCTCTTGGCTCACCTTCCGTTAGAGAGCTTCCCGCTCTTGCTGCTCCCTGACATCTTTCTATGTCGTAAGAAATCCAGGTGTAACACACCCTCCATGGCCTCAAAAAAACGAGAGGGGGGTGTGTGTGGAAGTAGAAGACAACACAGCCAGGGATGAAAATCCTTTGCAGGTCACCTTAGGCATTGCTTTTTGGCAGAAACCAATTTGAGTATTTATAGCCAAGCTAAAACCCATTGAAAGCAGAGGTCAAAATGGAAACACTGACCCTCAGCTACTGCAGGGCATGTGAGCACCACCTCTAAGTACTTGTAAGCTGCTTGCAATAAAAAAACCTCTTAGTTTTAGCCCTCCAAGTGTCAGTCCTCTGCACTGGTTAATATTATCAAGGGAATCCTTGCCTGACAGAATGTAATTTAGGATCCATTAAATATGATTACTTGGCCTTGAAAATGATGGATATTGAACAGAATTATAGGATCACTTTACAAAAGAAAGGTCTCTTTTACATCCTTTCTTGTGGGGCATTAAATAAAGTCTGAGAAAAGTCCTAAGGGATTCCTGGCATTTATAGGTTACATTTATGAAAAGAAGGATTGATATTCCTAATAAAAACTCTGACAAAAGTCTCAGAGGGTGCCGTGGCAAGCACGTGGGCAGCTGTGACATGCCTAAAAAGTGAGTGACATGTTCACCAACTGTTTTCCTTGCTTCAGTTATACCAGAGATATGAAAAGTGCCTTTAATTTCAGACTAATCTTTCATGTTCTTTATTGGAATATTAACCCCAAGTGGTCTCCTTGGCTTTCCACACTTCTCACTGCATCTGCATTTTTAACTGTGTGCCAGTGGTTTTCAGATCTCTCACATCACTCTTTTCATCATACCCTTCACTAGCCATATGCTGAGAGTGAGTTTGTATAAAGGCTTGATATGCTTATGCTGCTTGAAACTGACTGAAGTCTAATCTTAAAACCATATTACAGGTACAGAACAAGTCTGACTTCTTCATGACTGAAGGATCTGCCCTGAAGTTCCAACATACAATGAGAACAGACAGTTTGATCTCACTCAAATTTCTCCCACTTGAATTTCTGACCAAAAAATGATAAACTGAATTCAACTACCATGTCTTTTATTCCTTTTCCCACAGAAATACAGCCCCCCAAAATTAGAAAAGTAAGATCGTAGCATCACAGAATGGCTTAGGTTGGAAGGCATCTCAGAGATCATCTACTCCAACCTTCCTGCCACGGGCAGGGACACCTCTCAACTAGATTTGTCTGCTCAAGGCCTCATCCAGCCTGGCCTTGAATACCCCCAGACAGAAGGCAGCCACAACCTCCCTGGGCAACATATTCCAGCGTCTCAGCATCTTCATACTAAGAACTTCTTCCTAAGATCCAGTCTAAGCCTACTCTCCCTCAGCTTCAAACCATTCCTCACTGTCCTGTTGCTGGACAGCCTGATGAAAAGTCCCTCTCCAGCCCTTTGTGTAGGACCCCTTCAGGTATTGGAGACCTATGAGCAGCTCCCTCCAAAAATGAATCCTTCTCTAGAATAACAGAAGAGAAAAGAAAAACTACAATAAAATAAATCAGGAGATCTAGTGTTTTTGATCTTCCTCATCTAATCCTCTTTCCACACACCAAGCTGCCCTAGAAAGCACAGTATCCTAAAATGAGCATCTTCACTCCGGTCAGTCTCCATAGGTAAGGGTTCACCACACTGACAGACATTCCAGATGCTTTATCTGAATCTTCCTCACTAGCCACAAGGCAGGAGATTCATCACTAAGCCAAAAGCACATTCATCATCTACTTCAAAACCAACATGAGGAAGAACTTCTTTACTGCAAGGGTCACAGAACAGAATCCCCAGAGAAGTTGTGGAGTCTCCTTCTCTGGAGACTTTCAAGACCCATCGGGATGCATTCCTGTGTGCCCTGCACTAGATTCCATGGCCCTGCTCTGGCAGGGGGGGGTTGGACTCAATGATCTTCAGTGGTCCCTTCCAATGCCTAACATGCTGTGATCCTGCATGTCTAGGCACAGCACAGGACATGCCCCACTGACAAATCTTGGCTTATGTGCTTTCCACTTTGAGATGAAGAAGAGCTTTAATGCCTTTTAGAGGCAAATGTTTCATGCCAGTATTGTCAATGAATTCCCTGACAACTGGGATTGCAGTTTGTACGTTGAGCACAGACAATACAAGACAGTTGATGCAGACCTTGAACCATTGGCATCCACTGGCATCTTAAACATGCTAATAGATCACTTCACATAGAATCACAGAATGTTAGGGGTTGGAAGGGACCTTGAATGATCATCTAATCAAACTCCCTGCTAGAGCAGGACCACCTAGAGTAGATCACACAGGAATGCACTCAGGAGGGGGTTGAGTGTTTCCAGTGAAGGAGACTCCACAACTTCCACAACAACCAGCCTGTTCCAGGGCTCTGTCTGGGCCCCTCAGTTCAGGAGGGACAGGCAACTGCTTGAAAGAGTCCAGCACAGAGCCACAAAGATGCTGAAGGGAGTGGAACATCTCCCTGCTGTGGAAAGGCTGAGGGAGCTGGGGCTCTTGAGTTTGCAGAAGAGGAGCCTGAGGGGTGACCTCATTCATGTTGATAAAGATGTGAAGGGCAGTGTCAGGAGGACTGGGCCAGGCTCTTCTCACTGATGTCCAACGATAGGACAAGGGGCAATGGTTGCAAGCTGGAGCAGAGAACATAAGGAAAAACTTTTTCCCAGTGAGGGTGCCAGAGGCCTGGAACAGGCTGCCCAGAGAGGTCGTGGAGTCTCCTTCACTGGAGACATTTAAAACCCAGTGACATTAAATCACCTCTCTGGTTTCTGAGGTCTGAGTACATGCAGAGCACATCTCCAGCAAGTTTGACTGCTTCCAGAGGCAGCCTTCCTGCTACTTCACGTTATGTGTGATCCTTTTTACCTGTGTAAACATGGCACAATATTTTATGAGACCACAGTGCATTAATTTATCCAGACAACAGCTGCAATGTAAATCCAGAGCTGGGCAGATTTCAGGAAACCTGATTCTACAGCAAAGTAGGTTAACTCTGAGCTGTTGTTTGGGGGTTTTTTAACTAGCAGAAGAGTGACACTCAGCAGCCTCATGCCTCAGGCACACATCACATACATACACATGGATTTAAATTCCAGATCTGCCAAATTCAGGGCAGAGATCTGCACTGGGATTTTCCACATCCCCTAAGAATGCCTTAGCTGTTTGTTTGGGAAGAGGAGCAATTTCACTTTCCTGTTTCAAGCCATGCTTGGCATAGAACAACTTCACTCCCTCCCCACCCCCAAAAAAAACCCAGTTGTGTTAAAATTGATAGCTAGCTCCAAAAAAATAAATCAGTTTTTAGTGAATAAGGGTTTTTTGATCAAAAGTTGGCTTCACCAAGCAAATCTTGACCAGTTCTGCTCATGTGAGCTTTGCACTGATTTTGGTAGCTTTACAATATGTAAGAAAATTAATAATCAAGGCCCTATATTGCTAATTAAATTGATACAAAAGCATTTCCAGATACCATCATCATAATTTCACAGTCCTTAGCTTGCAGACTAATCACAGAGTCAAAGAAAGGTAGGGTTGGAAGGGACCTCCAGAGATCATTGAGTCCAACTCCCCTGCCAGAGCAGGATCACCTAGTTCAGATCACACAGGAATGCATCCAGGTGGATTTTGAAAGTCTCCAGAGAAGGAGACTCCACAACCTGTCTGGGCAGCCTGCTCCAGTGCTCCATCTGCCTCACCACAAAGAAGTGTGTCCTCAGGTTGAGATGGAGCCTCCTGAAGCACTTAGCCTCTCCCTTTTTTAAAGGAATCTGTTTACATATCTGGGAATATTTAGCAACATAGGGAGAGTCTTTGTGTTTAATTGTTCTTTTCAGTACATAACCTGAAAATTCATGGAGATAACAGTACCTGAAAAGTTCTATCAGCCACTTGGCTGCTAGGAGATGCAGAGAAAGGAAAAAAAGATTACAGAATCATAGAATGGCTTAGATTGGAAGGGACCTTAGAGATCATCTACTCCAACCTCCCTGCCATGTTGAAGTGAGTCCAGAGGAGGGTCACAAAGATGATCCGAGGGCTGGAACACCTCTGCTATGAGGATAGGCTGAGGGAGCTGGAGTTGTTCAGCCCAGAGAAGACTAGGGGACCTTAAGAGCTGCTTTCCAATACCTGAAGGGATCCTACAGGGAGGCTGCAAAGGCACTTTTCATAAGGGTGTCCAGCAATAGGACAAGGAGGAATGGTTTTAAGCTGAGGGAGAACAGGTTTAGACTGGATCATAAGAAGTACAAGGGTGGTGAGACTCTGGAGTTGGCTGCCCAGGGAGGTTGTGGATGCCTTCTCTCTGGGGGTGTTTAAGACCAGGCTGGATGAGACACAGAAGCAATAGGCAGCATTTGATCTATGTACTAAAAATCTTTATGAACTATGTGCCAATGTATGGAAATGCACATAAACCCATCTTTTTAATTTTGCATGATTCAATTATTCCTTAAGACAGCAATCTGAGGTAGCCAGACTAGGTCAGAAGCATATTTTTATGGTACAACACAGACCCTGGCAAACAGGAGCTTCTAATGGAAGTGCTAACACAACCTTAGCACTTCAAGGGCAAAGGGTACAATCAAATTTCAAAACAACTGCATCTAGTCCCTTAAGGATATATTGTCACAAGCTGGCTGTATGGCAGGAAAGTAGATGACACACGGGTTTGATGGATGGACCACCAGATGGATAAAGAACTGGCTTGATGGCCGCACCCAAAAGAGTGGCTGTCAATGGGTCCATGTCCCAGGGGAGGCCAGGGACAAGCGGAGTCCCTCAGGGATCAGTCCTGGGACCAGGCTTGTTCAACATCTTTGTGGGTGCCATGGACAGTGGCACTGAGTGCACCCTCAGCAAGTTTGCTGATGACACCAAGCTGTGTGGTGCAGCAGACATGCTGGAGGGAAGGGATGCCATCCAGAGGGACCTGGACAGGCTGGAGAGGTGGGCACAAGCCAACCTCATGAGCTTCAACAAGACCAAGGGCAGGGTCCTGCATCTGGGTCGAGGCAATCCCAGGCACAAATACAGGCTGGGCAGTGACTGGCTGGGGAGCAGCCCTGAGCAGAGAGACTTGGGGGTGCTGGTGGAGGAGAAGCTCAACATGAGCTCTCAATGTGCACTTGCAGGCTGGAAAGCCAATCAGAGCCTGGGCTGCAGCAGGAGAAGTGTGGCCAGCAGGTCAAGGGAGGGGATTCTCCCCCTCTGCTCAGCTCTGCTGAGACCCCACCTGGAGTACTGCGTCCAGTTCTGGAGCCCCTATTCCAAGAGGGATCTGGAGGTGCTGGAAGGTGTCCAGAGAAGGGCCACGAGGATGATCAGAGGGCTGGAGCACCTCTCCTGTGAGGACAGACTGAGGGAGTTGGGGCTGTTCAGTCTGGAGAAGAGAAGGCTGCGAGGTGACCTCATTGTGGCCTTCCAGTATCTGAAGGGGGCCTACAAGAAGGCTGGGGAGGGACTTCTCAGGCTATCAGGTAGTGATAGGACTAGGGGGAATGGAATGAAGCTGGAGGTGGGGAGATTCAGGCTAGATGTGAGGAGGAAGTTCTTCACCATGAGGGTGGTGAGGCCCTGGAATGGGTCTTCAGAATCCCCATAGGGAATCCCCATGTATCGGTGATCATGCTGCTGGGCACAAATGGTTTCAGCATCACTTTGGAAGCCAAACATGTAACTTATCTAAACTACTGGAAAGCTTTCAGGGTTAGCTCATGGTAACCCATGAGTACTACTAGTAAGAAAGCTGCTGCTTCTGTATAAGTCAGTGCTGTACCTGATGTGAAGACACTTGCTGGAACTTCATGCAGCTTGCTTATGCCATTAGTCTGCGCAGTGACATCAGATGACTTCTGTCAAGCAAGCAAGGTGTTTTGGATGTTGTCCTAAAAGATTCTCAACATCCCCACTAGGACAAGGATAGGGTTTGTAAACAGACGGAAATACAACTACTTCCAGATTTTAAAAGGATCACATGGAGCTCTTAGGATTGACCTCATCTGGAGTACTGTCTCCAGCTCTGGAGACCTCAACACAGGAAGGACATGGACCTGATGGAGCAGGTCCAGAAGAGGGACAACAAAATGATCACAGAGCTCTGTTAGGAGGATAGGGGAGCTGGGTTGTTCAGCCTGGAGAAGAGAAGACTTCAGGGGGACCTAAGCAGCCTGCCAGTACCTGAGGGGGCTAAAAGAAGGCTGCAGAGGGACTGTTTGCAAAACCCTGCAGTGACAGGATGAGGGGCAGTGGTTTGAAATGAGAGAAGAGCAGATTTAGACTGGATGTGAGGAACAAGTTCTTTACCATGAGGGTAGTGGGAGGTAGTTGAGGCCCCAACCTGGAGATATTCAAGGTGAGGATCAACAGGACTCTGGGCAACCTGATCTAGTGGAGGATATCCTTGCTGACTGCATGGGGGTTGGACTAGATGGCCTTCAGAGGTCCTTTCCAACCCAGACCATTCTATGGTTTTATGATCTAAGCTCTTTCCTTTGCTTAAAGGACTTCAAGAACACTTGAAGTACAAATAGAAAGCTGACATACAGCAAAAGCTTGACAGTCTGTGGAAGACAGCAATGGGACCCTGAAAAATCAGTGAGTTTGAGCTTTCAGATGCAAAGGGTAGTAGACACCTGGGGGCTGGCATTTAAGTGGAAAAGTGTTGCACTCTCATGACAATTTTGGAGTAGTCAAGGATGCACAACTATTTTTGTAACTCATGTTACAAAAATGAAGGTCATTTAAAGCTGAAGTCAGGAGGGTGAAACACCGTGAGATGGAAAATATTTTTTACCTTAATATCCAATCCTACAGGCCTCATGTGAGTAAAAATCTATCCTTAGAAGCCAAAAGCTTATTTTCCCCCAAGTTATTAACCTTATGCTCCCTGCAGCATGGCTTTAGATGACATCAAGTACATTTGTCCAATTCCAACATATTCCTTGTGTTATCAGAAATACTTTAACTACTTGTAACTCTATGTGAGACTTTGTTCCTCACTTTCAAAGCAGCTTTGTGCAGTTTCTTGCACCTGCTTTCTCGACTGCACAGGCCTCAGAAACAAACTGCTTCTGAAGATAAGAGCCTACACCCTTCATGACCAGACTGCAGTTTTTAAAATGTAGTATTTCAAGCCTTTAACACGAGCCTTAAGCCTGACAGCAGACCAGCCCAGGCTGCAAAGCACCTCTAGAAATTCTGTACTTCAAATCTCTGCCCAAAACAGTCAGCAAGAGCAGGCAGCTGGCTCAAGCACAGGTCCAGTCAGGTACTGAATATCTCCAAGGATGGAGACTCCACAACCTCTTTGGTCAACCTCTTCTAGTGTTTTACCATTGTCAAAGCAAGGAAGGTTTGTTTTGTCTGTGGTTTTTTCCCCTGTGTTTTTTAGGTGAAATTTCCTACACTTCAGTCTGTGCCTCTTGCTTCTTGTCCTTTCAGTGGACCGTCAAGAGGAATCTGGCTCCAGTTTCTTTACTCCCTCCCATTATATATTCATACACATTGCTGAGACCATGCTTAAGCCATGTCTTCCTGAGGCTAAACAGACCCAGCTCTCTCAGCCTCTCCTCATGTAACAGATGCTCCTTAGTCATCGTAGTGGCTTCTGGCTGGACTCATTCTAGTATGCCCACCTCTTCCAGTGGGCACAGGACCAAGAACATGTTACTTATCTCCAGCTCTGGTTTTATTTGTGTTCTGGTTCCATGAAAGGAATTAATTTCCATCTTACTTCAAGTAGTTTTTCAGCTCCACTCCTGCATACATTGGCAAGACATTGCACAGTTTAATGTTTTGGTGCTCTAAGCAATGCTTCATCACTCAAAGGCCACCTGGGCCAGCAAATGGCATTGAATGAGCAAAGTCAGGCACAAAAGCTTACACATCATACACAGCATGTGCAATTTCATCTTGCATTTGATTTTTTTCCCCCCTTCTAGATCATCATAATTCCTTTTCAAATGAAACAAACGAATCTACAGGAAGGGGGTAAAGAGAAGAGGAACTTTCTATGCAGTATGTCAATCTGTAGATTAATTACTACATTGATTGCATTTGAGAGCCTTCATGTACCTGTCTTCCCACTGAGATACCCACTGTGCAATCAGTGGTAATTTAAAAATCAATTGCTCTTCTGCAGTAATTAAATTTGTCCATTTAAATAGATATAATTGATAGAGCCTGCAACTCATTTCAAAGCAGTGATACTTAAGGGATTCTAGAGATGAAGAGCTGGGAGAAAGCAATTTCAGGGTTGTTTTTTAACTCACCAAATGAGCATCTAAATAGACTGTTTAGTTTATCAGTTGAAAAACACGGTGCCAGATCGGAAATTCATCTCAAAAGATAGTGTCGTACAAGGCGAAATACGCTGCCAGACAAAGCCAAAAAGGTAAAGGAAGTGACTTGACTTAGCTACTGCTACATCTTAAAGGTATTGAAATAGAATAGGATAGGATAGGATAGGATAGGATAGGATAGGATAGGATAGGATAGGATAGGATAGGATAGGATAGGATAAACCAGGTTGGAAGAGACCTTCAAGATCATCGTGTCCAACCTATCATCCAACACCACCTAATCAACTAAACCATGCAACCAAGCACCCTATCAAGTCTCCTCCCAAACACCTCCAATGATGGTGACTCCACCACCTCCCTGGGCAGCACATTCCAATGGCAAATCACTCTCTCTGTGTAGAACGTCTTCCTAACATCCAGCCTAAACCACAGCTTGAGGCTGTGTCCTCTTGTTCTGGTGCTGGTTGCCTGGGAGAAGAGACCAACCCCCACCTGGCTACAACCTCCCTTCAGGGTGTTGTAGAGAGCAAGAAGGTCTCCCCTGAGCCTCCTCTTCTCCAGGCTAAGCAACCCCAGCTCCCTCAGCCTCTCCTCATAGGGCTTGTGTTTCAAACCCCAGCTTTGTTGCCCTTCTCTGGACACATTCCAGCAGCTCAACATCCTTCCTACTGCATTTTTTTATTGTAAAAAATATTGCTTAAAAAAATGTAATTGTTCTTATATTTCACAGAACTGGAAGTGTTGCCTGCAAAACCTTGTCCTATTCTTTTAAAATTTCTCCTTTTTTTTTTTTCTTTCTTTTTTTTAAGGGTATGAGGCTCCAGCATTTTATAAGTCTGGTTGAATAAAGTCTGCTTTTCTCTAAAATGTCCTTAAAAGTTGCTTTTTGCTTTTGAGCATTCAGAAAGAGTTTATTACTTTTGCCATGCATTCTCACAGAATCACAGAATGTTAGGGGGTTGGAAGGGACCTTGAAAGTTCATCCAGTCCAACCCCCTGCCACAGCAGGATCACCTAGAGCAGACCACACAGGAATGCATCCAGGCAGGTTTTGAGTATCTCCAGAGAGGGAAACTCCACAACCCCCCTCGGCAGCCTGTTCCAGTGTTCTGTCACTCTCACAGTGGAAAAATGTTTCCTCCTGTTTCCATGGAACTTTCTATGCCTCAGCTTCCACCACTGCCCCTTGTGCTGTCATTGGGCATCACCCAGCGGAGCCTGGCTCCAGCCTCTGGGCACTCACCCTTTACATCTCTATAAACATGAATGAGGTCACCTCTTAGTCTCCTCTCCAAGTCCCAGCTCCCTCAGGCTCTCCTCATAAGGAAGATGTTCCACTCCATCATTTTTGTGGCTCTGTGCTGGACTCTCTCAAGCAGTTCCCTGAGGTCCTTCTTGAACTGAGGGGCCCAGAACTGGACACAATATTCCAGATGCAGCCTCACCAGGGCAGAGTAAAGGGGGAGGAGAGCCTCTCTTGACCTACTCACCACACCCCTTCTGATGCACCCCAGAATGGCCTTGGCCTCCCTGGCCACAAGAGCACATTGCTGGCTCATGGTCATCTTTCCATCCACCAGGACCCCCTCCTTAATCAACTAAAGTACAAAGCTTGCACAGGGAAAATATGTATTTTTATATTCAAAAACAAACATCTCCTCAAGGCATTTCATTGTTATTCACCAGAGGGCTTTAGGATGGACTATATAGAGAGAAATAAAGCAGAGAAAGGGACAAGGGGGAAAGGGAGAAACCTAAGACTAGCACGAAATGCATATTCACAGTTTTAAGTGTCTTTGCAATTGAGTTGAGCCCTGAGGTGGCATTAATTGACACATTAGCAAGTTCTATACTGTGTTATGTGCCTATTTAGCCTGGAATTCAATAAAAATAACACCAGGGGAATCACTGTAACACACTGCACATACAGCATGTGTTTGAAGTAGGGAACACCTTACATAAGCAGACACAACATTAATGATTACATCTTGCAGTTAACCCAGGGACTGCCCCTGCAACTCCTGTAATTGAACTGCCAACTGTCAGTTCACAGAGGCATCTTTACAATGCTTTAAGGCAAAAATCTTATGATTCCTAAAAACTAAAGAGAATTGGAATTTATCTGAAACATCACAGAATGTTAGGGGCTGGAAGGGACCTCCAGAGATCATCAAGTCCAATCCTCCTGCCAGAGCAGGATCACCTGGTGCAGGCTGCACAGGAATGCATCCAGGTGGAGTTCGAAAGTCTCCATAGAAGACTCCACAACCTATCTGGGCAGCCTGCTCCGGTGCTCTGGGACCCTCACAGTGAAGAAGTGTATCCTTGTGTTGAGGTGGAACCTCCTGTGCTCCAGCTTGTACCTGTTGTTCCTTGTCCTAGCACTGGACACCACCAAAAAGAGCACAGCACCTTCATCATGACACCCACCCTCAGATACTTCCCTTCCCTTCTCCAGATTAAACTGCCCAGGGTCTCACAGTCTGTCTTCATAGCAGAGATGTTCAAGTCCCACAGTCATTCTTGTAGCTATCCAGCAGATCTGTGTCTCTCTTGAACTGGGGATCCCAAAACCAGCCATAACATTACAGGTGCAGGCTCATCAGGGCAGAGTACAGGGGGACAAGAACCTCCCTAGGCCTGCTGGACACACTTTTTTTTATGCACCCCAGGATGCTCTTGGCCCTGTTAGCCACAAGGGCACGTTGCTGTCCCATGGAGAACATGCTGTCCATTGGGACTCCAAGGCCCTTCTCCATTGAGCTGCTTTCCAGCAGGACAACCCCTAGTCTCTACTGGTGCCTGATATTTTCTGACTGTGGGAAAGACACACCTCCAGAGATCAAGTCCTGCCCCCTGCTAAAGGAGGTTTGCCTATGTCAGGTTTTACAGGAATGTGTTCAGGCAGGTTTTGAATGTCTTCAGAGAAGAGACTCCATAACCTCTCTGGGGAGCCTGTTCCAGTGCTCCATCGCCCTTAATATGAAAAAATGAAGACTTTCTTTATGTTTGGGTGGAAGTTCCTGTGTTCTGTTTGTGTCCATTGCCCCTTGTCCCATCACTGGGCACCAGTGAAAAGTGAAAAACGCAGGAGGCTGAGCAAGGTTGATACTTTCTGACTCCACTGAGTGAAATATAAAGTCAAACAAACCGACTCCTGCACCTCCCAGCGATGGGGTCAGTGAGCTGGTATGGTTAGGCACCCCCTAATTCTACCTACAACTCCTGAATAACTTGGAAAGCTGCCCACAAAAGACCACAGCCCCATCACAGCCCCAGGCTTGCCTGGCAAGATCAATGAGCACAGTGAAAAAGTACCAGCTGTAGTACTGACCAAAGGCAATTGTCTCGCCATCCTATCAATACTGATCCTACAGTGAGGCCCACTGGAGCTCTGCTGGAGCACACTGGGCTGTGTCTCGGTATCTCTTCCTGCACGGGGATGCCTCTCAGCCTTGACTCTGGCCATCTGCTGGTAAAGCTGACGATGGGAAGATCATCTGCTTGTGATAAGCTGACAAAGGGAATCACTGTCCATCTGGCAAGGCTGGCAGCAGGACAGAGCCTCCACTTGTAATAAGCTGGCGAAGGGAGCACGAGAGTTTGCAATTTCATAAAATCCTGGAGAACCCAGGGTGCCCAAATTCAATATAATGTGCAATGTCTCAGTCATAGGGTAAGCTCTAAATACAGCTCTCTGTGGGTGTTACTTGCTTTTGCTTAGGGAGCTGTGCTAAAGCCTGTGAATCATTGTATTAAATACAACCAATCACCGATCTTTGATTAAGCATTGCTGTTTTCTAAGTGACCACAACAGTGCTGATACACTTTAAATGCTGTTTCTTTATTTAAATGCTGCTGCCTCAAGTGCATGTAAGAAACACAGTATTACATTAAATACAATACAATACACCAGGTTGGAAGAGACCTTCAAGATCATCGCGTCCAACCTATCAACCAATCCAACCCACCTCAATACAATACAATACAATACAATACAATACAATACACCAGGTTGGAAGAGACCTTCGAGATCATCGCGTCCAACCCATCAACCAATCCAACCCACCTAAACAACTAAACCATGGCAAAAGTACCACACTGAAGCCCCAATACCCAAATCCTCTTAGGCATGAGCTGTTGACCATGTCTGGGATGAAGAATAGACCCAACCATATTCTCTGAAGGAGTTTGGAGAGCAAAGGGGTCTGCTGGACCGATGGGCAGAATCTAACAGCATGAGATTGAACAAATCCAAGTGCTGGGTTCTGCACATTGGCCACAGCAACCCCATGCAGTGCTACAGGCTGGGATCAGAGTGGCATTGTATTGTTCTGAACTTCAAGACCAAATGGAAGGATTTCCTTTAGCTCTTACACTCCCAATCTCCCCATATGTTTGCTCATAAACTGTTGACCAGGTCTAAGCTTGGATCTAGCCACACCTAGGCTCCTCTCTGAGGAGTTTGGAGAGCAAGGAAGTTTATTCTTATTATTGGAGATTTGATGGGGGTGCTCAGTGCCATGGTTTAGTTGATTAGGTGGGTTGGATTAGTTGATAGGTAGGATGCGATGATCTCAAATGTCTCTTCCAACCTGGTCTATTCTATTCTATTCTGAAAACCTAATAACTCAACCACTGCCCTTCTACTCCCAGCTCCCAGGAAAATCACCCTAGCCCAACTCCAAGTCACTTTTGATATATAAAAATATCTTCACATAAGTATTTTAATGCAAGCAGTTGAATCCATTTTCTTTATTGTAAGTCATGTAGTGACCTTCCCAGCAAAGTAAACCTTGATTAATCTTTGTTGATTTTTGCTCTGTCAAATTCATTTAAGCCTTGTCCAATGATTAACCTACCTCAGTAAAACTTACTGCTGCCTTTTTGTTGTGTGAGCTGCAATTTGCTCATTCCACAGCAAGCAGAGCCTCAGACTAGGATTCCGCAACAAGTGATTCAAGGGATTTAAAGGGGAACTATTCAAAAACCCTGTGACAAGCTATCAGTAGAGCCAGAGCTGTTTAAGCTCTTGAGTGCCAGCCTAGATCACAATCACAGTGATTATTTCACCACACTCCTGTTTTATTTGCCTATGCTCTTGAGCTTTGGCCAAAGACCTCATGAAGTGAGGAGGGGAATGCCTGTGTGCCTTCCTTCAATCTCCATTCAGTCATGCCTGGCTCATTTAATACTTGGAAAATGGTTCTTTAAGAGATGCTGATTTACACAAGATACATCTGAGGTGCAAGCAAAAGAATTTCCTGATTTGAAGTTAGGTAAATGCTTCAAAATTCCTCTGTGTTCCATTTTCCTGTAGGTCTATCTGTCATTTCTGTGCACAGGACAAAAATGTGCTTAATAGAAATCAGTTGGATGCAGGGAATTACAAACTGTAAATATGAAATCACAAGGCTTAGAGAGAGCTGCTCAGTATTTTAAATAACTTCCCCCCCCCGCCCCCCTTGCTGTTAGTGTGATTCTTCCCCTGTATTCTGCTCTTGTGAGACCCCATCTGGAGTACTATGTCCAGAAACTGGACATTAGGAAACATTTTTTCCCTGCAAGAGCTGTCAAGCATTGGAACAGGCTGCCTAGGGAGGTGGTTGAGTTGCCAAGCCTGGATGTGTTTAAAGGTGTTTTGGATGTGGTGCTTAGGACTACAGTTTAGGAGTGAACCTTGTAGAGTAGTAGGGTTAATGGTTGGACTTGGTGATCCTGAGAGTCATTCCAACCTGAATGTTTCTGTGATTTCTGTGAAACTTCTTTAATACAATAATAAATACAATAAGTAAATCCAGGTTGGAAGAGACCTTCAAGATCATCGCATCCAACCTATCAACCAATCCAACCCACCTAAACTACTAACCCATGGCACCAAGCACCCCATCAAGTCTCCTCCTGAATACCTCCAATGATGGTGACTCCACCACCTCCCCAGGCAGACCATTCCAATGGGCAATCACTCTCTCTGTATAGAACTTCCTCCTAACATCCAGTCTAAACCTCCCTTGCTGCAGCCTGAGACTGTGTCCTCTTGCTCTGGTGCTGCCTGCCTGGGAGAAGAGACCAACCTCTGCCTGTCACAATCTCCCTTCAGGGAGCGAGGGTGCTGGAACCCTGGAGCAGGCTGCCCAGAGAAGTTGTGGAATCTCCTGATTTGGAGAGATTCCAAACCCACCTGGACATCACGATCCTAGGATCACAATGATGATACAAGATGTGGGAAGAAAGTGAAAATGAATAACTTAAATCAGTTTAGAGTCAAACTAAATCCACTTTCCACTCATAGGAGGGCTTGCATTGTCGCTACAACATTGCAAGCTTATCTCCTGCAAACCTTTCATGTTTCATTTCTGGCATCATAAAAGCAAATCATTGATTGCCTCAGTTTAAGTTTTCTACTGAAGCATATTGAATGAATTCACCTGGTTAGTTATAATTGGGCTAAGACTGAATTTAGTATTTTGGGCTACAGTCTCTGCTAACTCCCCAAACTATCCAGCAGACCTTCAGCTGGTATCCATTGCTGCAGCTTCATTAAAATCCAAAAGGGCTACAACAATCTACAGTAGCTGTGGATCTGCTGCATTAGTTTCTTCCTCAGCTGCTTGCATTCTTGCTCAGACCAAGCCAGAGTTTTCATGAAGAACAGACTGCTACTACTGGTTACAAGTTAAAATAAAAGAGCTGCTTTCAAAAGAAGCAGCTATATAATGGAGTGATCTGCAAGTATTAAAGGATTAATATTTTTGTGGGCTTTTTTTTTTTAAATAGCTTAATGAGATGCACGTGGCAAGTATTAAGCACTCTTTATAGCTGGGAAATTGATATTTAGAAAGCTAAGTGGCTTGCCTGTGGTCACACTGTTTCCAAGCTTTCAGCTATAAGCTGTCCCAATCTCCATGTTAACTCCCAAGACTTGGCTGTCTTTCAATGAGGTTAATAAATGATAGTATGTTATTGAGGCAATCATCAACACTATTCACAGTTATCACCAAGGTTGGAAGAGACTTCAAAGTTTATCAAGTCCAATCCCTCACCACAGACCTCATGACTAAACTATAGCACCAAGTGCCACATCCAACCCCCTCTTGAGCTGTGCTCTTCAGCATTGCAGCTCTACTGCAATTTTTTGTTCTGTAGCATTTTGCTTATGTGTTGCAAACTATGTCAGGTATTCTTTACTACCAGTGGTGATGAGAGTGAGTTGATTTCTAATACTGCTAAATGAAGAAGTAGTGATTGTTCAGCAGTCGTTTCCAGATGCCAAAGAATACAACTCAAGGACAGTTCTGCAGAGGTATGAGGGCCTGCAAAATTTTCTTATGCATAGGCCTGTAAATGCTGCCAACTTCTTCTTCTTGAATGGGCTTCACTATATTGTCCTTTCACAGGAGCACAGGATGTCAGGGGTTGGAAGGGACCCAAAGAGATCATCGAGTCCAACCCCCCTTCCAGAGCAGGACCATACAATCTAGCTCAGGTCACACGGGAACATATCCAGATTGGCCTTGAAAAGTCTCCAGAGAAGGAGACTCCACAACATCTCTGGGCAGCCTGTCCCAGTGCTCTGTGACCCTCACAGTAAAGAAGTTCCCCCTTGAGTTGAGGTGGAACCTCCTGTGCTGCAGCTTACATCCATTGCACCTTGTCCTATCCCAGGGAGCAAGTGAGCAGAGCCTGTCCCCTCTCTCCTGACCTCCAGCCCTCAGATATTTATGAACATTCATTAAATGCCCTCTCAGTCTTCTCTTTTCCAGACTAAAAAGCCCCAGGTCCCTCAGCCTCTCCTCACCAGGCAGTGCTCCAGTCCCCTAATCATCCTCACAGCTCTCTGCTGGACCCACTCCAGCAGATCCCTGTCCCTCTTGAACTGGGGAACCCAAAACTGAAGGCAGTACTCAAGATGAGGTCTCAGCAGGGCAGAGTAGAGGGGGAGGAGAACCTGTCAGGTACTTATAGAGGGTGATAAGGTCTCCCTTCATCCTCCTCTTCCTCAAACTAAACAGTCTCAGTTCCCTCAGCTGCTCTTCATCAGATTCATTCTCTAGGCCCTTCACCAGCTTAGCTCCTCTTCGTTGCACAGACTCCAGCCCCTCAATGTCTTTCTCGTGTTGAGACGTCCAAAATGAACCCAGCAGTGCGCACAGAGGGTGAACCTCTGCAAGCCTGCTCCTTCCGTGCGCACGTTACTGGGCTTCCTTACACTTCCGGGAGCTATGCTTCCTTCCCCTCGCCCTTCCAGGCACCACTTCCCAGCGTTTTAGGCAGCTGGGTTTGGCCTTACGGCACCTTGATCGCACAACCGGGTAACTCCACCACCACGCTTTAGCTGCAAACCCTGCAAGCACCTTTCTTTTGCCTTCTTTGCAGCAGCACCTGGAGACGTTTTCTGCCAAGAGGAAAACGAAGGGCCGGGAGCACCTTCCCTGCGCCCCGGCGCGGCCGCAGCCCGGCCCGGCGCCCGGGAGCGGCGGCGGCAGGGGGGCAGGATTGTGAGGGGAACGGAAAGCTCCGGCCCGGGTTTCCCGGCGTCCCGCTGCCATCCGGGTAGGAAGAATTTAAGCGGCAGCAATCCCGGGAGGAGTGAAGGAACGTAGAGGTGTGGTGGTTGTCTTTTCAGGTCGTTTCCTTTTTCGCCCTCGGGGCCCCCGCTCGTCGGCCTTCCCCTGCGAGCTCGGCGGCGGCCTCGGGCCGCTGTGCAAGGAACGGCCGCGGCGCTGCCGTCCGCCGGTGCCGCGCGTCTGGCGAAGCCTCTGAGCATCGCCGGCGCGGGTGCGGCTGCCGGGGGGGGGGGGGCGGCGGGCGTCCCGCCGGCGGCCGGGGCTTGCAAGGGCGGTGGAGGAGCTGCGGCCGGGCGGGCGCGGCCTTAGCAGGGAGCCACCTTCCCGCTGCGGAGAGGTGCCCGCCGCCCGTCTCTCTGTTCGCGGCCTGCTTGCTGTAAGAGCTGCCTCGCTGATTGCTTTTCAGCTTTGAACGGGATTTAAGTGTGTCCTGGTGAGGGGGAGGGGGATGTGGGTGTGTGGGGGGAGGGTGGTGTCACTGCCAGGGGTTCGGGCCCCTTCGAGCAGAACTTGGGTTTGTTAAGCCTTAAAGCAGCCCTCCTTCACCACCGGGTGATGTTTGGCTTTGGAAAACGCTTCGAAAAATAAATGGAAAACGGGGAAGAATGAGAGGGATTAGCTTTGAGGAGCTGGTGTTGATTTCTACATTAGCTTGCAGGTGAAGGTTACATTTCTGATGTAGTTTTTTTCCTCTATTGCAGCAGCCTAAGCCTTTCCCTAGGGATAGGGGAGTGAGGAAATCCAGCCTGCAATGTGTTTGTCTCTCAGATTCTTCTCTCTTGCACGCTATACTTACTGCATAAATCAACAGTTAGGTTTTCCCCCTTTCTGGTCCGTAGCTAATGTTACAAAAGGCACCTTAAGTTTCCTTACACATTTATTACTATAATGAATTTTCTTGTCATCGTGTCTGGAAAACTGTAAGCATTAGCGTATTCAAAGATCTGGGGTACATGAAAAAAGAGTCCGTGGAAGATCCCTCAGTGGCAAATCTGGAAATATATTGAATTTGCCATTTCTGAAGTGGCTGCTTTTATGTTAGTAAGTCAAAGGAAAACAAGACAGAATATCGATCTTGTGTAGTGTCAGCCATATGGGGGTGGGAATGGGAGAGAAAATTGTACAAGTAGGTTGGGGTTTTGTTGGTTTGTTTGAGACTTCCAGTGTTGGAGATTGAGTGATCTCCCCACACAAGTTATTTATAAGTTCATTAAGCAAAACTTTGCAGCTGCAAGGGCAGTAATGTACTTGAGTTGTCTGTGCAATGATTTGAAGCCATTTCTAGCCAATTACAAATGGCTTGAGGAACAGCTTATTCCTGTTTTCTGTAAAGCTGGTTCTTGTGGTTTGGTTTGCTGTTGTCTTTTTTATTTCTTTTCCAACCAGGTCTCTTTAATTTTAATTTAAACATTAGTAGGTACTTTTATCTTTCCCTGTATATTATGCATGTAAGCTCTGATCATTCTTGATCCTCTTCTCTGAATTCATTCCAATGAGTTCATAGGCTTGAATGAATTTGAAGGGCAGTATCAACACTGGATAGGGTACTCCAGATGAATTCTAAACAGTAGTGAGCAGTATGGAAGATTTATGTGCTAGTAAAGCTTTACATTTGTTTGTGCACCCTAGTATGGATGGCATGCTGTTGGCACATTCCACTTCTGTTCCAGTTTAGAATCTAGCTCTTTCCTGCACAACAATAACCTAATAAGTTGTTCTCTTTCCACTTGATTATTCTTGCTTACACTGGGGATCTTGCATTTCTTATTAACATGCCCATACTGCTTATTTGTTAATGTTTCTTTTCATTAAAAAGGCAACAAAAAAACCCAACCAACCCAAAACCAACCACCCCACCCTATCTTTTCAGATGGTTAATTCTAATCTTTAATAGTTTTCTTCCATCAAGTTTTCATTTCGTTGCAACTTGCTGCCATCTGTAATACTAATAACCATAATCTTTCCTTAATCATTTACACTGGACTTAGGAGGATTCTTTGTGAACCTTCAGTGGCCTGCGTGACTTCCCGATTCAATGTTTCGGCATGACCTTGCAGCCAAGATGAAAATGAGCATCAAGTTAGTATTAAATTGGACCTATGCCACAAACAAAATCTCTTTCTCGTAAGGAAGTACCTTTTATGACTCTAATTAGGGCGAGCTTGTCTACTTCCAAGGCTGGCAGGAGGCAGGAGCTCATCTTCTGCTCTTTGATCTTTAGCAGCAGCATGTTTATTCCTTAGATGTGCAAGGCACAGAGCTCCCTGAAATAGACGTGGAGAAGTCTCTTCTTTAGTAAATAGGATTTGAAAATATATTTGGGCCACGCAATAATGCCCATCTCAGTGTCTTTCTCCTTCCTCTGCATACCCTAAGTTTGCCTCATCTGAGTCTTTAGCCTTTCACAGGGCAAAAAAGACCCCCACTCTGATTTTAACACCCTGTACTTTAGAGCATTTTGCTCATTTACCAAATAGACTCTTAAAAAAATTGCTAAGCTCCATACAAAATCCCTTGTGGAATATGCCACAGCTGTCTCTTACTTTGGCCTCTTTTTTTTGCCTTTACCTGTCACTAGACTGCTTGAGCAGTTTCCCAATCCGTGAATTAGATCTGTATGACAGTATGTTAACTAAAATTCATCCATTTCTGCAGCTCTTTCTCAGGAGGTTTTCCTTCCCTGCTAATGGTGGCTGCCTTGAGCTGCACAGAAACTTTCCATGGAGCAGAGAAGCTCAGAGCAGAGAAATCATTTTCTCAGCCTGCCTGTCTCGAGCTTCACAGTAGCACAAACTAGAAAGCATTTGGTGTCACACACTGTCTCTTTAAACTCCCAGCTTTCTCATGATATGACAACAGCTGGGAGAAAAAGGGGGTCTCCTAAGAGTGGTGTTTTCTTATGTCTTGAAAGGAAAACTGAAACTATGTAGATGTTAAAATTCTATGGGAAAAGACAATAAGAAGGGAAAAGCTGATTTTTCTCAACTGCTTCAGAGCACTGAGAAATTCCATTCTGAACTATTTCAGTGAGATTAGGGAACTCCTCACTACTGTCGTGACAACTGCAGCTAAGGTAGATATCCAGGTGTTTAATGAGGCCCACAGTTATGTAGAATCACAGGAATCCTAGGATGGTTTGGTTTGGAAGGGACCTCTAAAGGTCATCTTGTCCAACCCCCTATGATTATATACAGAAACATATCTGTTAGAGGTAGAATGACCCTCCCAGGTGACCAGGTTTCTTTCCATTAAGCTTAAGAAAAATCTTGCTTCAGCAAACATTTTCAGACTTCTGTGCAGGTGTCTAGAATCTTTGTAACTTGCTTTACACTATGGTAGGCTTTTATTCTTTGCAGTCACTACAAATGGACTTTTTAGATACTTGGAATTTTTCTGAAACTAGGGAAATTCACTCTTTGTGAAGGGATAGGGCTTTTGGAGACACTTGAGTTGATAATTTCTTTTTATTCTGGTAGGCAGAAAGAATATACAACTTGTGAGTTGTAGAATCAAAACACCACAAATCATAGTGAGTAGAAATGTCCTAACAATTAGGCTGTTGCTTTCAAGGTTGCTTCCTCCATTCATTTCCCCTTTTATAAGGGGACAGAGGCAATACCATAGTTGTATGCTGCAATTTACCACTTGAAGTTAATTCAGAGACAATTAAAATGGGCAGTTGGTTTTCTCTTGCTTTGGTGGGGTTTTGGTTTGGTTGGTTTTGTGGTTGGTGGTTGGGTTTATTATTTTTTTTCCCAGTGGGCCTAGAAGCTATACATAGAAAAACCAGGTTTCCCAGAAAAAGAGAGAGAGGAAATTTCAAGTGCTTAAATTTGTGACAGAGAACACTTAGTTTCAAGGTTCACAGCAGGGAAGGACAATGAAAATAACTGTGGTAAAGAGAGGATCATCTGAGAGCAAGGTAAAGCTTCACAAGAGGGTGATATATTGGAGCAGGAGCCCTGCCAAGGTCAAGGAGCCTCCTGCAGCAGAAGTTAAGACTACTTTGGAGGCCATCTAGACATGAGTTAGCCTCACAGTGGATAGCTTGGGCAAAGTGGTTGCTTTGAGTGCTTTCTAGCTGTTCCTATGAGTATTTCACTAACTTTTTATGCACTCAGGTACTTGTGAAGTTATTGCTACTTGGTCTTAAATCATTATGGCTTAGCTCACCCAGGTGTGTTCTGTCTGTTAAAAATCCAAGCAAAATTAAAACTATTTCAAGACTATGTTTAGGACTCCAAATTCATTATGATGAATTATGTTAACAAGCTTTATTGATGATGACTTAAGAGTATATGCGTATGCGTGGTTGGGTATCACAACTGATACTCTTCCTGGCTCTGTGGTGGGATAGTGACCATAGCCTGTGCTCATTCTCGTTCTGGGGGTTATCCTTGTTCTGCTCATAGTTTGTGATTAGAGTGGTGTTCTTCCTGACTGGTTCTGCCATTGGCCATTTTGAGAGTAAAAGCTTTCTATTCTATTCTATTGCATTACTGGATACAGTTGATGGGCAGCAGAAATGTGAATAGTGACTTAAACACTACATTGAAACTAAGTACTTTTACTTCTAACTAGTGCTGCACTCATTGAATTTCCATTTCTGAAGCCCAGGAATCCCTAGTTCTTTTTTGTCTGATCTTCATAAATCCTATGTCTAAGAGTTAGAATTACTGCTGTAGGAGAGAGGTTTATTACAATAAGTTCTTGTGGGTTTCATTTGGGTGGTGTTTTGTTTTTTAAGAATAGGCTTTTTTAATATATAAATAGCATAATGTAGCTGAATTGTATATTATTTGGAAAGAGAGCTGCATTTCCAGCACAGAAGGCTTAAACTTCTTTCTTCTGGAAATCAGTTCAGTTTTGCCATAACTTGTAACATGATGATTAATTCCTCTCATGTAAAGGAAGTGGTTTAAGCAAAGTTAAATCAGGAGTATTCTAATCTAGGTGCTTTTGGTCTCTTACATAGAAAACAGGAGACAAGCTTAGGCAATTATGTGTTAATATAGGCTAAATAATACTCTTTTTCTTATTTTAGGGACCTGTGGGATTTAAGAATCTTTCTCCTAAGAAAATTTCCTGCTTCTACAGCCTTCCACCTTAGCATGCAATTGATGATTTCGCTTGAGCTACCTGTCTGAAGACCCTAACGCTAGGCAAGCTGTAATTGCTGTTGTAAAAATGTTAAAGGTGCAGCAGCGTGTAACAGCTAACAGGATACCCAAGAAAAAGCCATACATTTGTGACATTTGCTACAAACAGTTTGAGACTCCATCAAAATTAGCTAGGCATTTTCTGATACATACTGGTCAAAAGCCGTTTGAATGTCACTTATGCCATAAAACATTTAGGCAGTTAGTCCACCTGGAGAGGCATCAGTTAACCCATAATCTGCCTTTTAAGTGTATTGTTTGTTACAGAAACTTCAAGAACTTAATCACTTTCTTAAAGCATCAGGAGCTTCATAATGAGAACTGTCAGAATGATACCAAGCAAGCAGAAAGCTCTGTGAAGTCTGAGCAAGACAGAGTCACTTCTGGCACATTTCAATGTTCTGCGTGCTGGAAATCTTTTGCAACTGAAGAGAGATGGATGCTGCATCAGTGTCTGAAAGGAGATCATCTACATGGTGCCAGAAGGAGGAAGAAAACTCATGCTTGTGAATCATGTAAGAAGACCTTTCCATCAAGATCTAAACTAGCCAGACACTTCCTTATTCACACCGGCCAGAAACCTTATAAGTGTTCTCTGTGTGGTAAATGTTTCAGACAGTCAACCCACTTGAAAATCCATCAGCTCACACACACAGAAGAAAGGCCTTTTCAGTGCTGCTTCTGTCAGAAAGGGTTTAAAATACAGAGCAAACTCATAAAGCACAAGCAGCTCCACGCCAGAAACAAGACTTTCCCCAATACTGTACACAAAGCAAAGAGTCTTAAATATCCCAGGCCATACAACCTGGTGGAAGGAAAGAGGAGTAGTTTTGAGAATGCTGATGCTTGTGAGCTGCAGGAGAACGACCCACATGATGTTCACACCATTTACATTGTACCCTTCCAGTGCCCAGTGTGTGAGCAGTGTTTTGAAACTGAGCAGGTTCTAAACTTGCACAAATGCTACCTGAAGGATGGCAAAGGGTCAAACAGTGGGACGACGGCGTGCAGCCAGACGGTCGGCATGAAGAATAAGGTTCTAATGAAGCTGAAGCATACTGGGGGAAAGGCAACGGATTTCTCCCTGTCTGGCAGGAAAAGTACAAAATCAGGTCGCTTTAAAAGTCCTGACCTGGTTGCAACTAAAGATCAACGTTCAGATCAGCATGCTTCCACTAAACCTTTCAAGGATTCCTGTGGCAAGCTTGACATGTGCAAGGTATTTAGTAATCGGATGAAGAGAACATTTGCTGCGCCGCTACCTTGGCAAGAGCACCCACAGCCTTCTGATTTGGGAATCCATTTAAAAGGTGTGCTCGCTGGGGAGAGCGTGCTAAACGCCCACGATTCGCTGGATAATAAAGGTGAGGCTCTTTATGGTTCCTCAGATGATAGGCTCTTTGATAAGCCAGAGGTACTTCGCTGCGTTTTCGGCTTCCACTAAGAATAGACACGGCAGACACAAAGTGTGTAAGTGTGACAGATGTGAGAAGAGCTTCCCATCTTCATCCAAACTTCAAAGGCATTATCTTACACACACGGGACAGAAGCCCTTTGGCTGCAATATTTGTGGGAAGGCATTTAGACAGTCAGCTCACCTGAAAAGACATCAGCTCACTCATAACGGAAAGAGACCCTATAAAAGCCCTGCTCGCAGGGTCGAATGTGAAAACCTGAACAGACTTCTCAATCAGCAGGGAGATTACATTGAACTTAAGCCTTCTCTGTCTCCTCAAACACCTTCACAGCCATCCAGCTTTCAAGAATTTGAGCTGGTTGAGTCAAACCAAACAGCTGAAATCAAAGTTGAAATCAAGACAGAGGACTTTGTTCTTGACCCTGGCAGCAGAGACACACAGCCTTACTTGTGTGGTAAATTGGTGGAAGAGGAGCAAAGCCATTCCACCTATTTGCATGATTTTTCTGAAGGTCCTAAAAAAAGTGTCATTGGTAACAAATTCTATCAATGCAGCATCTGCTACAAAGCTTTTAAATCACCTTCCAAGCTTGAAAGACATTACCTAATGCATGCTGGACAGAAGCCATTTCCATGCTTAGTTTGTGGTAAAAATTTCAGGCAGGCCCCACATTTGAAAAGACATCACCTTATTCACTCCAGAGAGAGCTTGAAGCTGAGTTCCACTGAGCAAAAACCAGAGAATGTATTTGGTTTGTCAAAAGTGGATAATGGTCTATGAAATTAGATATTAACCTTTTGTTGCAGCATTATTAAAAGGCTTATTTTAGACTGAACAATTGAGTGAAGGGAATTATCCTTTGCTGTTGTGGAGATGACCTGGTGAAGAGCTAACTTGCTGTCTTCACAACTTCTCTCAGTTCTGATGAATGTGAGATGTTTTAAATGAAAGAGGCAACAAAAAAAATCCACTTTGAATTTATCTCCCTTAATTTATAAATACATATTCTGTATTAGTAGTGTTGTAACCATCTGCAGTGCTCCAGGACTCAGCTATTTAAAGTTCTACCTTTTCCCATATAGGCTTTTATGACTTGATGCTGTCAAGAGAGAACTGTCAGAAAACAAAGATCCAAAAAGGTGACTTCCAGAGTACAGGGAGAGGGTGTGTATGTAAAAATGGCCCTTTGACATTCTTCTGGCTCCCTAGATGTTGTAAAGAACACTTGCTGTACTTATATCTTTTTAAGAAATAAATGCTTATTTTTAAACAAAGCTGGGGGGGGGGAGGGGAGGGGAGGGGATAGAAAAAGGGGGGAAAAAAGATTGAGGCAAAAAAACGATGATGTGGCATTATAGGGTAGTAGATAGAAGAAATTCAGCTGCTTTGTAATGTGTTTCAAGATCTGTGGATGAGGAATTAGATCTTCTTTCCTTGAAATGATGAAATATTAAGCAGACAATGCTAAAATAGCAGGGTTTATAATCAATTAATCCATTTCACCACTTCATTATCTTCTTCTTTCTTTGTTCTTTGCCTTTCCTAAGCTTTTTTTTGTTGTTTTTGCCAATTCATATAATACTAAACTATTTTTCTGCATTACAAATGGGCTTGCTATCTGTCCTGGTCTCCTTTCCTTTTAGTCGTAGATATTGCACCAGTAGAGGAAATGTTCTCTATGATGTGCTAATAACTCAGAAGAGCAGTTTTGTTGGGAAGTCATGCTCTCAAAATGTAAGAGCTTAATATTTACTCTCAGCTCAAATTAACTAATTCCAGTTTTTATGTTAATAGAATCTGTAGTTAAACTTCCTGGTAAGTACAGAGCTTTGCCCATTGTAGCTGTGGGGCTGGCAGAAAGTGTGAGTGCAGTGGAGTTTTAATCATTATGAACAATGATGAAGTTTGGTTTGCTTTTTTTTTTTCCTCTGAGTAAAATAACCTTTAGGATATTTTCCTTTGTTATGCAACTTTTGACTAGTTGAAACCTGAAGCTTTTAGTTCTAAATCAACATGGCTGTAAGATACATGGCATTCTTCTCACTATTTAAATAGATCCATATTTATTGAAGTAAGATGGTTTGGTTTTGCTGTGGCATGAGCTTCGTAGTGTTTGGTATAAATGAAGTGAAGGGAGAAGGAAGCTTTCATTTTCCTACATGTTATTCTTTCCCATTTTCAGAGAGAATAAAAACAGAGATATGCTCAGAAGCAGTCTGTAGGTGCTATGGGTTTTGTCTGGCAGAAATTCAGTACATTAATAATTACTGCAGTTATATCATGAGACTTTTTTTTCCTCCCTATGTGAATTGTTTCATATTGGAAGAAAGGATACTGTATAAAATGATTTGAAAGTGTATTGTAGAGCTCTTCTAAAATACTTCTAATAAACTATTTTATTTATATTGTACTTTTAGTTGTATACTTTATGTGCAAACCAGAGTTTTGGAGCTAGATGCAGAGAAGTTATCAAGCTCACCGTGATCGTGTAGTATGCTCCTGCAGCCCTGAAGGCAAATCATATCCTGGGCTGCCTCCAGAGAATTGTGGCCAGCAGGGTGAGAGAGGGGATTCTGCCCCTTGGCTCTGCTCTTCTGGGACCCCACCTCAAATACTACATCAAGTTCTGGTGCCCCCAGCATAAGGAGGACACAGAGCTGCTGCAGTTGGTCCAGAGGATGGCCACAAAGATGATCCAGGATAGGCTGACAGAGCTGGGGCTGTTCAGCCCAGAAAAGACTCTCGAGGAGACCCCGGAGCTGCCTTCCAATACCTGAAGGGATCCTACAGAAAGGCTTTTCATCAGGGTGTCTGGAGACAGGACAAGGGGGAATGGTTTTAAGCTGAGGTAGAGTAGGTTTAGAGTGGGTCTTAGGAAGAAGCTCTTCAGTATGAGGGTGGTGAGACTGGAATAGGCTGCCCAGGGAAGTTGTAGATGCCTCCTCTCTGGGGGATGTTCAAGGCCAGGTTGGTTGAGCAGCTGAGTCTAGTTGAGAGGTGTCCCTGCCCATGGTGGGGAGGCTGGAGCAGATCATCTCTGAGGTCCCTTCCAAGTGAAGCCATTTCATGATTCTATGAATTTGGGATGTTAGAACAATGGGTTTTGGTTCAGACTTTTGTATTGGAATAAAATATAAATAGCTTTAAGCCTAATAAGATCTTTCTTAAGGAGCCACAGGCATTTTTAAAAATGCTGCGTGTTGAGAGTCTTTGCTTAGAGACCACTAAACCTGGTATGTTTCAAGAAGACCAATTGGAGTAAGATGAGGGGATGGTTCAGGGGTGAACAGACATACATGGGAAGTGTTAGTCTGACTAACTTGGAAACTAATGTTATCTTTGAGCTCCATGGGATTTCAGAAGAGCAGTAAGGGCCACTTTGCTTATCTGGCTCTCTCTGAAAAGTTTTGTGTCAGTATAAACTCACAATTCTAGGGGGCTTATAGCATAAACTACCTAGGAAGAGGTAAAGCTTTTCCTAAGAGTCCTGGGGGGGAAGGTTGAAATCTGGTTTCTTTTGAAGTGAACAGTAAAATTCTCCAAGTCCCTTGGAGAATCTGAGCTGGAATGGTTTTTCCCAGTGTTAACAATACTACTTTGTGTGGTTCATGAATATGTTAGTAATTTTCCATCATGCTTTAAGGCAAGTTCAAGCCATCAATCTTTGAAGTATCTCTGGTGACAGAGACATTGCCTGTGGTTTTGTAAGAAGGAGCTGATAGCTAATAATCATACAACACTGAAGTAATGATTTATTTACTTTTTTAAGCAATATGAAGAAACAAAGCATATTGTAAGGAGGAAAGCAGTGAGTTCTGTGTTAATAGGGAGCTCCCCTCAAGAGAAAAAAACCTCTCAAACTGTATTGATTCTGCTTTGAGACAGTTCTGGGCGAAATAAAAGGTGGCCAAATGTTTTAAAACAAGCAGGAAAGGGTAAAAGGGATTTTTAAAGACAAAATTGTGCAATGTTAAATCCACTGAAACTGCAGGACTGTCTGATCACATCAGATCACATTTTCTATCTAGAAACATAGCTGTTGGTAACTTGGAAGCCTTCATTGATTTGATTGCTGTGCTATGTCTGCAGTGCTTGCAGAAGGCCAAATCGTGGAAAAGTTCTGGGCTGGAGAGTTGGGCAGGGAGAAATGCATTGAAATTCAAAAAGGCCAAGTGCAGAGTCTTGCACCTGGAAAAGAACAACCCCATGGATCAGTGTAGGTTGGGGACTGACCTGTTTGGAGAGCAGTGAAGGGGAAAAGGACCTGGGGGGTCCTAGTGGATGGGAGGTTGACCATGAGCCAGCAATGTGCTCTTGTGGCCAGGAAGGCCAATGCCATTCTGGGGTGCATGAGAAGGGCTGTGGTTAGGAGGTCAAGAGAGGTTCTCCTCCCCCTCTACTCTGCCCTGGTGATGCCACATCTGGAAATTATGTCCAGTTCTGGGCCCTTCAGTTCAAGAAGGACCTCAGGGAGCTGCTTGAGCGAGTCCAGTTTTTGTTTGGGGGGGGTGCGTTTTTCTATAACTATTTCTACATATGTCTAGAGAAAAACAAAAAGGAAGGAAGCCAATCATAAACCACACCATTTAACCACTTGGGTAGCTGCTTCTCACTAAGTGTTTGGGGTTTCTCATTGTCTGTGATCTGCTCTCACTGCTGTACCCAGAGCCAACAGCAAGAGTTAGGCAAACAGGAGCTCAAACAAGCAGAAAAAGGTAAAAGGGATTGTTTTAAAAGACAAAGTATGCAGTATTAAACCCTGAAACTGCAGGACTAACTGATCACATCATCCATTTTCTGTCTAGGAATGTAGCTGTTGGTAACTTTGAAACACTAGTTAATTTGAGTGCTGTGTTATCTGTGCAGTGCTTGCAGAAAGTCAAAACTTGGAAAAGTTGTTGGCTTCTAGGTGGGGAAATTTTAATATTTTTTTGGTGGTTTTATTTGTTTTGTTTTGGTTTTTCTTTGGGGTTTTTTGGGGGTTGGTCTGTGGGGTTTTTTTGTTTGTTTTTCCATAAATATTGTTACATCTGTCTAAGGGGGGAAAAAATGAAGGAAATCAATCATAAACCACGCCATTTCACCACTTTGGTAGCTGCTTCTCACTGTTTGGTTTCTCACTTGCCTGTGATCTGCTCTCACTACTGTACCCAGAGTCAACAGGAAATGTAGTGAGGCACATAGGAGATGGCCACAAAAGAAACTCAGCAGAGGTGAATAGAACAGAACAGAATTAACCAGGTTGGAAGAAACCTTTGAGATCATCAAGTGCAACCTATCATCCAACACCATCTAATCAACTAAACCATGGCACCAAGCATCCCATCCAGTCTCTTCCTAAACACCTCCAGTGATGGTGACTCCACCATCTCCCTGGGCAGCACATTGCAATGGCCAATCTCTTTCTGGGAAGAACTTCCTAGCATCCAGCTTAAACCTCTCCTGGTGCAGCTTGAGACTGTGTCCTCTTGTTCTAGTGCTGGTTGCCTGGGAAAAGAAATCAACCCCCACCTGGCTACAGCCTCCCCTCAGGGAGTTGCAGAGAGCAAGAAGGTTTCCTCTGAGCCTCCTCTTCTCCAGGCTAAGGAACCCAGCTCCCTCAGCCTCTCCTCAGGGCTGTGCTTCAAACCCCTCCCCAGCTTTGTTGCCCTTCTCTGGACACATTCTAGCAACTCAACTTTTTCCTAAACTGAGACCTAATTTCCTAATGAGACCCTAGGCTTCAAATTATGTTGCTGGATCTAATGTTTAGTTTTCCTGGCTGTAAAACTGGAAGTCATAGTCTCACAACAGTTCAGCTGAGTAACACTTGGCTAAGTACAGCTGGATGGCTCTTAGTAAAGACCATGAAGTGAGTCCTAATAGCCCCTTGTAATAATGTTGGAAATCCTTTGGTCTCCTAAATAGCTAAAGGGGTCATGGTTCATATTCCTAGCACGAGGTATTGTGGATTTTCAAAGTGCAAGTTTTAACCTAACAGAGTAGTTTTATGATCTGATGGCTATGAGTGAGATGTCTGAGAAACAGCTATCATCAGGAAAGCTGAAATTACAGACGTGGCTTTTGTGTGCTCTCACAGGCTTTATTTTCTCCAGGCTGAGCAAATTAATTGCACTTTGGGTATGATTAATACTGTCAAGCACTTTTGAAACAGCATCTTTTTTAGCATCTGTTTAAAAAATATATATATATATATATACACACAAAATTAATCTGCAAAGTCCATGTAAGTGGAGGAGAAATCAGCCTTCTGCCAGCAAAATCACTCACAAGTGGAACTGATCATTTCCTTGTTCTCAAAGTGCCATTATAATGTGAAAGAGGAGTCATATTGTCAGCCCTGAGTTGTCACAAGCCTTTGAATGCTGTTTCACTTCTCTGCTCTGCTGTTCTCATTCCTGTCTGCTTCCAAGATGTGCTAATCATAGAATTGTGCAAGCTGGAAAAGACCTGGAAATCAAGTCCAACCATAATGTGTGGCTTGATTCTGCTACACACCTGATACAGTTTGGTTATGTGGCTGAAATGTTTCATCCTCACTGGAATCCTGCCAGTGCCCCTGGTGCCAGTGTGTATGGATTTCTGGAACCCTCTGTGTGACTGCACTCAATTTCTATTGGCATCAAGGAAAATCCATCTCCCTGGTATGCACACCTGCAGTATTTTATTGGTGTATTTTTTAAGAGAGCATAAATCTGAAGGCTTAATATGTGTTTGCCAAAGTAAGTTGCTGAGCTACAGATGCTCAGATGGTTTCTTCACTTCCTATTTCAGGATCTTCTTCTAATCAAAATGGAAATAGAGACAAGCAAAGAGGTTCCTGTTACCTGAAGGGGGCTACAAGAAGGCTGCAGAGGGACTGCAGTGATAGGATGAGGGGCAGTGGTTTGAAATGAGAGAAGAGGAGATTTAGATTGGATGTTAGAAACAAGTTCTGCACCACGAGGGTGGTGGAGCACTGGAGTAGGTTGCCCAGGCAGGCAGTTGAGGCCCCTCTGGATGTTTTCAAGGTCAGTCTGAAAAGGGCTCTGAGCAGCCTGATTTCGTGGAGGATGTCCTTGCTCAGTACAGGGAGGTTGGACTAGATGACCTTTGGAAGTCCTTTCCAACCCAAACAGTTCTGTATTTGCATTAGATATACTTCAGTTTTGTCTGCAGTCTGCTTTTAATTTTTACCAAGAGAGAGGCTATGTGATGAAGAATCTACTTTTGCGATGATGCTGCAAATAGAATCATAGAATCAACCAGGTTGGAAAAGACCTCAGAGATCATCAAGTCCAACCTATTGCCTAATACCTAACACCTCCTGACAACTAAACCATGGCTCCAAGTGCCACATCCAAGCCTTTTCTGAACACCTCCAGGGATGGGGACTCCACCACCTCCCTGAGCAGCACATTCCAATTACTCTTTCTGGGAAGAGCTTTCTCCTCACCTCCAGCCTAAAAATAGGCTCAACTTTCCATAATGCTTCTCATGCTGGCACTAGCAGAAAGGAAATTAATTCCCTTAGAAGCTCATTTCAGTGATGAAGGGCCTCATGTTTCTCTAGCAAGCATACTAAAGACTTTAATTGGTTTTTTTTTGTCCCACAGAAATTTTATCTCATAACAGCCTCTCACAGGATATCTAGCCAAGGTTTTTAGAGCCATAGTGACCACTGTTCTCTCATCTTCGCACCAATGCTCTGCTTCTGTTGGTAGGAACCTTCTCCCAGGCAACCAGCACCAGAACAAGATGACACAGCCTCAAGCTGTTTAGGCTGGATGTTAGAAAGAAGTTCTTCATAGAAAGAGAGATTGGCCATTGCAATGGGCTGCCCAGGGAGGTGGTGGAGTCACAATCACTGGAGGTGATAAGAAGAGACTGGATGGGGTGCTTGGTGCCAAGGTTTAGTTAATTAGATGGTGCTGGATGATAGGTTGGACTCGATGATCTCAGAGGTCTTTTCCCACCTGGTTAATTCTATTCTATTCTAATTCTAAGTCTCTGAAGAGAATTAGAATAGCCCAGTCTGTTCTAACTTGAGCTGTTACCCAAATGTGTGCCCAGCAACAGAAAGCTAAGAATGACATAAGCTCTCGTATTTCCCCACCTCCTTCACTAGAGGCACTGCTTGCTATTCTGGGATGGAAAAGCAGCTGGGTTGCTGAATTAACCATATTTTCCTGCAGTCACGAGCTCAGAATTTCCATTGAAGTTCCTGTAAGTTTTGCACAAAGAAAAACAACAGCAAAAAAAAAAAAACCAACCAGCCAGGGCAGTACATTGGCCAGAACGTGTGCTAAATAAATATTTATACACAAATCAGAATGCTACTGACGGCTTCTTTACACTTTAAAATTCTAAATATTTTAAGAAGCATCTGTTGCTAAACTGAGGCATCATTTCTTGAAAGTCCCCATATTTACTGAGTGGAAGTACACACATTTACTGAGTTAAGCACCCATACTTAATGAGATGAGAACGGTGACAAACTCTTGGGCTGGTAGAATGTACATAAATAAAGTAGTAAAAGCAATGAATTAAAGCTATAAACAGGCTGAGTGTGTAGTTCGTGACTATTAACTCTTTGAAGGCTAAGCTATAACCAAAGGAATTATCCTTGTCATTATCAATTATCCTTGTCATTATCATTATCAGTTTAGAAAGATGTTGACTTGCTGGAACATGTCCAGAGGAGGGCAACAAAGCTGGGGATGGGTTTGGAACACCGCCCTGAGAGGAGAGGCTGAGGGAGCTGGGGTTGCTCAACCTGGAGAAGAGGAGGCTCAGGGGAGACCTTCTTGCGCTCTACAACTCCCTGAAGGGAGGTTGCAGACAGGAGGGGGCTGGTTTCTTCTCCCAGGCAACCAGCACCAGAACAAGAGGACACAGTCTCAAGCTGTGCCAGGGGAGGTTTAGGCTGGATGTGAGGAAGAAATTCTTCCTAGCAAGAGAGATTGGCCATTGGAATGTGCTGCCTGAGGAGGTGGTGGAGTCACCATCATTGGAGGTGTTTAGGAGGAGACTTGCTGAAGCTGTAATGAGAGAGTCAGTCACAGAAAGAGTCAGTTTGGAGGTTGTAGCCGGTGGGGGACAACCAGCAACAGAACAGAGGACACAGTCTCAAGCTGCACCAGGGGAGGTTCAGACTGGATGTTAGGAAGAGATTCTTCACAGATAGAGTGATTGCCCATTGGAATGGGCTGCCTGGGGAGGTGGTGGAGTCACCATCATTGGAGGTGTTCAGTAGGAGACTTGATAGGGTGCTCAGTTGCATGGTTTAGCTAATGAGGTGGTGTTGGATGATAGGTTGGATGCGATGATCTCGGAGGTCTCTTCCAACCTGGCCTGGTCTATTCTATTCTGTTCTATTCTATGCTATTCTCTTCTATGCTATTTTATCAATTATCCTTGTCATTATCATTATCAATTATCCTTGTCATTATCCTAAGCATTTTATACACTGAAAGAGTCCTCTGATCTCTTTTGAGGAGCTGTTCTGAATTTTGTTTTCCTGAAAGCAGGTTAAATCCCTGTGTTGATTTGAACAGGTAAGACACACAGGAGGTTCCTGGCCTTCTTTGAATAATGTACATGGTTCCATCTCTATGCAGCTCTTTTCCCCCCAGTCCTTTTCACAAAATCTTAGTCCAGATAATTTTGTAAGTAATAATTTAAAATGCTGCATATTCATAGAATCACAGAATGGCTTAGGTTGGAAGGGACCTCAGAGACCATCTACTCCAACCGCCCTGCCATAGGCAGGGACACCTCTCAACTAGACTTGGCTGCTCATCCAACCTGGCCTTCAAAACCCCAAGGAGGAGGCATCTACAGCCTATCCCAGGGTCTCACCACCCTTGTACCAAAGAACTTCCTCCTAAGGGCAACAAGGCTGGGGAGAGGCCTTGAGCACAAGCCCTACGAGGAGAGGCTGAGGGAGCTGGGGTTGTTCAGCCTGGAGAAGAGGAGGCTCAGGGGTGACCTCGTTGCTCTCTACAACTCCCTGAAGGGTGGTTGTAGCCAGGAAGGGGTTGGCCTCTTCTCTCTAGCAGCCAGCACCAGAACAAGAGGACACAGTCTCAAGCTGCACCAGGGGAAGTTTAGGCTCAAGGTGAGGAGAAAGTTCTTCACCGAGAGAGTGATTTGCCATTGGAATGTGCTGCCCAGGGAGGTGGTGGAGTCACCATCCCTGGAGGTATTCAAGAGGGGATTGGACCTGGCACTTGGTGCCATGGTCTAGTCATGAGGTCTGTGGTGACAGCTTGGACTCTATGATCTTTGAGGTCTCTTCCAACCTTGGTGATACTGTGAAGATCCAGTCTAAACCTACTCTCCCTCAGCTTCAAACCATTCCCTCTTGCCCTATCACTGGCCACCCTTATGAGAACTCCTTCTCCATCCTTCCTGATAATCATAGTTTTCATGGTATTCATAACCACTCTCCTTCTCTGGTTAGAAGAAAAGCTGGATGTGCAAGTTTGTACATATGCATGGTGAGACTCGAAATGCTCCCGTTTGGAGCTTCATTTCAGAGTTTTTTCAAAGGGATGCCTCTCAAAACCCATTTGTGTTCGTGTGTGGAAGTCTACAGGACAGTGAGAAAAGCTGATTTTAAAGAAATGCAATCTCCTAAGCTTTGCAGCCTTGCTTCACAGGAAGCTGTCCCAACGTATGGCTGAATGTGACAAAGGGCTGGGATTCACCTAACCCAAGGTGAGGTATCTAGTGTGCAGTCAGGTACTTGCTGAAAGCTAACTGTATACATTTAGTATAATGCAACCATATTACTTGGGGGAGGGAGGGGGGAAGGAATGTGGATTTCCCTTGGCCACTGACTTATGTGCCACAAAGTCTGAGAAACAGAGCGCTCAATGTACATAGAGTGAGCACTACTGTTGTAACTGGAAGTTCAGCCACATTCAGTCACTTTAGGAGGAATCATAGAATCAACCAGCCTGGAAAAGACCTCACAGATCATCAAGTCCAACCTATTACATAATACCTAACACCTCCTGACAACGGAACCATGGCTCCAAGTGCCATATCCAATCCCCTCTTGAACACCTCCAGGAACAGGGACTCCACCACCTCCCTGGGCAGCACATTCCAATGGCCAATTACTCTTTCTGGGAAGAACTTTCTCCTCACCTTCAGCCTAAATTTCCCCTGGCACAGCTTGAGACTGTGTCCTCTTGTTCTGGTGCTGGTTGCCTGGGAGAAGAGACCAACCCCCACCTGCCTACAACCTCCCTTCAGGGAGTTGTAGAGAGCAATAAGGTCTCCCCTGAGCCTCCTCTTCTCCAGGCTAAACAACCCCAGCTCCCTCAGCCTCTCCTCGCAGGGCTGTGCTCGAGGCCTCTCCTCAGCCTCATTGAGATACTTGAATGTGTCCAGAGAAGGGCAATGTCCTTAAATTGAGGAGCCAAGAACTGGACACAGGACTCAAGGTGTGGCTTAACTAGTGCTGGGTACAGGGCAGAATGCTTCCCTGCTCCTGCTGGCCATACTATTTATGATGCAGGTCAGGATGCCATTGGCCTTCTTGGCCATCTGAGCATGCTGCTGGCTCATGTTCAGCTGGCTATCAACCCAGCTGGCTACCCCCAGGTCCCTTTCTGCTTGGCTGCTCTCCAGCCACTCTGTCCCCAGCCTGTAGCATGGCTGGAAGTAGAGGTCCCTGCATCCCTGTGAAGAAGCAATACAGGCCAAAGCCTCAGTCAGCCTTGATCGTGCACTGGAACTTCAGGTCTAGCTTGAAACCGTAGTGGTGGACTAGCAGGAGAACAGTCCCAGGGTGGGAGAGCATAGAGCAGTGCTGCCAGTGAGCCACTTCTCTGTTTCACCAGAGCTGTGTTAGCATGCCCTCAGCTTGAGGGAAGAGAGTTCTCACCCAGCAAGGAGGTTTTAATAGCTTCAGTTCCATCTTCTGTCAGGGTAACCTCTGCTCCCTAATGATAGTAAAGTTGTGATAAAGTTCAAAGCTGCAGCTGCACTGCAGTGACCAGGCTGAGGCACATGGGGAACCATCTGTGCTGGTATTTGTTACCTGCTTTGGAAGAAAGCTTTCCCACCAGAGTTTACCCAGGTGCAAGATGGTACCCATACTAAATCTGCATCTCTCAACTGCAGGGTTTATTCATGTCTAAGAAGCTGGAAGATGGCAACTTCAAAGGATAAATCTCTGCATTTATGTGAAAGCAAAACAGTAAAAAGCAAAACAACTTTTATACTAGATGTAGATGCTCAATCTAATTTCACTGGTCATATCTCACTGAAAACCCTAAAACTAAAGCAAACCTTAAAATCAACTAATATTGGAAGACCTTAAAGAGTAATTGTTTGGAATTTTCATTGTAGAAATTAATAATTTCTATGACTCTAGGAAGAAAATGTTTTCACTGTAAGGGTGACAGAACACTGGAACAGGCTGCCCAGGGGGGTTGTGGAGTCTCCTTCTCTGGAGATATTCAAAACCCACCTGGATGTGTTCCTGTGTGATCTGCTTTAGGTGATCCTGCTCTAGCAGGTGGGTTGGACTAGGTGATACTTCAAAGTCTCTTCCAACTCCTAACGTTCTCTGATAAGCTAAAGGGTAGACAGGACAGAACACAGACTCAATTCCTGCTGACTGTCACTAGATACTTCCTGACCCACTGATAGTGTATATGGAAGAGTATCCTTGAGATAAAAGCAGTGGCCAGCTCACTGCTGATCTTGGTTTGTGTAGTTTATGGAGAAGAGGAGACAAGCCTATTTTTCCTGGCTACAATAAATATGGAAGGGCAAGCATCCAAAACAAGCAGAGCTAATTAAGCAAGCAAGCAGCATTGAATATAAATTGACCATGACTGTACGCAGCCTAGGAATGAATAATAGTCTTGAAAACTGCATCTACTCAAATGTGTGACTTTTTAAATAATACATGGCTTCATGAATGAATTAACAGGGTGTTTTTGAAGAGAAGGAATACATGATTTTCTTGACACGTTAAGTCGATGCGTACAGGAAGAGGGAGAACTTCACAGAAGGCTGTGGGGACAACAGGGTGCAGGGGTTTATTTTACCCCTGACTACAAAGCAGTTTGGGGGTGGAAAGTGACAGATGTGCCTCCCCTCTGGGGGGAAAATGAGCCTAGCATTCGAGAGAGCAGTCTGGCTAGGCAGCTGTGAGCTGAGGTGAGTGACATAGGTACCACACAGGGTGTCATTCTTGCTGGTCTCACCACAACTTTAAAGGCTCAGCTGCTCCTGAGGCATGGAAGCAATGTTTTTCTTCCAAAGTTCTAATTTATACTTCTGCTATTCATTTCTAATCCTTCTGTCCCAGTGTGCTGCAACTTAATACCCCACACAGAGAAATACTGAATCCATTATTTACAGGGAGGAGATCTTCATCACTTTGACATTGCTGCTGAGGGATGCAATCAAACTGCCTAACATTAGGCATCTAATATTAGTTTCTGAGAGGGGAAAACCCTTCAGAAAACAAGTCAGACCACTTCAGTTAGTTCTGATTTTCCCTCTGGAAGGACCTCTGTCACCACATCATGCAGTTTAATGTAACTACTCTCCTCACTGGGGCACCCAAAAGCCAAAAGATAGGGAAACATGGATTCCTCCTTGAGCTTTCATCGCCTTGATACTATGTAGGAAGTGGTGGGGTTGGACACATACCTGATGATCTATCAGAGATCAGAAGGTAGTCAAATAGGCAACAGCCTAATTGCAGGTCAGAGAGCACACTGTTGTTAGGAACAAGTTATTAACCATGATGGTAGTGAAACAGGTTGCTCAGGGAGGAGGTAGTTGAGGCCCCATCCCTAGAGATCTTCAAGGTGAGTCTGAACAGGGCTTTGGGTAACCTGATCTAGTGGTGGATGCTGCTCCTTAGTGCAGGGGGATTGGACTGGAAGACCTTTGGAGGTCCCTTCCAACCCTTGCTAAGGTGCAACCACACATGAGCATGGCTCAGCCAGCCAGCTCAGAGCTTAGGGCAGTTTTACTTCTATTTTCTACACCTATCCATGGCTGCAAGCACTAGCAGTTGCACCAAGTGATGGAGAAGAGTTGGTTAGGGTTGTGTAAATTTTGATAAGCCAGATTCAGTCACCAAGCTGTGACCTCTAGATCGAATAATTTTCATTGAAGCATACTGATACACTGACTTTTGTAAACATTTAAGTGTCAGAGGAAGTGCTTTGGTTTAAGTGCATGGCATTTAGGTTGGACTTGACAATCTCTGAGGTCTTTTCTAACCTTGCTGATTCTATGATTTTTCTTTCATCAACTACAGATCTCTCTGAAGGTTTGACTCAGTAGACAAGACAATGTCCAGTTCCTGTTATTTGCAGAATTTCTGACTTACATTCGTAAATTTTTGGTTTTATTGGTGTTCATATAGAGAAAACCTCTGGATCTTTTAAGGCAAAGGCATGCAGCAAGCATATTTATTTGAATGAAGGACCTTATTCAAGGTCCTGCCATGACTTTTTCCATTCCTGTTGTATGTTCTAATTCAACTTCAAAAGAGTATTCAGTTTAGTCTCTGCTTGAAGGAATGAAATGGAGATCCCCTTGATATCAAAACAAGGGAGGTCGTATTCAAACAGATTTCAGTGGAACCCTGCCTGGAAGTGTAAAGTACTCTAGGGGCAGGTGTTGGATAATGAGCACAGAAACAAATCCCTGTGCCTTCTCTAGGGACTCAACTGTTTATTTCCTCTTTAATCAATCTGTTTGCCAAACAGAGTAAGTTAATTGCAAACCACTTTAAATCATTACCAGACTGCTGACTTCTGTGGAGCTGTAGTTTTTCCCTCATACCTTTGCCTCTCCTCCACAGGTCGCCCAAGGGACAGGGACAGAGCACACAGCTGCGCTCACATAGAATGGTCCAGGACGGAAGGGACCTCCAAAGCTCATCCAGGAACAGTCACCAGGGACATCCCCAACTAGATCGGGTTGCCCAGGGCCTCATCAAGCCTCACCTTGAGTATCTCCAGGGAAAAATCCTCAACCACCTCCCTGGGCAACCTGTTCCAGTGTTCCACCACCCTCCTGGTGCAGAACTTCCTCCTGGCACCCAATCTGACATCCTAGGGGCGTTTCGTTCGTGGGAGTGCGGGATCTTTTCCACCCGAGACGGACTGAAACCTTTGCTCTTATTTACTTGTTTTAAAAAAATAAATAAATAAAAGGAGTCGCCCTAGGTGGACTTACAGAGCATTTTCTGAAGGGCAAGCGTTGAACGACCCTGCTGTGCTTACTGCCTCCCACTTCCTTGTCCTCAGCCTTTCGGCTTTCACGGCTGCCGGGTGCACTGCCGGGGACGGCCAAGCGTAGCAGGCACCACGCTACGGAGGCTGGCCTCGGAGAGGCTCTGAAAGCGGCGGCCAAGCCGCAGCCCGGGCAGCGCTCCCCGCCCGGGCGGGAAGGCAGAGGCCGCCGGATCAGCCGCTCTGCGCTCGCCGAGTGCAGTGGCGGGCAGGGCGCGGCAGGTGGCGCCCCCGCTCCGAGCCGCCGCTCTGGCGTTCGGCGCCCCGGAAGCGCTCCCCTCGGCGCTGCTCCTTACCCCGGTGGTTATTCCGGCCCGGTCTCCGCTCCGGCCAGCGCTTCCCGGGCTTGTTCCGGGCTGAGAGCAGCGCGGGGGATAGCGGCGTGTGGCAGCCGGCATCACCATGGCGGCGCCGGCGTCCTCGGCCCCGCCGAAGAAGATCGTGGCTCCCACCGTGTCGCAGATCAACGCGGAGTACGTGACCCAGGTAGGGCCGGCGGAGCAGCGAGCGGTCCGGGGGGGCGCGCGGCCGCTGCCTGCGTGTTTAAATAGTCCTTGCAGTCCGTGGGCATTAGGAAAGGGCTCTTGTTTTGTTGTGAGTAGAGATGTGCGCCTGGGTTAGCATCTGAAAGGCTGTGTGCCCCCAGCGCTTCCAGACTAGAGAGATCCACAGGAGCATCACGGCAAAACCAGCCAGAAGTCGCTGCCAGTGTCTTATAGATGAACATTTGAAGCGGGTTTATACAAGTAGTCTTGTCCTTTTTAAAATTATTACTATTTTTAATGTGTTGCAAATGCGAATCATGGAATTGTCAGGGTTGGAAGGGACCTTAAGGATCAGCCAGTTCCAACCCCCCTGCCATGGGCAGGGACACCTCTCACTGCATCAAGTTCCTCAGAGCCACATCCAGCCTGGCCTTCAAAACCTCCAGGGATGAGGCTTCCACCACCTCCCTGGGCAACCTGTGCCGGTCTCTCACCACCCTCATGGGGAAGAACTTCTTCCTCACATCCAATCTGAATCTACCCATTTCTAGTTTTGCTCCATTCCCCCCAATCCTATCACTCCCTGACACCCTCAAAAGTCCTTTCCCAGCCTTCTTGTAGCCCACTTCAGATACTGGAAGGCCACAATAAGGTTTCCTCAGAGACTTCCCTTCTCCAGACTGAGAACATGGAATAAAGTTAGTTGTGAAGCTCTGGCCACCACTATGGCTCAGGAGTTTTGTTGAGGTGATGAGTACAGTAAATAGCTTTAAAGTATCTTTATGTATAGCCTCTGGTTGTTTGTGAACTTTCTCAATGTGCCATTGTTTGTAATCTGGAGTTCCCTAAAAGATGCTTCTGTTTGCTTCCAACTGAGCTGGTCTGGCAAAGTCAGTGTTGGGGGGGTGGTGGAATTTCAACCCACCACAATGGTTTATTTTTGAGGGGTTTGCTGGAATTAGCATAGCAAAACCCAAATTTATTATTTAGCAGTCTGTGCAGCAAAAACTTTTGCAGGGGAGCACCCCTCTGATGGAAAAGGTTTAGGCATAAAATCTTCAGTGGTTCACCAGCATTGCTGTTGGAACCTATTAAGCCCTGTGGAGCCCTATGGAGCATGTAGAGCCCGATGGAGCCCTATGAAGCCCTGCAAAACCCTATGGAGCCCATAGAGCCCTATAGAGATGTATAGAGCTCTATAGAGATGTATAGAGCCCTATAGAGCTTTATTGAGCCCTGTGGGGCCCTATGGAGCCTGTAGAGCCCTATGGAGCCCTAAGGAGCCCTACGGAGCCCTATGGAACCTGTAGGCCCCTATGGAGCCCTGTGGAGCCTACAGAGCCATATGAAGCCCTGTGGAGCCTACAGAGCCATATGAAGCCCTATGGAACCTGTCATGGGTTTATTACCTGTGGTTACTGAAGCAGGATACTAGAGAAATAAGGTTTGGAGGTGGGATGAGTTCTGCAGTTATTGTATCACAGCAACTGAAAATATTTATATAACCCATGTATTTATTTATTTCTTATTTGTTTTCCCTTCATACAGTTAGCAAATAAATACTGGGCTCCACATGTGAAGAGAAAGCTGTCTTTTGATTCAAAGGTAAATGCCTCTCCTGGAATTGTTTTGGAGTGTAAATGAATGAAGATGAACCCTTGTCTGATGTGCCAACCTCCAGTGGTGTGTAGGAGGCTGCTTGGAAGGCCAGCAGTTGCCTGACACACTGTGATTTGCTGTGCATCCATAGCTTATAAATGTTAGCTCTGTTTGCTATAGCAGTGCAGCTGTTCTGTATGTTGTTTGTTCAGTTTATTTTGGCCAAGAACTTGTGAGAGTAGAGGACTGTTGAGCATCTCCTTGGGAGATTAAAGGTGTCAAGGAGGGAGTGCTCTCAGAAAGCAATGGAGGATAAAAGGTGCAGGAGCTCCTGAGGTGTATCCTTCTCTCTAAAAAACTTCTTCAGAGAGTTTTGATCAGAAAGCTGATCAGATCAGTGCTGTTCTGGTGGATATCTGTGTTTTCAGTGTTTAACATTCATAAAGGTTAAATTTCTTTCCTTTTTGGGAATAGAATAGAATAGAATTAACCAGGTTGGAAAAGACCTTTGAGATCATCAAGCCCAACCTATCACCCAACACCATCTAATCAACTAAACCATGGCACCAAGTGCCTCAGCCAGTCTCCTCTTAAACAACTCCAGTGATGGTGACTCCACCACCTCCCTGGGGCAGCACATTCTAATGGCCAATCTCTCTTTCTGGGAAGAACTTCTTCCTAACATCCAGCCTGAACCTCCCCTGGTGCAGCTTCAGACTGTGTCCTCTTGTTCTGTTGATGGTTGCCCCGCCCTGGCTACAACCTCCAAACTGACTCTTTCTGTGACTGACTCTCTCATTCCAGCTTCAGTTTACTCTCTTTCTAGTATTTGTGATAGTATTTGTCTGTTACAGTTAGAACTAAAAGCTGAGTTAGCTGAATTTAATCTCTGTCATAAGCCATTCATCATAGAATTATTAGGGTTAGAAGGGGCCTCAAGGATCATCCAGTTCCAACCCCCCTGCCATGGGCAGGGACACCTCACACTACAGCAGGTTGCTCATAGCCACATCCAGCCTGGCCGCAAAAACTTCCAGGGATGAGGCTTCCACCACCTCCCTGGGCAACCTGTGCCAGGCTCTCACCACCCTCATGGGGAAGAACTTCTTCCTAACATCCAATCTCAATCTCCCCATTTCTAGTTTTGTTCCATTCCCCCCAATCCTGTCACTCCCCGATATCCTCAAAAGTTCTCTCCTCAGCTTTCTTGTAGCTCCCTTCAGATACTGGAAGGCCACAGTAAGGTCTCCTGGGAGCCTTCTCTTCTCCAGACTGAACAGCCCCAGCTCCCTCAGTCTGTCCTCATAGGAGAGGTGCTCCAGCCCTCTGCTCATCCTCAAATTGTGCCTCTTACACGAGACAGTGCAGATTACACAGAATCACAGAATGGTTTGGGTTGGAAGGGAGCTGCAAAGGTCATCTAGTCCAACCCCCCTGCAGTCAGCAGAGACATCCTCCATCAGAGCAGGTTGCTTATAGCCTTGTCAAGCCTAACCTTGAATATCTGCAGGGATGAGGCCTCAACTACCTCCCTGGGCAACCTGTTCCAGTGTTCCACAGCCCTCCTGGTAAAGAACCTGTTCCTAACATCCACTCTAAATCTTCTATAATTTCAAACCATTGCCCCTCATCCCATCACTCCAGGCCTTTGGAAACAGTCCCTCTGCAGCCTTCTTGCAGGTCCCCTTCAAGTACTGGGAAGCTGCTGGTAGGTCTCCCCCAAGCCTTCTCCTCTCCAGGCTGGACAACCCCAGCTCCTGTTGGGAAAACTAGGTAAAGGTGTTGGGATTTGATTAAATGTCAGAAACAAACAACAGCAACCATCCAAGCTGATGCAGACTTGACTCTTGAAGACTGTTCTTGACATTCAATAGTAAGCCAAAGATTAACAATGAATTGTTTGTCTTTCATAGAAGAATCTTGGTGAGACGTAGGTTAATCCTTCCAAATAACTGAATGAAGGTCCTCTCACTTCCCTGCCACTGTGTGCTGTCCCCTGAGTTGATTCCTTTTCATGGTGACAGTGTGTGTCTGTGAAGCTTTTGGGCTTTTTACAGCTAAGACTTAATTGCTAAGAACAATTATCAAGTAGCAGTAAGCAGAGTGTAGGTAATTCAGAGTAGCTTTGAGTGTGTGAGATGTCTTAATACATTTTTAAATCACTCTATGGAGCATATAAAATTCTTAACTATGTTTTCTTTCAATATTCTTTCCTATAGGTTATTGAAGATGTGTATATAAAGGAAATTGTCAGGTCCAAGTAAGTACAGTAGTCACTTCCACTTACAGCTGTTCCAGCATTATCTGTCTTAAAGTGGTTTCTGGTGTTTCACAGAATGTTTTCAGATGCATGAACATGTTGAAAGTAGATGGACAAGACTTGGAGTACATTGGAGTCATTTAATCATTGTTGTGTTTCTAAGTCTGAACGTGTCAGAAAGAATGCTCATGGGCTCAGGATTCTTAAATGTGATGTTTGGGTAGAATATTGCTTGATTCCATGATCTGGTAGTCTGCTGGCTTGGACCAGCAATGGTGTGACCAGCAGGAGTAGGGTAGAGATTGTCCCTCTGTACTCAGCATTGGTGAGGCCACACCTCGAGTGCTGGGTTCACATTTGGGCACCTCAATACAAGAGAGACATCAAGGGGCTGGAGCTGAGGAAGCCAGAATGGAACAAACCAACTCAATTACAGTTTTGCACCCCACAAATCCTACTGGTGGGAGGTTTGTGAGCAGCTTTTTCTGTCTGAGATAAACTGGAACAGGTGCCCACTGAAGCTGTGTGCCCCTGTGTTCAGCTATGTTGTCCCGGCAGGATCTGTGTCCAGCTCAGGAGAGAGATGGAGGTCACAAAGATGATCAGAGGGCTGAAGCACCTCTGCTATGAAAACAGGCTGAGAGAGTTTGGGCTGTTCAGCCTGCAGAAAGCTCTGGGGAGAACTTAGAGCTGCATTTCACTATCTGAAGGGGACCTACAGGAAGGCTGGGTGCAGAGAAGAGCAACTAAGCTGGTGGAGGGCTAGAGAATGAGTCTGATGAAGATCAGCTGAGGGGAGCTGGGACTGTTTAGTTTGAGGAAGAGGAGGCTGAAGGGAATGAGACCTTGGAAACAGTGAGGCAGAATTAATTCCTAGACATTTCTAGGGATTTTGTCATTTAACAAAATAAGGGCAAACACAGCCATTTTCCATGCAGCTGTGTATGGGAGGCTTTCCTTACTGTGCTAATTGATTACTTTCTGCTTTTCAGGTTTGCTATTAGAAAGATAATGCTTCTTGAATTCAGGTAAGCTGATTGGAATTTTAAGGTTTATTTTATACTTTTTAAAGGAACCCACAAAGATGAGAAACAAGTGCAGGGCAGGAAGTCAGTCAGAAGGTGATACACTCATTTCTTCCTGCTTACTAAAACCTAGGAAAATTTAATTGAAGGGAGCTTAATTTGAGGCAAAAGTAATGTAATAATCTCAAGTAACATATAAGAGTGTCTTGGTTTATGATTATGAATTTTCAGTGTGAGTGAAGCACTGAAGAAGAGAATAGGAATGAAATAGGTGAAAACCATGGGTCTGTTACTTGGAATGTGTCATTGCACTGAAATCAGGAAGCTTTTGGATTAAGTCTCTTGCTGTGAAGGTAAAAATGAGTTGTGGTGGAGCAGCATCACTGACATTTTCCTCACTTGAAAAGAAATGGAAATCTGTTCCAAAGATTCTTACGGCTACTTCAGCCTTCCCTGGAAGAACCTCTAAAGCATGTCTAAAACAATGTAAAATACATATTGGCAGTGTTTACCTATTCAAACCCACAGCATTTAGTGTTCTCTTTGGCTCTGTTTCCTCTCTCAAGTCATAGGAGCAGATAGAATGAGATGATTTTTGGCCAAGATAGGCTCTTTGTTGCAAAAAGAGATAGAAGTAGTATCACTAACTACCAAAGTAGGGCAAACTTCCCTCTGTTTCCTGCTTCTTGATTAGAAAAAGGCAGAATGGAAAATACAAGCTGTAGTTTGGGTTCAGTCTGGAGAGGAGAAGGCTCAGAGGAGGCTTTATTGTGGTCTCCCAGTATCTGAAGGGGGCTACAAGAAAGCTGGGGAGGGACTTTTGAGGGTGTCAGGGAGTGATAGGACTGGGGGGAATGGAAAAAAAGTGGAAATGGGTAGATTCAGATTGGAAGTTCTTCCCCATGAGGGTGGTGAGAGACTGGCACAGGTTGCCCAGGGAGGTGGTGGAAGCCTCATCCCTGGAGGTTTTTGCAGCCAGGCTGGATGTGGCTGTGAGCAACCTGTTTGGACTGCATGTTAGTAAGAAGTTCTTTCCAGAAAGAGAGATTAGCCATTGGAATGTGCTGCCCAGGGAGGTGGTGGAGTCACCATCACTGGGGGTGTTTAAGAAGAGCCTGGATGAGGCACTTGGTGCCATGGTTTAGTTGATGAGATGGTGTTGGGTGATAGCTTGGACTGGATGATCTCAAAGGTCTTTTCCAACCTGGTCAGGTCTATTCTGTTCTGTTCTAGTGTGAGGTGTCCCTGCCCATTGAAGGGAGGTTGGAACTGGATGATCCTTGAGGTCCCTTCCAGCCCTAACAATTCTGTGATTCTGTCTCTTGTACTTGTAGCAGTTATGGAGTCTAATAAGTTTTTCTGCAGTGACCTAGATGAGAGGTAACTTCAGGAGCTACTCACAAACTATAAAGATGGGTTTAAGGAGAGAGAGGAAGAAACCCCTGTGGGTAACTGCTGGTTTAAATGAGTGACAGACTATGTGGGTGGTGGCAGCTAATGAAAGATTCTTTGTCTTTTCACAGCCAGTACCTTGAAAATTACTTATGGATGAATTATTCTCCAGAGGTGTCCAGTAAGGCATATTTAATGTCAATCTGCTGCATGGTGAATGAGAAGTTCAGAGAGAATGTCCCTGCGTGGGAGGTAACCAATTTTGCTTACAGCTGGGGTTGATTTTTGATCTGCAAGTTGCAGCTTTTGGGGTGTGCTTGCTTGCACTGTCAGAAGTTAGCAAAGCCTGTAGTGGTGCCTCAGCTGGTGTGTGTTCTATGCAGGGAAAGCCACAGTCAGGCACTTGCAGAGAAGTTCTTGCTGTGGTGTGGGAAGGAAAAAGAGATTTTTACAGCTGTGGATATAAGGTGACAGCACTGGAAGTCTGACATAGTATCCAGTGGTGTCTTACTTAAAACCTGTGAATAGGGTTTTGTGGCTTTCTTGTGTGGAACTTTTATACTAAGATCACCTCTTATTCTGCTTTTGTGTATCCTGGAGTTTGGGAGTCCTAGGTTTAGAGATTATTTGGTGTTTCTGCAAACAGTCCAGTTCTCACAGGCCATCTCAGCACCACAAACCTCCTTAGAAATTCCATCTAAGCCTTATTCCAGAAGCACACTTACCAATGGCAGTGCCATTACTTTGGTGCTGGCAAAGCACAAAGGGTGAGGAGAGCTTTTTCCTATGATGTTTGTGTCTGTCTTTTGTCCTGACAGACACACTGGGTGCAAAATAAATGCTGTGTGTCACTTTCCAAGCATCTTAATTAAATTTACTTGATACATGGCTGCTCTTGTAATGAAACCATTTTATCTTGACTAGTGTTTGGTTTATCTTTTTCTTGCTGAGGTGGCAAAATGGGAGTTCCACAGCCCTGATTAATCTCTGGTGTCTTTTATCTGCTTGCTTTTTGCAAGTCACTAACCAGCTGCCATAGTTGTGGCCCAAATCTTCCAATTCTCTTCTAGCCTGTGTCATTTTACAGTGCAGCCACCAGCTGAACATCTCCACACCATGATCCACTCATGCTTCTTGTTCAGATTGTTCTATGGATCACCCATGTTAGGCTACACAGAAGTCAGTAGTGACACCAAGAGCCTTCCCATAGTATGAGGATCCTTGCTCAGGAGGTGTGGTGGGTTAAAAATTCCCCCCAGCATTAAATTTGCCATTTAAATTTTAAAGGCATAGCCTAAAACTGTCACAGGAGGATCTCACTGGAAGTCAGTGGTGACACCAAGAGCCTTCCCCTAGTGTGAGGATCCTTGCTCAGGAGGTTCTCATTGGAAGTCAGTAGTGACACCAGGAGCCTTCCCCTAGTGTGGGGATCCTTGCTCAGGAGGATCTCATTTGCCTGTTTGGATTGTGCTGTCTGGTCAGAATAAATGCAAAAGAGGAAATCTAACCCTTGCTTCTCTGGACTTAAATGGATTTAGGGAATTTAAGCTATATTGTGTGAATGAAGATTGAAGTACTTTATACCAGCTTGACCCAGCATCAGCTGTCTCTTCTTCTTCTATTCCCAGACATTCAAAAAAAAGCCAGAACATTTTCCCTTCTTTTTCAAATGCATTCTGGAAGCATCCCTGGTGGAAAATGACAGTGAATACTCTCTGCATGAACAGACAGTGCTGCTGCTTTTCCTTGATCACTGCTTCAACAGTTTGGTATGTTACCAGTAACTCTGAAACTTCCACTGTCTTTATGCCCTTCTGTGTTAATAGGAGTTTGAGCAATTTTATTTTAAGAGAGATGAAGCAAAATTTCCATTTGAGGAAGATGGTACTGGAGGGCCTTTGCCTCTCTTTTTGACTCTTGCTTTATCTGTCTCATCAGATTTGCTTTTCTCTGACACAGGGTCATAGAATAGGCTTGAAATTGGATGGCTGGCACTCACTGCAATTTATTCAGACATATTTAAAGCAGTGCTTTAAAAATATTTGTATTTTAAAAGGTATTTAGAAGCAGATTACTTACTAATGTGTTCTGCACAAAATTATTTCCATTCTCTCTTGAGGAAGACAGTAAATTGTTTTTTCACTTTTGAAACCAGGCTCAAGTAAGAGAGGAGAGAAAGAATCCCAGAATGTTAGGGGTTGGAAGGGACCTCCAAAGATCATCCAGTCCAACCCCTCTGCCAGAGCAGGAGCACCTGGGGTAGGCCACATAGGAACACATCCAGGCAGGTTTTGAATGTCTCCAGAGAAAGAGACTCCACAACCTCTCTTTGTGAGGAAACTTTGTGAATCCAAATGTCAGCCAGAGTTGGAGAGAGAACATTTGAAAACAATAGTTATACTTACATGAATTCTAGACAAAGTCAGTTCCTTCAGATGATCATAGAATCACAGAATGGTTTGGATTGGAAGGGACCATCGAGATTATCTAGTGTCAACCCCCTGCCATGGGCAAGGACACCTTCCACTAGACCAGGTTGCTCAAGGCCTCATCCAGCCTGGCCTTCAGCGCCTCAAGGGAGCTCTAGAGCATCCACAGCCATCCTGGGCGACCTGTTCCAGTGTCTCACCACCCTCACTGTAAAGTATTTCTTCCCAATCTGCAGTCCAAAATCTTCCCTCTTCTAGTTCAAGGCCATTGCCCCTCATTCTGTCACTACAAGCTCTTGTAAAAAGTCCCTTCCCAACTCTCCTGTAGTCTTCAGATACTGGAAGGTCTGCTTTAAGATCTCTCCAAGCTGAAGAGCCCCAGCTCTCTTGGCCTGTCCCCACAGGGGAGGTGCTTCAGCCCTCTGATCATATTCATGGCCTCTTTGGACCCACTGTAACTGTTCTGGGCCCCTCAGTTTAAGAAAGATGTTGTCTTACTGGAGCGTGTCCAGAGAAGGGCAACAAAGTTGGTGAGGGGTTTGGAAGACAAGCCCTATGAGGAGAGGCTGAGGGAGCTGGGGTTGCTTAGCCTGGAGAAGAGGAGACTGAGGGGTGACCTTATTGCTCTCTACAACTACCTGAAGGGAGGTTGTAGCCAGGTGGGGGTTGGTCTCTTCTCCCAGGCAGCCAGTACCAGAACAAGAGGACACAGTCTCAGGCTGCGCCAGGGCAGGTTTAGACTTGAAGTTTAGGAAGAAGTTCTATACTGAGAGAGTGATTGCCCACTGGAATCAGCTGCCTGTGGAAGTGGTGGAGTCACCTTCATTGGAGGTATTCAAGAAGAGGCTTGATGGGGTGCTTGGTGCCAGGGTTTAGGTTTTTTTTTTAGTTGTTTAGGTGGGTTGTATTGTACTGTATTGTACTGTATTGTACTCTTTTGTACTGTATTGTACTGTATGGTACTGTATTGTATTTTAGGTGGGTTGGATTGGTTGATGGGTTGGACGTGATGATCTTGAAGGTCTCTTCCAACCTGGTGTATTGTATTGTATTGTATTGTATTGTATTGTATTGTTTAATGTCCCTTCTCGTGCTGGGGGCCCCAGAACTGGATGCATTGGGAAGAGTGCAGATGAAGTGGGAGAAACTTGCTAAACGAAGGGATTTGTGGGAGAAACAATAGGGTGAAAACAAACAGAGAAAGGTCAGCAAGAAAGTTCAGTTTAATAATGTGAAATGACTGAAGAACGAATATCAGTTCTCCTCAGCTGCTGTGCTAAAAATACTTCCAGGGATTAGGCTGAACCTTTAAGAACTGGCAGAATCCATGAAAAAAAATCTTAAGATGTGGAAATTGTTAACTGTTGTGGAGTTTCCTGTTAGGAAATGTTCCTGAACATGAGCCAGCAGTGTGCCCAGGTGGCCAAGGCTAATGGCATCCCTGCCTGCATCAGGAATAGTGTGGCCAGCAGAAGCAGGGAAGTCATTCTGCCCTGTGCTCAGCGCTGGTTAGGCCACACCTTGAGTCCTGTGTCCAGTTCTGGGCCCCTCAGTTCAAGAAAGATGTTGAGATGCTGGAAGGTGTCCAGAGAAGGGCCACAAAGCTGGGGAGAGCACAGCCCTATGAGGAGAGGCTGAGGGAGTTGGGGTTGCTTAGCCTGCAGAAGAGGAGGCTCAGGAGACCTTATTGCTGTCTACAACTCCCTGAAGGGAGGTTGTAGCCAGGTGGGGGTTGGTCTCTTCTCCCAGGCAACCAGCACCAGAACAAGAGGACACAGTCTCAAGCTGTGCCAGGGGAGGTTTAGGCTGCATGTTAGCAAGAAATTCTTCCCAACAAGAGAGATTGGCCATTGGAATGTGCTGCCCAGGGAGGTGGTGGAGTCACCATCCCTGGAAGTGTTTGAAATGAGCCTGGATGGGGCACTTGGTGCCACGGTTTAGTTGCTTAGGTGGCATTGGGTGATAGGTTGGGCTCGATGTTCTCAAAGGTCTTTTCCAACCTGGTTAATTCTGTATTCTGAAATTGAGCAATGAAATCCAACAGCCTATGTATCTGTCAGGTGGTGGTGTGCATTGATGGACTTTGGAAGAGAGGCATGGCAGAAAACACAAACCAACAAAACCCCACCCCAAACCAACAACCATTTTTCTGCCTTAATTTTTCTAACAGGAGGTGGACTTGATCAGAGGTCAGGTGCAGCAGCTCATCTCCTTACCCATGTGGATGGCTCTACAACCTGTAAGCATGACACTCTAGACTGGAAAAATCAACCTTCTAGGCATTATCCAAGTACTATCCATTCAGGCCTCATGGAATACTCTTATGGCAGTGTAATATTTAAAACTGCTGTGGAATTATGGTCTTGCCTGCATGGTAAAATTCACCTTTCTCCTTTGTTCTTGATTTCTGTGTAATTCTGATTATTAATTGCATGAAAAAATCCACAGTCAACTTTTGTTTGTAGCCTCTTCAAGCTATAATTTGTAGACAAAGCCAGGAGATCATAGGAATTAGGTAGGGGAGCTCTTGTCTAGCTGTGGCTGGACTTTATCTAGCAGTGTTACCTTCTTGTTTTACAGTGATACTTAGTGAGGTCAGTCTGAGACATTTCAGTTATATAATTTTTGTTTTGTTTTAAACAAGTTTTGTTGGTAGCTTCTTCAAGCTACAGTTTGCAGGCCAAGCCATGAGATCACAGGGACTTGGCAGGGGAGCTGTTGTCTAGCCATGAATGGACTTCATGTAGCAGTGTTACCTTCTTGTTTTACAGTGATACTTAGTGAGGTCAGTCTGAGACATTTCAGCTTGTTAGGTGTTTTTTTGGTTTGTTTTGTTCTTAATCAGAACAACTGGATTGCATTTTTCTCTTCTGTGGCAGCAAGGATCCCTGCTGACTGAATAACATTCTGCCCTTTCAGAAACGCCTGGAACAGGAGCTGAAAAAGACACCAAAACTAAGGAAATTCTGGAATCTGATTAAGAAGAATGATGAGAAAATGGATGAAGAGGCAAGAATGAAGTATGTTACAGAACCCTTTCTTCCTCTTAAATCCCAAGCCCTTTTCAGAGGCAAGAATGAAGCTTGTTACAGACCCCTTTCTTCCTCTTAAATCCCAAGCCCTTTTTAGAAGCAAGAATGAAGCTTGTTACAGAACCCTTTCTTCCTCTTAAATCCCAAGCCCTTTTCAGAGGCAAGAATGAAGTATGTTATAGAACCCTTTCTTCCTCTTAAATCCAAAGCCCTTTTTAGCTGTGTTTCAGCTCAACTAAGTTGTATCAATTAAAAGAATTGAGCATTAAAATACAAAGATGCCAAATGAGGATGGATCATATGTGGGCTCCTGGAATCTCTTCTGGTTTTCAGTAGTTAGAGCACAAAGAACTTTTACAGAACTTGACATTTGATTTGAATTTGTGATAGCAAATCTTAGAGCTATGGAATGGAAGCCATAAAGTGATATTCATGTCTTTACTCATGACCTTTAGCAAATCTTTAGGTCTTAAAGCAAACAGCTTGGGTTTGGAAAGGACCTCTGGAGATCTCAAGTCCAAACCCCCTGCCAGAGCAGGTCACACAGGAACACATGCAGGCAGGTTTTGAATGTCTCCAGAGGAGACTCCACAACCTCTCTGGGGAGCCTGTTCCAGTGCTCTGTGACCCTTGCAGTAAAGAAGTTCTTCCTCATGTTGAGGTGGAACCTCCTGTGCTGTAGTTTCCATCCATTGCTCCTTGTCCTGTCACAGGGCACAAGTGAACAGAGGCTCTCCCTTCCTTCCTGACACCCAGCCCTCGGATACTAAATCCCCTCTCAGTCTTCTCCAGACTGAAAAACCCCAGGTCTCACAGCCTTCCACCTAAGGCAGTGCTCCAGTCCCTTCATCATCCTTGTAGCTCACACCTCCTGAGCTTGCTGACAAGGATGTTATGGGAGACAGTGTCACAAGTCTTGTTAAGGTCAAGGTAGACTACATCCACTTATCCACTTGGATTACATCCAGTTATTTGAACAAATTTGTGTATCTCACCAAAGTTAAATGCCCCAATGCTTTTGTGTTGCAGTGTGGCAAGGAATAGGTGGTGACATCTCTTTGACTCAGTAGAAGCATGAGCTGGTAATTAGTTGTGTGCCTAAAAATGTAGACTGCTGCTCTGCCTGCCTGAGTGCAGAGAGAAAAGTTATCATTTAAACAGTCTAGGTTTGTTGTAAAGCAGCCTGCTAGCATTCTGTAACTTTTAAATCAGGCAGCTTTGTCTTTTTGAAAGCTAGGATGTGCTCCTGGCTTGCCTGTAAGGAATATTCATGCTTTTGTCTTGTGTCTGGTTTTAGAGCGTACCGGGAGAGAAGATTTCTTTCACAGCTCATTCAGAAGTTCATTTCTGTGCTGAAATCAATTCCTGTCTCAGGTAACTGCTTCTTTCTTAACTCTGTTATTTTCCGACCTGCTAATCTGTCATCTGTTCTTTTCTGTTGCTGAAGCAACTGCTCCTTAGAATACCAGCCTGAGGTTGGAGACTTTACCTGGATGGGCTTCTAGTGCCTGTGTGGATTTCATGTCAAAATTAGTATACAGACTGTATATGCTTTGAAAGTCATGGCATAATAGAATGGCTTAGGTTGGAAGGGACCTCAGAGATCATCTGCTGTAACCTCCCCACCTCTCAGGGGAGGCAGGGACACCTCTCAGCTACACTTGGCTGCTCAAGGCCTCAACCAGCCTGGCCTCGATCACCCCCAGGGAGGAGGCATCCATAGCCTCCCTGGGAAACCAACAGGGAGTCTCACCACCCTCATACTGAAGAATTTCTTCCTAAGATCCAGACTGAACCTATTCTTCCTCAGCTACAAACCATTCCCCCTTGTCCTGTTGCTAGACACCCTGATGAAAACTCCCTCTGCAGCCTTCCTTGTAGGATCCCTTAAGGTGCTGGAAGTCAGCTATAAGGTTCTCCCAGAGTCTTTTCTCCAGGCTGAACAACCCCAGCTCCTTCAGCCTATCCTCATAGCAGAAGTGTTCCAGCACTTGGATCATCTTTGTGGCCCTCCTAAATCAAATAGCAGAAAGGTACTTTAAACCTCTTCTCCTTCTCTTCAGTATGGATTGGGCCCCCCAATTTAAGAAGGACTTTTAGACTCTTGAATGTGTCCAGAGAAGGGAAACGAGGCTGGGGAGAGGCCTCGAGCACAGCCCTGTGAAGAGAGGCTGAGGGAGCTGGAGGTGTTTAGCTTGGAGAAGAGGAGGCTCAGAGGAGACCTTATTGCTGTCTGCAACTACCTGAAGGAAGGTTGTAGCCAGGTGGGAGTTGGTCTCTCCTCCCAGGCAACCAGCACCAGAACAAGAGGACACAGTCTCAAGCTGTGCCAGGGGAAGTTTAGGCTGGAGGTGAGCAAAAAGTTCTTCCCAGAAAGAGTAATTGGCCATTGGAATGTGCTGCCCAGGGAGGTGGTGGAGTCACTGTCCCTGGAGGTGTTCAAAAGAGGACTGGATGTGGCACTTGAAGCCATGGTTTAGTAGTCATGAGGTGTTGGGTGATAGGTTGGACTTGATGATCTCTGAGGTCTTTTCCAACCTTACTGATTCTATGACTTGATAAAACCCAATATTTCTGGTTACTTATCTTGTTTATTGTGTGCTTCCAGCTTTCCTGCAGCATTAAAGCATTTCTTGCATACTTAGATGCCTTGTTAAACAGGTGGTATAAATGCATGTCACAAGGCTCTATTCTCTCAGTCCTGTTGATTTGTGGTAAGAACAAAAGCCTAAGTGAAGGGAAATTCTGTAAGATTTGGCTGCTCTTGTTTCATAAGTCACTGTGACAAGCAAAATTATATGCTTGCTTGATTTAAAAAGGGAAAGTGTTTAGAGAGGAAGGTGTGAGCCTTTTGACAGGAAAAAATGAAAGGCTTATTATGCTGGAAGCACAGAGCATGTGGGGTGAAATTACTTCCTGCAGCTCTGCTTCTGCTCTTAAACTCTTAGCAAACTTCAGCTCTTAACTCAGCTGTAAGGGAAGATTCTGTGTGTTGTGTCATGCTCAGGAAGGATACCTGTCCCCTCTGTTTGCCCAGTTAGGCAAGAGAAGTTATAGCAAGATTTGCCCTAACAGGCCTTTGGAGGCTTTAGGAAATAGAGATCTGTTAAAGCAGGCTTTGATTTGGAGGGGATTCTAAGGGCTCCTTAGTGCAATCATAGAATCAATAAGGTTGGAAAAGACCTCAGAGATCATAGTTTCATAGTTTCATAGTTTCAGTTAGGGTTGGAAGGGACCACAAGGATCATCTAGTTCCAACCCCCCTGCCATGGGCAGGGACACTATACCCTAGATCAGGCTGGACAGAGCCTCGTCCAGCCTGGTCTTAAACACCGCAAGGGACGGGGCCTCAACCACCTCCCTGGACAACCCATTCCAGGCCTTCACCACTCTCACGGTGAAGAACTTCCTCCTCACATCTAGCCTGAATCTCCCCACCTCCAGCTTCATCCCATTCCCCCTAGTCCTATCACTCCCTGATAGTCTGAAAAGTCCCTCCCCAGCCTTCTTGTAGGCCCCCTTCAGATACTGGAAGGCCACAATGAGGTCACCTCGGAGCCTTCTCTTCTCCAGGCTGAACAGCCCCAACTCCTTCAGTCTGTCCTCACAGGAGAGGTGCTCCAGCCCTCTGATCATCCTCGTGGCCCTTCTCTGGACACGCTCCAGCACCTCCAGATCCCTCTTGTCATAGGGGCTCCAGAACTGGACGCAGTACTCCAGGTGGGGTCTCACCAGAGCTGAGTAGAGGGGGAGAATCACCTCCCTTGACCTGCTGGCCACGCTTCTCCTGATGCAGCCCAGGCTCTGATTGGCTTTCCGGGCTGCAAGTGCACATTGAGAGCTCATGTTGAGCTTCTCGTCCACCAGCACCCCCAAGTCTCTCTCCTCTGGGCTGCTCCCCAGCCAGTCACTGCCCAGCCTGTATTTGTGCCTGGGATTGCCTCGACCCAGATGCAGGACCCTGCACTTGGTCTTGTTGAAGCTCATGAGGTTGGCCTGTGCCCACCTCTCCAGCCTGTCAAGGTCCCTCTGGATGGCATCCCTTCCCTCCAGCGTGTCTGCTGCACCACACAGCTTGGTGTCATCAGCAAACTTGCTGAGGGTGCACTCAATGCCACTGTCCATGTCACCCACAAGATGTTGAACAAGACTGGTCCCAGGACTGATCCCTGAGGGACTCCGCTTGTCACTGGCCTCCACTGGACATGGACCCATTGACAGCCACTCTTTGGGTACGCCATCAAGCCAGTTCTGTATCCATCTGTGGTCCATCCATCAACCCGTGTGTCACCAGCTTGGAGACCAGGATGTGGTGTGGGACAGTGTCAAAGGCTTTGCTCAGGTCCAGGTAAACGACATCAGTTGCTCGCCCCTCATCTATTAATGCTGTCACCTGTTCATAGAAGGCCACCAGGTTTGTCAGGCAGGATTTGCCCTTGGCAAAGCCATGCTGACTGCTCCCAATCACCTCTTCACTACTCTTCTGAGTCAGTAGTGCCTCCAGGAGGATCTGCTCCATGATCTTTCCGGGCACAGAGGTGAGACTGACCGGCCTGTAGTTCCCTGGTTCCTCCTTCTTACCCTTTTTGAAAATGGGAGCAATATTTGCCCTTTTCCAATCTGTGGGGACTTCCCCAGTCTGCCAGGACTTTTGGAATATAATAGAGAGGGGCTTAGCAACCTCATCTGCCAGTTCTCTCAGCACCCGTGGGTGTATCCCGTCGGGTCCCATGGACTTGAACACTTTCAGGTTCTTCAGGTGATCACGAACCTGAGCTTCACTTATGAAGGGCAGTTCTTCCTCCCCATCCCTGGCATCATCTGCCATGACTCCAGAAGTGTGGCTGGAGGCCCTTGCAGTGAAGACTGAGTAAAGAAGTTATTGAGTACCTCAGCTTTTTCCACATCCCTTGTGACCAATTCACCAGTTCCTTTCTGAGGGGGCCCACACCTTCCCTACTCATCTTCTTGCCATTAATATACCTGTAGAAATTCTTAGTGCTCCCTTTGACCTCCCTGGCTAGATTCAATTCAAACTCTGCTTTGGCTTTCCTAACCAGACCTCTTGCTGCTCGGGCAGCTTCCTTATATACCCCCTGTTCTATCTGTCCTTCCCTCCACTGCCTGTAGAGTTTTCTTTTTAAGTAATAGTGTGTCCAGGAGCTCCTTGTTCATCCAGGCAGGCCTCCTAGCGTTCTTCCTGCTTTTCTCTTTGTTGGTATACATAGCTCCTGGACACAGAGGAGGTGGTCCTTGAATACTGACCAGCTGTCCTGGGTCCCTCTTCCCCCAGGCTTTGTCCCATGACACTGTGGCTAGCAGACTCCTGAAGCGATCGAAGTCTGCACGCCTAAAGTCTAGGGACATAAGCTTAGAATAGGTCCTCCTGATAGCCTGAGGATATTAAATTCAACTGCTTCATGGTCACTGCAGCCAAGGCAGTCTCTGAGCCTCACATTGGTTACCAGCCCTTCCCTGTTGGTGAGAACAAGGTCCAGCAGAGCACCTTTTCTTGTTGGTTCCTCTACCATTTGGAGGAGGAAGTTGTCTTCTATGCAGTCCAGGAACATCCTGGATTGCTGGTGCCTTGCTGTGTTGTCCCTCCAGCAGATGTCAGGGTGGTTGAAATCTCCCATGAGGACCAGGGCTTGTGACCTGGAAGCCGCTTCTATTTGCCTGTAGAGGGCCTCATCTGCTTGGTTCTGCTGGTCAGGTGGCCTGTAGGAGACCCCCACAGTAATATCTCCTTCCCCTGTCTTGCCTTTAATTCTAACCCATATACTCTCAACCATCTCATCATCCCTCCCCAGGTGGAGTTCTGCTGACTCCAGCTGGTTCTTGACATAGAGGGCAACACCTCCTCCTCTCCTTCCCTGCCTATCCTTCCTAAAAAGCTTGTACCCATCTATCCCTACATTCCAATCATGGGAATCATCCCACCAAGTTTCAGTAATGCCCACTATGTCATGGCCTCCCAGCAGCACGGTGGCTATTAATTCATCCTGTTTGTTGCCCAAGCTGCGTCATCAAGTCCAACCTATCACCCAACACCTCATGACTAACTGAACCATGGCTTCAAGTGCCATGTCCAGTCCCTCTTTGAACACCTCCAGGGTTGGTGACTCCACCACCTCCCTGGGCACCACATTCCAATGGCCAATTACTCTTTCTGTGAAGAACTTTCTACTCACCTTCAGCCTAAACCTCCCCTGGAGCAGCTTGAAACTGTGTCCTCTTGTTCTGGTGCTGGTTGCCTGGGAGGAGAGACCAGCTGGCTACAACCTTCCTTCAGGTAGTTGTAGAGAGCAATAAGGTCTCCCCTGAGCCTCCTCTTCTCCAAGCTAAACAACCCCACCTTTGAGAATCATAGAATCATGGAATAGTTTGGGTTGGAAGGGACCTCCAAAGGCCATCTAGTCCAACCCCCTCTGCAGTCAACAGGGACATCCTCCACTAGATCAGGTTGCTCAGAGCCTTGTTGAGCCTCACCTTAAACATCTCCAGATATGGGGCCCCAGCCACCTCCCTGGGCAGCTTGTTCCAGTGTTCCCCCACCCTCATGGTAAAGAACATAGAATAAAGTATTGTGAAGGCCTTTTGCACTCACATTGATTGCAGCTTTTAAACAGGTGCTTTGGAGTACCCAGGGTTAAAACTTCTTAGAATCATGGAATCAATAAGGTTGGAAAAGACCTCAGAGATCCTCAAGTCCAACCTAGCACCCAACACCTCGTGACTAACTAAACCATGGCTTCAAGTGCCATGTCCCATCCCCTCTTGAACAATGAGGAGCTCAGCAGGCCCTGGGTATTTTGTGGAAGTGTGCAGTTTTGCATGTTGGCTTGGTTCTCTTTTCTCAGAGTGGATAAAATCATTCTTGAAAGTCTGGTTCCATTACTTTCTCCTGTCTAAAACTTTTGTGGTTTGCAACAAAGGAAGGATTGTTTCAGAAGGGGAATGGTGTGTGATAGTTGACTTTTGTTATCTTGCTAAAGATAGTACTGGTATCTTAGCAGCGTTGTTACAGTTTTAATATATAAGAATTTATGTCAGAATAGTTGAAGTACAAATATGGTGGCAAAATAAATATATGTTTTCTTTCTAGGTCCTATTTCTATGGACAAAGTTCACTATTGTGAGAGATTCATTGAGCTCATGCTGGATCTTGAGGTAAGATATTATCACAGTATCTTAGAGGTTGGAAGGGACCTGCAGAGATCATCAAGTCCACCCCCCTGCCAAAGCAGGGTAGTCCACACAGGAATGCATCCAGGCAGGTTTTGAATGTGTCCAGAGAAGGAAACTCTACAACCTCTCTGGGCAGCCTCCTCTAGGGCTCTGTCACCCTCAATGTAAAGCAGTTTCTCCTCATGTTGAGGTGAAACCTTCCATGTTCAAGCTTGTTCCTGTTGTTCCTTGTCTTATTACTGTGCACCACCCAAAAGAGCTTGGCCCCTTCCACTTGACCCCCACCCCTCAGATATTGATAGACATTGATCAGATCCCCTCTCAGTCTTCTGCAAACTAAACAGCCCCAGGGCTCTCAGTCTCTCCTCACAGGGGAGATGCTCAGTTCCCCTAATCACCCTCATGGCTCTCTGTTGGATTCTCTCCATCAGGTCTCTGTCTTTCTTGAACTGGGGAGCCCCAAACTGGCCACAGTGCTCCAGGGTTTTAAGCTGTTTCCAGATTTTAAGAGTATAAAATCATTAGGACAGGTTCATTCCAGTTTGCAGGTTGTTATGCCACAGATATGCTTATGGTTGCTTAATGGTGGTTTTCCATCTGGAAGTAGGAAATTGTAGCAGTACATCCAGTGATGTTCAGTATCTTCATCAAGGCCCTTGACACCCAGATTGAGTGTTGCACCCTCAGCAAGTTTGCAGATGATACCAAGATGAGAGGTGTGGCTGATAAGTCTGAAGGATGGGATGGCATCTAGAGGCACCTGGGTAGGCTGGAGAGGTGACTGAGGAGAATCTCATGAGCTTCAATGAGGGCTGTGTAAGGTTCTGCACCTAGGCTGGGGCAGTCCTAGATACCAGTCCAGGTTGGGGAATGATAGAAATTGGGAGCAGCCCTGCAGAAATGGACTTGGGGGTGCTGGTGGATAAGAAGCTGGACAGGAGGGCACACTTGCAGCCCAGAAGGTCAATGGCATCCTGGGCTGCATCCAAAGCAGCGTGGCCAGAGATGGAGAGAGGGGATTCTGCCACTTTGCTCTGCTCTGGTGAGACCTCACCTGGAGTACTGTGTCCAGCTCTGGAGCCCTCAACACAGGTAGAACATAGACCTGATGGAGTGGGTCCAGACGGGGGCCACAAAGGTGATCAGGGTACTAGAACACCTCTGCTATGAGAACAGGCTGAGGGAGATGGGGTTGTTCAGCCAGGAGAAGAGAAGGCTGCAGAAGAGACCTAATAGCAGCCTGCCAGTACCTGAAGGGGGACTGTTTGCAAAGGCCTGCAGTGATAGGACAAGGGACAATGGTTTGAAATGAGAGGAGAGCAGGTTTAGATTGGATGCAAGGAACAAGTTCTGCACCATGAGGGCGGTAGAAGATTGGAACAGGTTGCTCAGGGAGGTATTTGGGGCCCCATCCCTGGAAATATTCAAGGTCAAGCTCAACAAGGCTCTAAGCAACCTGCTCCGGTGGAGGATGTTTGCTGCTCACTGCAAGGGGGTTGGGCTGGATGACCTTTGGAGGTCCCTTCCAACCCAAAGCATGCTATGATTTTATCTTTAGAAGAAACACAGTTTGCAGTCTGAAGAAAGACAAGCTTAAAATTCATGTTTGGAAAACAAGCATTTAAAGGAGTGCTACAGCAGGTTGACATCTCTGTTTGTAGCCCCCAGTGATTCTGGGAACACTTGGTAGGAGAAAAGCTGCTGTATTTGATTTACCTTTCCAGCTGGCCAGATGCATCCTCACTAATGGCAACTTTGTGCTCTGCCCCCACAGACCTAGGAGGCTGTGTTCACTGCAGCCTACCTGCATAAGCTAGCAGCAAATGTTCCTTTAATATGAGAACCTCTCTTAGGCTGTTAGAGCTGTAGGTACTTGCACAGCAATCTGTCTTGATATGCCTTCTGGGAGTGGAAAATGAGGAGAAGCTCTGATTTGTGACACTTGGAGCAGCTGCTTGCTTCATGTGAGGTTGTTTCCCACAGGCTTTGCTTCCCACACGGCGCTGGTTTAATACAGTGTTGGATGACTCCCATCTTGTTGTTCACTGTTACCTGTCCAGTCTGGCTAAAAGAGAGAAGGAAGGACATCTCTTCTGCCAGGTAAGTTTGCAGATGACACCAAGCTGGGAGCAGGTGTAGAGTGTAGGCTTCAGTGTCTCAGTGAGAACCTCTGGCTGGCATCACCTTAGTGCCTCCAGTTTCAGTTTCAAGGCCTTGTATGTGAAAGAACCAGCAGTGGTTGTGAGCTGTGCTGTAATTTCTGTAGCTTGTAGATGAGATACCTAAACAATATGATTTGTGCATAAGCCAAGTATAACATTTTGGATAGTAGTACTTAGGCTGTTTCTCCAAAAACTTTGAGGAGCTTTTGTATGCAGATGGTGCCCAGATTTGTCCTCTTAAATAGTGGTTTTGTTTGTGCTCTGCTCTTGTGAACCCACTAATTTGCATGGATGATGTCTCAGCTTTTAGATATGCTTAAATTCTACACTGGCTTTGAAATCAATGATCAGACTGGAAATGCTTTGACAGAGAACGAGATGACAACGATTCACTACGACAGAATTACTTCTCTGCAGGTAGGCAGATGGCAAAAGTGCTTGTGGGGGAAAGAGGATTTGGGTTTGTTGTGGCAGTCTAATTTACATCTGGAATAGACATTGAGTTACTACCCAAAACAACCCTCTTGTTTTCCCTGTTGGGTTACAGAAATAGTTTTCAGTTGCCTTTTTGTGCCATGCTGAAGACCCTGAGCACTTCAATGTTATCTGTGTGACTGACTAAATAATGTGCTCTAGCAAAACGCCACCACTTGTGTTCTGCTACTTGTGATAGGCAGAGGGAGCTGGGGTTCAGCCTAGAGAAGACTCCAGGGGAACTTAGAGCGTTCCAATACATGAAGGCTGCAGAGGGACTTTTCATCAGGGGGTCTAGAGATAGAGCAAGGGGGACTAGTTTGAAGCTGAGGCAGAGCAGGGTTAGACTGGAGCTGAGGCAGAAGTTCTTCAGTACGAGGGTGGTGAGACTCTGGAATAGGCTGTCCAGGGAGGCTGTGGATGCCTCCTTCCTGGGGGTGTTCAAGGCCAGGTTGGATGAGGCTTTGAGCAACCAAGTCTAGCTGAGAGGTGCTCCTGCCTATGGCAGGGAGGTTAGAGTAGATGATCTCTAAGGTCCCTTCCACCCTAAGCCCTTCTATGATTGTTGATGAACTGCTGCCAGCAAATTATTCAAAAGGGAAAATGAAGTGCTGCAGCAGCTTAACTTAGGATTCTGCAGTAGGTGGCACCATTTCTTCAAGATCAGTACACACATGTAGTAGCAGCAGTAGTGTTCCCTTGTGCATCAGAGACAAAAATTCACATCATTTCTAGTCCTGTAAAAGATAACTGCACTTTTCAGCCAGGGCTACTTGTCTGTCCCCTTATGTTTTCTTTTAAGGATGATAGGAAGATTTGCTGGAGTGTGTCCAGAGAAGGCCACAAGGGTGAGCAGAGGGCTGGAGCTCCTCTCCTATGAGGACAGACTGAGGGAGTTGGGACTGTTCAGGTCTGGAGAAGAGAAGGCTCCCAGGAGACCTAATTGTGGCCTTCCAGTGTCTGAAGGGGGCTACAAGAAAGCTGGGAAGGGACTTTTGAGGGTGTCAAGGAGTGATAGGACTGGGGGGAATGGAGCAAAATTAGAAATTGCACATTGAGAAATTTCACCAAAAAACAGAGGCTCTACATAAAGATGCTTTAAGGCTATTTCCTGTAGCCATAACCTCTACAAAAGTCCTGAGCCATAGTGGTGGCCAGAGTTTCTTAACTAACTGTATTCAATCTTCTCACTCTGGAGAAGGCTATGAGGAGACCTTATTGTGGCCTTCCAGTATCTGAAAGTGGCCTGCAAGAAGGCTGCTGAGGGACTTTTTAGTGTTTGGGGTAGTGACAGGACTAGGAGGAATGGAGCAAAACTAGAAATGGGTAGATTCAGATTGGATGCTAGGAAGAAGTTCTTCCCCTTGAGGCTAGTGAGACAGTGGAACAGGTTGCCCAGGGAGGTGGTGGAAGCCTCATCCCTGGAGGTTTTGAAGGCCAGGCTGGATGTGGCTCTGGGCAACCTGCTGTAGTGTGAGGTGTCCCTGCCCATGGCTGGGGGGTTAGAACTGCATGATCCTGGTGGTCCCTTCCAACCCTGACAATTCTGTGATTGTGTGTGTAAAAAAGATTCTGTGTTGGAAGCACAAATGTAGCAAACAGGTGGTGCTAAGAAAAACAGCTCTCCTGGTAGTGTCCCCAGGCTGCTAGGTGCTGTGAATTAGAAGAAGCTGTGCTTTGATATGAATACTGAGATGGATATTGTTTCATTAACATGCTTACATTGGGCTTGGGTCTTTTGTAGAGAGCAGCCTTTGCCCATTTCCCAGAGCTGTATGACTTTGCACTCTCCAATGTAGCCGCAGTCGACACGCGGGATTCCCTGGTGAAGTTGTTTGAGCCTCTTAGGTAAGTTGTCACACTGAAATGCAGCATGAAATGGAAAGTCTTTGTTCTCAGTGTGTCTTAATTTAACAGACTCCTGGCACTTTTTTCTTCCTTTTTGATTTCTCCTGTGCCTTCTCAGGACTTTCTGACTTAGAATCATAGAATCAGCAAGGTTGGAAAAGACCTCAGAGATCATCAAGTCCAACCTATTACCTAATAGCTGACACCTCCTGCCCACTAACACCTCCTGACAATTTAAACCATGGCTTTAAGTGCCACATCCAATCCTTCTCTGAACACCTCCAGTGATGGTGACTCCACCACCACCCTGGGCAGCACATTCCAGTGGCCAATTACTCTTTCTGGGAAGAACGTTTTCCTCACCTCAAGCCTAAACTTCCCCTGGCACAGCTTGAGACTGTGTCCTCTTGTTGTGTTGGTGGTTGCCTGGGAGAAGGGACCCGCCCCCATGGGTTATACAATACAATACACCACCAGGTTGGAAGAGACCTTCAAGATCATGGCGTCCAACCCATCAACCAATCCAACCCACCTAAATACAATACAATGCAATACAATCCAATCCAACCCACCTAACCAACTAAACCATGGCACCAAGCACCCCATCAAGCCTCTTCCTGAACACCTCCAATGAAGGTGACTCCACCACCTCCACGGGCAGCACATTCCAATGGGCAATCACTCTCTCTGTGTAGAACTTCTTCCTAAGACCCAGTCTAAACCTGCCCTGGCGCAGCCTGAGACTGTGTCCTCTTGTTCTGGTACTGGCTGCCTGGGAGAAGAGACCAACCTCTGCCTGGCTACAACCTCCTTTCCTGGTTGCAACCTCCTTTCAGGTAGTTGTAGACAGCAGTAAGGTCTCCCCTGAGTCTCCTCCAGGCTAAGCAACCCCAGCTCCTTCAGCCTCTCCTCCCAGGGCTTGTGCTTGAGGCCTCTCCCCAGTCTCATTGCCCTTCTTAGCATGGTGCCTTTATATCTACCCAAACAGGGAGATAGGAAGAGTTTGCATCCATTAGCAGTGAAGTACTAGAACTCCAGTATAAGAAAATTATCTGTATTTTCCTTTCTGTTTTTCTGGTGAATGCAAGAATGTACTAATTTTCTGGAAAATAACTAACTGCTGAAGCTGTTTGTAGCAGTAGCTGACTTCCAGTAGTTACCCTCTAACTATTTAAATATTGTTTTTTCCTACTCTGTTTGGTACAAAAGCTGCAACAGAAACCATAAAAGGCATGGAACTGTGTTTACTGTACTGTGATTAAATGGGTACCAGTCTGTGTTTTGACAGTATTTGCTCTGTTGTTTGGTTCTGTTTTCAGGCGCCTGTCTTGAAACAATAAAGAAATTGCTCCCATCCTTGCTCTGTTTCTTGTTGATGAAGGGTTCCTCTTACACCTGTGGCTGAGTACTCTTCAACCCTGGAACTGCTCTAGAGCACTTTGTACCAGTTCCAAGAGCAGCTGTTACAAATATCTCAGCACTTCAACTAAAGCACTGATCTGTAATTGTTTATTTGTGATGAAATTCATGCAATGGTTTGGGTTGGAAGGGACCTTAAAGATCATCTAGTTCCAGCTCCCTACCATGGGCAGGGACACCTGCCAGTAGCCCAGGTTGCTCAAGGTCTCATCCAGCCTGGCCTTCAACACCTCCAGGGAGGGGGCATCCATGACCTCCCTGGGCAACCTGTTCCAGTGTCTCAGCACTTTTACTGTAAAGAATTTCTTCCTAACCTCCAGTCTAAATCTACCCTACTCAAGCTTAAAATGCATAGTTGGAATTTATTACTCTTTTAAACAGAAGTGTGCTGTCTGAAGAGGGTAGATTTAGACTAGATTCAAGGAAGAAATTTTGTAGAATGAGGGTTGTGAAGCCCTGGGAAAGTCTGCCCGGAGAGGCGGTAGAAGCCCCATCCCTGGAAGCATTCAAGGTCAGGTTGGATGAGGCTCAGAGCAACCTGCTCTAGTTAAAGATGTCCCTGCTTACTGTGGTGGGGCGGGGGGGGTTGAAATAGATGACCTTTAAAGGTCCTTTCCAACCTAAAGCATTCAGTGATTCTCAGCGGCTTCGGCGTGACTTTTATCTTCTGCTTTGCAGTTCGGACACTCTCCACCGGGTGGCGTCTTACCTGTGCCTGCTGCCGGCCCTGGCTGAGGGGGAGAGCTCCAGCTATGAAAAGGACTTTCTGCTGGAGCTGCTGGTAAAAACGTCACTCGATTGCTTTGCCTCTTTTTCTTCTGCAAACTCAAGACATAGCTAAATCGAACAACTGGGCTGTGGTAGTGCAGCCATTCAGGACCTTTTTATAGAGCACCTGGGAAACACAGCAGTGTTGCAGCAGTAAATGGCACACTGAGCTGGGATTTATAGCCAGATAAATTAGCATTGCAAACAGATAAACATTATAAACAGATAAATTAAGTGTTTGAAAGTGTTCATTTCTAAATGTGATTGCCCCAAACTGGTATTTGTGTGTTTGGTGTTGGTGACAAGTGACAGGACCAGAGGAAATGGTTCCAAGCTGCACCAGGGGGAGGTTCAGGCTGGATATTAGGAAATATTTCTTCACTGAAAGGGTTCTCAAACGTTGGAATGGTCTGCCCAGGGCAATGGTGGAGTCATCATCCCTGGGGTTGTTCAAGCAGCCTGTGGACCTGGTGCTTAGGGACACAGTTTAGTGTTGAGCATTCAGTGCTGGGTCAGAGGTGGGGCTGGATGATCTTGGAGGTCTCTTCCAACCAGATATATTTCTGTGATTATTGCTAGGTTCTTAGAATGGCTGTTAGACAGAAATTCTCTCCAGTGAGGGTGGTGAGACACTGGAACAGGTTGCCCAGGCAGGTCATGGATGCCCCCTCCCTGGAGGTGTTCAAGGCCAGGCTGGATGAGTCCTTGAGTAACCTGTGCTGGTGGAATGTGTCCCTGCCCATCGCAGGGGGTTGGAACTAGATGATCTTTAAGGTCCCTGCCAACCTAAACCATTCTATGCATATGAATCTAGGAACCTATAACCAGACTCTCAGAAACCCAATTTTGGGTTCTTTTGGAAAAGTCACTGCTACTCATGTAGTGACCTCTTTGTTCCCTTTATACCCAAAACCCAACCCTGCTAGAGTCGACCTAGATATTCAGTAACTATTTGATTCCTCAAGTCCATTTCAAATACTGTTTGATGCACATAATTTTTTCTGAATATTGAGTGTATAAAAGTAGGATAGGACAGGATGGAATGGAATGGAATGGAATGGAATGGAATGGAATGGAATGGAATGGAATGGAATGGAATAGAATTACCCAGGTTGGAAAAGACCTTTGAGATCATCAAGTCCAATCTTTCACCCATCACCATCTAATCAACTAAACCATGGCACCAAGTGCCTCGTCCAGTCTCTTCCTAAACACCTCCAGTGATGGTGACTCCACCACCTCCCTGGGCAGCACATTCCAATGGCCAATCTCTCTTGCTGGGAAGAATTTCTTCCTAACATCCAGCCACAGGCACTATTCAAATAGCATAGCTGGGGTTTAAATGCTTTTTTCATAGACCCATTTCAAATTTTTTCACCTAATTGGATGGATTTATTTCTTTTGCTCCCAGAGAGAGGGAATTATTAAGACTAAGGGTTACTGAGTGAGCAGCATTAGTTAGCTATTGGCCACAGAGAATCACAGAATCAATAAGGTTGGAAGAGACCTCAGAGATCATCGAGTCCAACCTGCCACCCAACACCTCTTGACAACTAAACCATGGCACCAAGTGCCACATCCAGTCCTTTTTTGAACACCTCCAGGGATAGTATCACAGTATCACCAAGGTTGGAAGAGACTTCAAAGATCATCAAGTCCAACCTGTCACCACAGACCTCATGGCTAGACCATGGCACCAAGTGCCACGTCCAGTCCCCTCTTGAACACCGCCAGGGACGGTGACTCCACCACCTCCCTGGGCAGCCCATTCCAATGGCGAATGACTCACTCAGTGAAGAACTTTCTCCTCACCTCCAGCCTAAACTTCCCTTGGTGCAGCTTGAGACTGTGTCCCCTTGTTCTGGTGCTGGTTGCCAGAGAGAAGAGACCAACCCCTTCCTGGCTACAACCACCTTTCAGGTAGTTTTAGAGAGCAATGAGGTCTCCCCTGAGCCTCCTCTTCTCCAGGCTAAACAACCCCAGCTCCCTCAGCCTCTCCTCATAGGGCTTGTGCTCAAGGCCTCTCCCCAGCCTTGTTGCCCTTCTCTGGACGTGTTCAGGTCTCTCGATGTCCTTCCTAAACTGAGGGGCCCAGAACTGGACACAGTACTCAAGGTACTCAAAGTACTCAAGATGTCCTTCTTAAATTGAGGAGCCCAGAACTGGACATAGTAAATGTTATTAGAAGACATAAAGTCATTTACATTGGAAAAGACCTTCAAGATCTTCCAACTGTCAACCCTACTCTACCGAGTCCACTGCTAAGTCACATCCCCAAGCACCACATCTCCACAGCTTTCAAACCCCTCCAGGGATGAGGACTCCACCATCTCCCTGAACAACCTGGTCCAATGCCTGACAAACCTTTTCAGTGAATAATTTTTGCCTGATGTCCACTCTGAGCCTTCCCTGGTGCAGCTTGAGGCCGTTTCAACTCCTCTTACCACTTGTTAGTAGGGAGTCAGTTCTGTGCTAAGCCTTTCTGACTGATGGGAGTTTGAACTGCGCTCTTCCTGCAGGTATCTCGTCATGAGCGGCGGATATCTCAAATTCAGCAGCTCAACCAGATGCCTCTTTACCCCACAGAGAAGATTATTTGGGATGAAAATATTGTACCAACTGAGTACTATTCTGGAGAAGGTATGACTAGTAACTCAGTAAGTGCTGAACAGGGCAATAAATGCTGCCAAACCCCCCCCTCAGTTCTGATGTCTTATATTCATTATGCCTTCAGAACTTGTTACAGTACAGAATCTTAGAATGGGTTGGGTTGGAAGGGACTTCCAAAGGTCATCCAGTCCAACTCCCCTGCAGTCAGCAGGGACACCCTCCACTAGGTCAGGTTGCTCTGAGACTTGTCAAGCCTGACCTTCAATATCTCCAGGGTTGGGGCCTCAGCTACCTCTCTGAGCAACCTGTTCCAGTCTTCCACCATCCTCACAGTGCAGAGTTTGTTCCTAGCATCCAATTTAAATCTCCTTTTCTCTAGTTTAAAGCCATTGTCCCTCATCCTATCACTGCAGGCCTTTGTAACCAGTCTCTCTCCATCCTTCTTGTAGACCTCCTTCGGGTACTGGAAGGCTGCTATTGGGTCTGCCTGCAACCTCCTCTTCTCCAGGCTGAACAACCCCAGCTCCCTCAGCCTGTCCTTGTAGCAGAGGTGCTCCAACTCCCTGATGATTCCAAATGATTTCTTCCTAGTATGCCAACTCTTCTCTCATTTCAAAACATTTTCCCTGGCCCTGGCCCTGCAGACCTTTGCAAACAGTCCCTCTGCAGCCTTCTTGTAGCCCATTCAGGTACTGGAAGGTCACTATTAGGTCTCCCCGGAGCCTTTCCTTCTCCATTCTGAACAAGCCCAGCTCCCTCAGCCTGTCCTCACAGCAGAGGTGTCCCTGCCCCCTGAAGCAGTATTGCTTGCCCTACATTTGATCATTGTGAAATCACTTTTGTGGTATTCTGAATGCAGGGAAGAATTCAGTCTCTGAATAGTTCACTGTAGTGCTGCCAGGATGAAAATGCCTTACATCTTGTACAGGTTCATGTAGCAAAACCCCAAAAGCTGTGGCTTTAGGGGCATGGATTTATACAAAGGGTAGTTCTTAGGCTCTCCCATGATAAAAGCTAATGACAGTTCTAGAATAAAGTGTGAATGCATTTATGAATCCAGTGCATGGAATATATTGATTCCCCTTCTTTGTGCTGACTTACCAAATCCCTCTTTTCCTTTCCATCTCTACTTCCTTAGGCTGCCTTGCACTTCCCAAATTGAATCTGCAGTTTCTGACTCTTCACGACTACCTGCTGAGGAACTTCAACCTTTTCCGACTGGAGTCTACTTACGAGATCAGGCAGGACATTGAAGACAGTGTCAGCAGGATGAAGCCATGGTAATTATTGATGACTGATGCAGACAGTGATTTCCACTTCAGCTGTAAGCCCATGACAACCTCATGAGGTTCAACAAGACCAAATGCAAGGTCCTGCATCTGGGTCCGGGCAATCCCAGGCACTGATATAGGCTAGGCAGGGACTGGCTTGAGAGCAGCCCTAAAGAAAAGGACCTGGGGGTGCTGGGGGATGAGAAGCTCAACATGAGCCAGCAGTGAGCACTTGCAGCCCAGAAAGCCAATCACATCCTGGGCTGCAGCAAGAGAAGCAGCAGGTCGAGGGAGGTGATACTCCACTCTGCTGAGACCCCACCTGCAGTACTGTGTCCAGTTCTGGAGCCCCTAGTACAGGAAGGATCTGGAGATGCTGGAATATGTCCAGAGAAGGGCCACGAGGATGAGCAGAGGTCTGGAGCTGCTCTGCTATGGGGGCAGACTGAGGGAGTTGGGGCTGTTCAGTCTGCAGAAGAGAATACTCTGAGGAGACCTAACTGTAGCCTTCCAGTTTCTGAAGGGGGCTACAAGAAAGCTGGGGAGGGACTTGTTAGGGTGTCAGGGAGTGATAGGACTGGGGGGAATGGAATAAAAATGGAAATGGGAAGATTCAGATTGGATGTCAGGAAGAAGTCCTTCCCCATGAGGGTGGTGAGAGACTGGCACAGGTTGCCCAGGGGGGTGGTGGAAGCCTCATCCCTGGAGGTTTTTAAGGCCAGGCTGGTTGTGGCTCTAGGCAACCTGATGTAGTGTGAGGTGTCCCTGCCCATGGCAGCGAGGGTGGAACTGGATGATCCTTGAGGTCCCTTCCAACCCTGACAATTCTATGATTCTATGTAAGCAGAGTGCAGTCCAGAATGAATAGCTCTGTATGCACTACATCCATAGCAAACAATGTGTTTGATATTCCTACCTAGATGCTGTGTTTTCTACTGACTTCTTTCATAAGATGTTGCCATCCTGTGGGATGGTGTTGTAGGGATGTCTTGTTATGCATTCCTTTAGGTATGTTGGATGTTAACAACCAACCTTTGTTGTGCTAAGATAGCTGCTGAGACAGTTTTCCAGAAGTTCTGTGCTTTGGCTGGCAGTACAGAATCTGGAAACTTATCACCAACTCTTCTGGGTTATGAGAGGTGTTTGTTACTGAGGGGTCTTGAATTTGCTACTTGCCATATTTTTCATAGAACCACAGAATTAAGTCTGAGTAGGATCATTTTGATAGAATCATAGAATTGTTAGTGTTGGAGGGGACCTCAAGGATCATCCAGTTCCAAGCCCCCAGCCATGGGCAGGGACACCTCACAATACAGCAGGTTGCTCACAGCCACATCCAGCCTGGCTGCAGAAACCTCCAGGCATGAGGCTTCTACCACCTCCCTGGGCAACCTGTGCCAGGCTCTCACCACCCTCATGGGGAAGAACTTCTTCTTAAAGTTCTTCTTCCTATTTTGGTCCTCTTTAGATTTGAAGGAATGCCATGGTGTGGTATGTCTTATATGTTGTACTTGCTTTTTGTTGTCTTCCCTTCTTCTCCTTCCATGAGGTTTAGTTGGGGTTTTTTGTTTGTTTGTTTTGATTTGATTTTTTTTTTCTATAATGCCAACCTAAGTTTCCTTTGTTTCTGGAAATAGGATAATAATACAGTTGATGTTAAATTCTGGAGTTCTGAAATGCAGAATGATGTGAATCTGCTTCAGGAGCATGCAAAATGAAGAGCTCTGCTTTTCTCTTAGCGCTGACTGCGAGGCTGATCGTTTTGAGAACTAAATCTGTTACAACTAACAAAACTTTACTGCTTTGGCTTTTTCCTTTTAGGTTATCAGAATATGGAGGTGTGGTCTTTGGTGGATGGGCTAGGATGGCACAACCCATTGTGTCTTTCACAGTGGTGGAGGTGGCAAAGCCCAACATCGGTGAAAACTGGCCTATGAGAGTACGAGCAGATGTCACAATTAACCTGAACGTCCGAGATAACATCAAGGATGAATGGGAAGGTATTTACATTCACTGAAGGAAGGAGCTCAGAATAAGTGCTCATCAAAATACATTTTGATGTAACCTCACTTGAAACAGAGGCATCTTTTATCTAAGATATGAGATTTGTGAAGTTTAATACACTGGTTGAAAGTCGCTTACACAAATGCCAAATCTATGAAGTTTGTTTCCACAGAGTTGGAAGGGACTTCAGAGATCACCCAGTTCCAACCCCCCTGCCATGGGCAGGGATACCTCACATTACAGCAGGTTGCCCAGAGCCACATGCAGCCTGGCCTTAAAAAAAATCCAGGGATGGGGCTTCTACCACCTCCCTGGGCAACCTGTGCCAGTGTCTCACCACCCTCACTGGAGAGAAGTTCTGTCTAACAGCTAAAGAGCCTGGATGAGGCACTTAGTGCCATGGTTTAGTTGATTAAATAGAACAGAATAGAATTAACCAGATTGGAAAAGACCTTCAAGATCATCGAGTCCAACCTATCACCCAACACCATCTAATCAACTAAAGCATGGCACCAAGTGCCTCATCCAGGCTCTTTTTAAACACCTCCAGGGATGGTGACTCCACCACCACCCTGGGCAGCACATTCCAATGGCCAATCATTCTTACTATGAAGAACTTCTTCCTAACATCCAGCCTAAACCTCCCCTGCCACAGCTTGAGACTGTGTCCTCTTGTTCTGGTGCTGCTTGCCTGGGAGAACCACCAGCAGAACAAGAGGGTTAGGTGATGGGTTGGACTTGATGATCTTGGAGGTCTCTTCCAACCTGGTCGATGCTGTGATTCTATGCTTTAAACAAGTAGGGGTTGTATTTAGAAGGAAGTTCTGTGTCTGTGTATTAAGGGCCAGAGAAGGAAAGTGGGTTTGAGTGTGAGTGAGTGTTCCCCTTTGTCCCCAGGGCTGCGTAAGCACGACGTCTGCTTCCTGATCACCGTGCGGCCCACGCAGCCTTACGGCACCAAGTTCGACCGGCGCCGCCCCTTCGTGGAGCAGACTGGCCTGGTCTATGTCAGAGGCTGCGAAATCCAGGGCATGCTGGACGAGAAAGGCCGTGTCATTGAGGAAGGTATGGATACACCCACACTTGGGGGGGGGGGGTTGAGATTCCCTCCCCACCCCCTCATCATTACCTTTGCCAGACCAGCTTGGCTGGAAGCAGATGGAAGCTGTATTTACAGGCAAAAACTACAATCTACAGTGGAATGCAGTTGGTATGTACAAAATGTGCAGGATTTACAGCTATTTACAATTAATAAACAGCACAAGACCACCCCCTGGTCAAGAAGACCAGGGAAGCTGTCCCTCCCCACCCCCTGTCCAAAGGGAGAAAGAACAGAGAAAAAGTAAGTGTTAGACTTCACCAAAACAATGGAGCCAAGGTCACGCAGAAGCAGATTAGTCTCCCTTCAGAGCACAAAGCAAGCAGAGAAGACATCAGAAGAGAAAAAAGTGTTTTCATAGTATCAATAAGGTTGGAAAAGACCTCAGAGATCATCAAGTCCAACCTGTCATCCAACACCTCATGTCTAATTAAACCTTGGCTTCAATTGCCACATCCAGTCCTTTTTTGAACACCTCCAGGGATGGGGACTCCACCACCTCCCTGGGCAGCACATTCCAATGGCCAATCTCTCTTGCTGGGAAGAACTTTCTCCTCACCTCCAGCCTAAACCTGCCCTTGCACAGCTTGAGACTGTGTTCCTTTGTTGTGTTGGTGGTTGTCTGGGAGAAGAGACCAACCCCCACCTGGCTACAACCTCCCTTCAGGTAGTTGTAGAGAGCAAGCAGGTCTCCCCTGAGCCTCCTCTTCTCTAGGCTAAACAACCCCAGCTCCCTCAGCCTCTCCTTGCTGCCAGACTTGCTCAGGTGGAAGCAAATGAAGCTGTATTTACAAACAAAACTACCATCTAGAAATAAGGAATGCAGTGAGTATGTAGAAAATACTACATACAGCTTCCCCCTCCCTCTTTCCTTTTTCCTTTACAAGGTACAAGAGAGAAAAGCAGAGAGTAGGTTGTTAGTTCTTAACCACAACAAAGAAATGTAGTCAAGGTCAGCAAGCCAGCAGGAGCAGGAGCTACAATCTGCCAGAGCAAAGGGAGCTGAAAAGAGAAAGAATGAGTTTACCAAACTGACTTTATGTTGGTAATCAGACCAGTGGGATGGATTATTTAGACCTTATCATCCTCCTTATTTAGAGCCTTTGCATCCAGTGGTGATTTATTTGCATTCTACTGCTTTCTGTTCAAGATCTGTGGAGGATTTTCCAGGCATAGCCTAAAACTACCACACAGCACTTGTTGGAAAGGTCTTGGACATTATTTTTTCTTTTATTCCCTCATCTTTTTTTTTTTTTCCTTGTTTGTTTTATTTTTGCTGTTAACAGCCTAACTGTTGAGTAAATGTTCAGCAAATTCATTGCCTACTTGAAAAAACAATCCCATAGGCAGCCTGAGAAAGGTTCACCAAGGGTCCTCTGGTAACATTTGATGTCATGAGAATAATGAAAGAAATCAGGCATGTTTTGAGTTTAGAAATAAAAGTAGCTTGGATTCTAAAGCTGACATTAGATATGGCATGAAAACAATTAGGCATCACTTACTTGACTGATAACCTGCTTTTAGCACTGCTCAGGTTCTAACCTTGCTGTTTCATTACGAGCAGGACCTGAACCCAAACCAAGGCTTAAAGGGGACTGCAGAACATACAGAGTATTTCTGGACCCAAACCAGTATCAACAAGACATGACCAATACAATCCAAAATGGAGCAGAAGATGTTTATGAGACCTTTAATATAATAATGAGAAGAAAACCAAAAGAAAACAATTTCAAGGTGTGTTGCTTTCTCATTGACCCTTAGGATAAGAGTTTGTCTGACTGTGGCAGCACTACTGAGACTTGGTTCATTTCAGATGCATGTAGATGCATTTTTAGGTGGTACTGGATCACTTCAGAAAGGTAGGGCATGTCAGCTGGCACTAAATTCCCCCTGTTCTTGCTGTGAGGGTGCATGATTTTGTACACCTGAAAATCTTTCTTCTGTGCATGCTCAGCTTCTCTGCTGTTAGATCCTTTAGACCTGGGAGTCATAGAGTTGTAGAATGGCTTGGGTTGGAAGGGACCTCAGAGATCATCTATACTCTAACTTCCCTGCCATAGGCAGGGACACCTCTCAACTAGACTTGCCTTGCATTCCAACCTGCCCTTGAACACCCCCAGGGAGGAGGCATCCACAGCATCCCTGGGCAGCCTGTGCTGTAGTCTCACCACCCTTATACTGAAGAACTTCTTCCTAAGATCCAGTGTAACCCTGCTCTCACTCAGCTTCAAACCATTCCCCCTTGTCCTATTGCTAGGCACCCTGATGAAAAGTCCCTCTCCAGCCTTCCTGTAGGATCCTCTCAGGTATTGGATGGTAGCTCTAAGGTCACCCCAGAGTCTTCTCTTCTTCTGGCTGAACAACCTGAGCTCTCTCAGCCTGCCCTAGTAGCAGAGCTGTTCCAGCCCCTGGGTCATATTCATGGCCCTCCTCTGGACCCACTCCATCAGGTCCTTCCAGTGTTGAGGGCTTCAGAGCTGGCTGCAGTACTCCAGCTGAGGTCTCAGGAGATGCAGTGTATGTATATTGACTCAATCTAAAGTCACACCTGTCAGTTAAAGGCTGCTCTATGCTGGTGCCTTAGAACAGACTTGAGTAGTGGATGGTATGTCATGTAAAAGTCATCTCTCCAATCCTGTCTTTTCCATTTGCAGGCTGTTCTGGAGACAATTAGGAATTTGATGAACACAGACTGTGTGGTTCCTGACTGGCTGCATGACATCATTCTGGGATATGGAGACCCAAGCAGTGCACACTATTCAAAAATGCCAAATCAGATTGCATCTCTGGATTTTAATGACACTTTCCTGTCCATTGATCACTTAAGAGCCAGCTTTCCTGGATACAATATTAAAGTGACTGTTGACAATCCAGTTCTGCAAGTACCCCCCTTCAGGTGAGCTCAGAATTTCAAGTACTCATGGTCTGGCATTCTTGGTCAAGTACATTGGCAGGTGGAGTAGAGTTCACTGTTTGAAGAGAGGAGCTCTTAAGATGTTAATATGTGAAGATTTAGGTACTTATGTAGCAGTTAACTGTACTACAGTTAGGACTGTGCAAAAATGCATCACAGCATTGCTTGTCTTACTGATGACAATAAAAAAAAGTCTTATCATAGAATTGTTAGGGTTGGAAGGGACCTCAAGCATCATCTAGTTCAAGACCCCTGCCATGGGCAGGAACACCTCACACTACATCAGGTTGCCTAGAGCCACATCCAGCCTGGCCCTTCACAACCTCCAGGGATGAGGCTTCCACCACCTCCCTGGGCAACCTGTGCCAGTCTCTCACCACTCTCATGGGGAAGAACTTCTTCCTAACATCCAGTCTGAATCTACCCATTGCTAGTTTTGCTCCATCCCCCCCAGTCCTATCACTCCCTGACACCATCAAAAGTCCCTCCCCAGCTTTCTTGTAGCCCCCTTCAGATACTGGGAGGCCACAATTAGTTTTCCTTGGAGTCTTCTCTTCTCCAGAGTGAACAGCCCCAACTCCCTCAGTCTGTCCTCATAGGAGAGGTGCTCCAGCCCTCTGCTTGTCCTCGTGGCCCTTCTCTGGACACATTCCAGCAGATCCTTCCTGTCCTAGGGGCTCCAGAATTGGACACAGTACTCCAGATGGGGTCTCACCAGAGTAGAGAGGGAGAATCACCTCCCTCGACCTGCTGGCTATGCTTCTCTTGATGCAGCCCAAGCTCTGGTTGGCTTTCTGGGCTGCAAGTGCTCACTGCTGGCTCCTGTTGAGCTTCTCCTCCCCCAGCACCCCCAGGTCCTTTTCTTCAGGGCTGCTCTCCAGCCAGTCCCTGCCCAGCCTGTATCAGTGCCTGGGATTGCCCTGACCCAGCTGCAGGACCTTGCACTTGGTCTTGTTGAACTTCATGAGGTTGCCATGGGCTCACCTCTCCAGCCTGTTGAGGTCCCTATTGATGGCATGCCTTCCCTCCAGCATGTCTGCTGCACCACACAGCTTGGTGTCATCAGCAAACCTGCTGAGGGTGCACTCATGACTTCAAAAGGTGCACTCAAAGTCTTCTTGGAGAAGACTCTGAGGCAATGTGGTGTCACAGGGAATCTGTTCAAGTCTAATCTTAAACTATGTGTTACAGGATAACTTTCCCAATAAAGGGAGGTAAAGGAAAGAAAAGAAAAGAAGAGGATGGGAATGAAGAGAAAACCTGAGGAAGTGAAGACACTGATTGTAGAGCCTCATGTCATTCCAAACAGGGGACCATACCCATATAACCAGCCAAAACGGTAAGGAAGAGTTGAGCACTTCTTTCCAAATGCCAACAGCTGCAGAGCAGCTCATCTGCAGAAACACTTCAACACTTCAACACTGGTGATTCTCAGTGAATTGTCACTTTGATTTGACAAAAAGAAGGGTTGGATATGAAGCTGCTTTGGGTTATATTTAAATCAAACTATTCTATTAGCCACTCTGTTAAATGAAAGCCCCTTGAAGAAGCATGAGCAGTGCTGTTTTACAGGCTGCACTGGATTGAAAGAGATCTCTAGAGGTCACCTAGTCCAAATCCCCTGCAGTAAGCAGGGACATCCCCAGCTAGATAGATCAGGTTTCTCAAAGCCCCATCAAGCCTGACCTTGAATATCTCCAGGAATGGGGCCTCCACCAAATCCCTGGGCAGTCTGTTCCAATGTTCCACTACTCTCATAGTAAAGAGCTTCTTAAACCCACCTGTGTTGTCAAACAGAGTAACAAAACAGCCCTTCTAATTGTTTTTATGTTAGACTAGTGTGAGAGCAGGCCACCAGGAGCAGGGTTTCACCATGCCAGCTTTTGAATAGTAAAGCACATCTACATGGCTTCATAAAAGGAAGCTTGAAGCCCATGGCAGGGGGTTTGGAACTGGATGACCCTTGAGGTCCCTTACAACCCTAACAATTCTATGGTTCTGTGATTCAAGCTGGCTTACAACTGGCTGCAAGCTGACAGGGACTGCTGCCTGTGAAGTTTGTCACTAAGCAGTGGTAGTCTTAAGGCTTTAATACTGTAAGCAGGATAAAATTTACTTAAAATCAAACAAAACACAGGACTTTACTATAAATTAAGCACTGACAAAATAATCTGAGAACAGCTTTGAACACACTAAGCTTCAGGTTGATGATTTATCATTAAAGTGAAACAAATAAATCTCAAGGGCTCTATCCAAATCTCTCTTTAAAGCATTGAAGGAAATTAATATTACAAGGGAAGGAGGACAACAGCTATTAAATGTTTGCTAATGAAACTTAAGACTGGTTCTGTAGCAGGTGTTGAGAGGGATCAGAGGAGATCTGGAGCCTTCATGGCACTTCAGTGCTGTAGTAAGGAGGACCCCACAACATCATCCCTTCCCAGGAGCAGCACCACTCACTGCACCCCCATGACCTCAAAACCTTGCAGGATTCTGTCATGGCTTGGAAAATTAGGAGAATGATACCTAAATAATTGTCCAGCAGTCTCAACAAATAATAACCAAAGCCTTTGGCATGCAGCCACTGTGATTTACTGTCTTGCTTAGAAATGGCAAGGTGGTCATGTGTATAAAGAAGGTAGCTGTAATGTTGGCTTAATATATATTGAGATTCAACACATCCAAGTGCTGGGTTCTACACATTGGCCACAACAACCCCATGCAGCACTACAGGCTGGGGACAGAGTGGCTGGAGAGCAGCCAGGCAGAGAGGGACCTGGGGGTACTGGTCAATAGTAGGCTGAACATGAGCCAGCAGTGTGCCCAGGTGGCCAAGAAGGCCAGTGGCATCCTGGCCTGCATCAGGAACAGTGTGGCCAGCAGGAGCAGGGAGGTCATTCTGCCCTGTACTCAGCACTGGTTAGGCCACACCTTGAGTCCTGTGTCCAGTTCTGGACCCCTCGCTTTAGGAAAGATGTTGAGCTGCTGGAAGGTGTCCAGAGAAGGGCAACAAAGCTGGGGAGGGGTTAGGAGCACAGCCCTGTGAGGAGAGGCTGAGGGAGCTGGGGTTGCTTAGCCTGGAGAAGAGGAGGTTCAGAGGAGACCTTATTGCTCTCTACACCAGGGGAGGTTTAAGCTGGATGTTAGGAAGAAATTCTTCCCAGCAAGAGAGATTGGCCTCTGGAATGTGCTGCCCAGGGAGGTGGTGGAGCCGCCATCAGTGGAGAGGTTTAGGAAGAGACTGGATGGGGTGCTTGGTGCCATGGTTTAGTTGGTGAGATGGTGTTGGGTGATGGGTTGGACTGGATGATCTCAAAGGTCTCTTCCAACCTGGTTAATTCTATTCTATTCTTTAGACATGTTTGCAAGCCTTCAGTTCTGGAGAGAGGTGTAGCCACCTAATTGAAATCAAACTCATTAAACCCATTGCATTTATCAAGGTTTTTGGGGCCCAATCTGTCAATTCTCTGATCTTGTTTTGCTTTCACAGCAACACCATCCCATTTACCCACACTCAGATTGAAGCGATACGTGCAGGAATGCAGCCTGGACTGACCATGGTAAGATTACTTTTAAGGACTTTTTGCTCTGATTTGATTTTGATTTATGTTTTTTTTTGGCTTCAGGTGTGCTTTATAAAATACCAGGAATGTCCATTTCTGTAGCCTTGCTAAGTTCACTTCTGTAAACAGTCCTCACTAGCAGTGCAGACTGGGGGAGGAGGTGTTAGAAAGCAGCCCTGTGGAAAAAGGCTTTGGGGGTGCTGATGAATGAGAAGCTGGAGATGAGCACAGGCAGTGTGAGCTTGCAGCACAGAAGGCAAATCACATCCTGGGCTGCATCAAAAGAAGCATTGCCACCAGATCCTGAGAGGTGATTCTGCCACTTGGCTCTGGTGAGACCTCATCTGGAGTACTGTGTACAGGTCTGGAGCCTTCAATATAGGAAGGACATGGAGCTGATGGAGAGGGTCCAGAGGAGGGTTATGAAAATGATCAGGGGGTTGAAACAGCTCTGCTACAAGGACAGGCTGAGGGAGCTAGGGGTGTTCAGCCTGGAGAAGAGGAGGCTCCAGGGAGACCTAATAGCAGCCTGCCAGTACCTGAAGGGGACCTACAGGAAGGATGGAGAGAGACTTTTTGCAAAGGCCTGCAGGGACAGGACTAGAGGCAGTGGCCTCAAACTGGCAACCAGCGCCAGAACAAGAGGGACACAGTCTCAAGCTGTGCCAGGGGAGGTTTAGACTCGAGGTGAGGAGGAAGTTCTTCACTGAGCGAGTCATTCGTCATTGGAATGGGCTGCCCAGGGAGGTGGTGGAGTCGCCGTCCCTGGAGGTGTTCAAGGGGAGATTGGACGTGGCGCTTGGTGCCATGGTCTAGTTGTGAGGTCTGTTGGGACAGGTTGGACTTGATGATCCTTGGGGTCTCTTCCAACCTTGGTTATACTGTGATAGAGAAGAGCAGATTTTGATAGGATATCAGGAAGAAGTTCTCCACTAATGAGGGTGGTGGAACACTGGAACAAGTTGCCCAGCGAGGTGGTTGAGGCCTCTTCCCTTCAGAAATTCAAGGTGAGGCTCAATGAGGCCCTGGGCAGCCTGATCTAGGTGGGAATGTCCCTGCTGACTGCAGGGAGGTCAGACTGGATGACCTTGGGAGGTCCCTTCCATCCTGGACCATTCTCTGATTCTAATCGTTTTAAAATATGAAAAACTAAGACACAAAGGTTCATCATCCTTCTGTCTGTCTTTGCAGAGTCATACAAAAGCACATATTTGATCTCGGTGTAACTGCATTCTGTGTTTCAGTGGCTGAAGTTTTCCACAACAGCTGAACTTAATTTTTCCAGTGGTTGAATTGCTAGTTCTAGAATGTAAAGCTTCTGCCCCTTTGACTTGCTTATTTTTTTGTGTGTGCATTTTGATTCTGCCACGTTACTCACATGCTGGATTACCACATGCCTTTGAGGCAGGAATCTGCCCAGCTAATCTTCTAGGATAGATTGTATTTGTTCTTGGAAGTTCACAGAAGCTAGTCAGTAATTCCTAGATTGCATCACTCACCTCAGGAAGGAGTCTGCTATAGAATAGAATAGAATAGAATAGAATAGAATAGAATAGAATAGAATAGAATAGAATAGAATAGAATAGAATAGAATAGAATTAACCAGGTTGGAAAAGACCTCTGAGATCATCGAGCCCAACCTATCACCCAACACCATCTAATCAACTAAATCATGGCACCAAGTGCCTCATCCAGGCTCTTCCTAAACCCCTTCAGTGATGGTGACTCCACCACCTCCCTGGGCAGCACATTCCAATGGCCAATCTCTCTTGCTGGGAAGAATTTCTACCTAACATCCAGCCTAAACCTCCCTTGGCACAGCTTGAGACTGTGTCCTGTTTTTCTGATGCTGGGTGCCTGGGAGAAGAGACCAACCCCCACCTGGCTACAACCTCCCTTCAGGGAGTTGTAGACAGCAGTAAGGTCTCCCCTGAGACCTTCTTCTCCAGGCTAAGCAACCCCAGCTCCCTCAGCCTCTCCTCATAGGGTTGTTCTCCAAACCCCTCCCCAGCTTTGTTGCCCTTCTCTGGACATGTTCCAGCAACTCAACATCTTTCCTAAATGGAGGGGCCCAGAACTGGACACAGGACTCAAGGTGTGGCCTAACCAGTGCTGAGTCCAGTGCAGAATGACTTCCCTGCTCCTGCTGGCCACACTATTCCTGATGCAGGCCAGGATGCCATTAGCATTGGGCTAAATCTTTCCTGGTGTATCTATGGCTTCCTGAAGTTTACAGAAGCCAGCAAGCAACTGTACAGTAGACAGAAGATTGGGGTTTTTATTGTTATTAATGAATTATATCAGTGGCTTGTGAGACTGTTCTGTTGCTTTCCCAGCTGGTTCTATTTCTGTGTTGTGCAATATTCTGATCAATTGTTTGTTGCTTTTGTTTTTAGGTAGTGGGGCCACCTGGAACTGGAAAAACTGATGTAGCAGTCCAGATAATATCCAATCTTTATCATAATTTCCCAGAACAACGAACTCTTATAGTGACCCACTCTAATCAGGTAAACTGTCAGCACTGTGGCATTTTCCTATCATTAAAATCCAGAAGAGCAGCAGCTATCACAGTATCACCAAGGTTGGAAGAGACCTCAAAGATCATCGAGTCCAACCTGTCGCCACAGACCCCATGACTAGACCATGGCACCAAGTGCCACGTCCAGTCCCCTCTTGAACACCTCCAGAGACAGGGACTCCACCACCTCCCTGGGCAGCACATCCCAATGATGAATGACTCTCTCAGTGCAGAACTTTCTTCTCACCTCAAGCCTAAACTTCCCCTGGTGCAGCTTGCGACTGTGTCCTCTTGTTCTGGTGCTGGTTGCCAGAGAGAAGAGACCAACCCCTTCCTGGCTACAACCACCTTTCAGGTAGTTGTAGAGAGCAATGAAGTCTCCCCTGAGCCTCCTCTTCTCCAGGCTAAACAATCCCAGCTCCCTCAGCTGGGATTGTTTAATATCTTCATCAGTGAAGATATTAAAGAGGATGGGGCCCAGCACTGATCCCTGGGGGACGCCACTGGTGCCTGGCCTCCAGCCGGATGTGGCACCATTCACCACCACTCTCTGGGCTCGGCCCTCCAGCCAGTTCCTAACCCAGCTCAGAGTGCTGCTGTCCAAGCCAGGGGCTGCCAGCTTAGCCAGCAGTTTGCTGTGGGGGACGGTGTCAAAGGCCTTGCTGAGGTCCAGGTAGACCACATCCACAGGCCTCCCCACATCCACCAGGCAGTCACCTGATAATTGAGATGAGGAGGTTTGGGATTGCAGTTGTCTTCTTTGGACACTGCTTGCTCTGTCTTTCATGCTTCTAAAGAAGGTCCTTTTCAGCAGAATGCTTGCTTCATATTCATAAGAGATGGAGTCTCTTAATGGTTTTTAATCATTTTTATAATGATAAAAATCTTAAATGTTACCCTGAAGCTAAAGCTGATTTGGAAGCATTTGTTTGGAAACCAGCTTAATCTGTTTCCTGGCCTCTGTAATAAGCCTAATTAGTTATGACCTGCTTTACCTGAACATTTCAGAATCACAGAATCACAGAATTTCAGGGGCTGGAAGGGACCTTAAAAGATCATCTAGTCCAACCCTCCTGCCAGAGCAGGATCAAAAATGTTCAAAAATATTTCATTTTCTTCCCATCAAAGCATGAGGAAGAGCTTCTTCACTGTGAGGGTCACAGAGCACTGGGACAGGCTGTCCAGAGAGGTTGTGGAGTCTCCTTCTCTGGAGACTTTCAAGACCCATCTGGGTGCATTCCTGTGTGACCTATGCTAGATTTCATGGTCCTGCTCTGGCAGGGGAGTTGGACTTAGTTTCATAGTTTCATAGTTTCAGTTAGGGTTGGAAGGGACCACAAGGATCATCTAGTTCCAACCCCCCTGCCATGGGCAGGGACACTCTACCCTAGATCAGCTGGACAGAGCCTCGTCCAGCCTGGGCTTAAACACCGCAACGGACGGGGCCTCAACCACCTCCCTGCACAACCCATTCCAGGCCTTCACCACCCTCACGGTGAAGAACTTCCTCCTCACATCCAGCCTGAATCTCCCCACCTCCAGCTTCATCCCATTCCCCCTAGTCCTATCACTCCCTGATAGTCTGAAAAGTCCCTCCCCAGCCTTCTTGTAGGCCCCCCTTCAGATACTGGAAGGCCACAATGAGGTCACCTCGGAGCCTTCTCTTCTCCAGACTGAACAGCCCCAACTCCCTCAGTCTGTCCTCCTAGGAGAGGTGCTCCAGCCCTCTGATCATCCTCCTGGCCCTTCTCTGGACACGCTCCAGCACCTCCAGATCCCTCTTGTAATAGGGGCTCCAGAACTGGAGGCAGTACTCCAGGTGGGGTCTCACCAGAGCTGAGTAGAGGGGGAGAATCACCTCCCTTGCCCTGCTGGCCACACTTCTCCTGATGCAGCCCAGGATCTGGTTGGCTTTCTGGGCTGCAAGTGCACATTGAGAGCTCATGTTGAGCTTCTCGTCCACCAGCACCCCCAAGTCTCTCCTTTAGAGATCCCTTCCAACCCCTAACATCCTGTGAGCCTGTGATCAAGCACTAGACTGTAGGTAGAAGAGTGGTGCTTCATTTTGGTGAGGAGTTACAACCTGGAATAATGTAGGCTAGTTCAGAATGGGTTGTAGGAGGGTAACATTAGTTAAGGTTAAGAGTAAAGGTTGAGAACTTGTTCACTGGGGAGACCTTATTGCCATCTACAACTACCTGAAGGGAGGTTGTAGGCAGGTGGGGGTTGGTCTCTTCTCCCAGGCAACCAGCACCAGAACAAGAGGACACAGTCTCAAGCTGCACCAGGGGGAGGTTTAGGCTGGATGTTAGGAGGAAATTCTACAGGGAGAGACTGATTGGCCATTGGAATGTGCTGCCCAGGGGGGTGGTGGAGTCACCATCCCTGGAGGTGCTTAAGAAGAGCCTGAATGAGGCCCTTGGTGCCATGGTTTAGTTGATGAGATGGTGTTGGGTGATAGGTTGGGCTTGATGATCTCTGAGGTCTTGTCCAACCTGGTTAATTCTGTATTCTGTAAAAAGGAAGGAGCAAATTATAGCAGGTAGGAAGCTTTGATCAAGACAAGATTTACATGGGAACAGGAACTTGAAATTGTACCTGGGGAAATAAATTTTATCTCAGCAGGGTTCATTCCCTGTGCCTTGACCCTCTGCTTGCATGACTTTCCAGCTGACTTGAAATACAAGTGCAGCTTGCTCATGTTTATTCTTAGTTTCATAACTTGGTGATCCAGTGTTTACAAACTTACTGCTTTGAAATGCACCCAACTGGCCAATCCATATTAAAGCTGTGAGAGAATTGTGAAGAGTCTAAGGCAAGAGATGTAACCCCCCCTTGATGTTTGGCTCAGCAAAATGTGGAACAGGGTCACCCACAGGCCGTCCCAGATCACACTCTTCTAAGGTGAAGTTAAATGGTTTCAAATTGTCCCCCCAGACAAATCAGTGTTTGCCAAGTGTAATTCTGAAGGCAATTCTATACACTGGCTTCATCAGCTGGGTGCTAGAGTCAGGTTTTTAACTTGTAAGATCAAACTGTTGCATCGAGTTTGCAAGCAGCCCCAGTGGGCTGGTTTCCCTGCTGTCAAGAGCTCAGATTTCACTAGTCACTTCATGTTTGCTTTGGCTTTCCATTTATACCAAAAGAGGCAGAATTTCCTAGCTTCCTTACCAGTAATTTCTTCAGTTTCCCCTGCAAGAGGCTGTGAACTTCTGAAAACTACCTTTTGTCCTGTCCTTGTCAATCTTTAGGCCTTGAACCAGCTGTTTGAAAAGATCATGGCTCTGGACATTGATGAACGCCACCTCCTGCGTCTGGGGCACGGCGAAGAGGAGTTGGAGACAGAGAAAGATTTCAGCAGGTGAGGAAGGAGCTGCTAATGGTCAACTGTAGCACAATGTGGTTCCTCCATTCTGCCTCCCTTGTAAAGGAGCAAGGAGCAGTGCTTGAGAGGGCTTTTTTCTTTCCCATGTTGTTGAATGCAGAGTGCACTTCCAGGGTTGAGTAATTTTCAGTCTTATTCAGCAGAGGAACTCTCAAGAATCCTGAGGCAGAATCAGGCAGTTGCTTGTTCACAACCTCAACTGCTTGAATAAAAGTAGTTAATCTTATTCTGGGCCCATCTACACTTTAGTGAGTTAATCAGTTTGGGGAGAGAAGGTTGAATGATGAAGGCAATCTTTTTGTGCACCCACAGTGTGTCAGCTTCTGTTGGCCTGGTGAATGTGGCACTGAGAAATACAAACAGGAAATCAAACTTCATGCTTTGAAGTTTTTCAGAGCACTGCTTAACCAGAAGGTTTCTTATTTCATGGGTAAAGAGCACATTCTGAAGAACACAGACATAAGGAAGCTGTCAGCTCTGCATCACTACAGAAGCTTCAAAACCTGCTGGTGTAACTCTTGTTTGTTTGTAACTTAGTTACAACGTCAGCAGATTACACCCAGCCAGCAAGAAAGCAGGGCTTTAGTGGTCATGCACTGGAAATAACTGTCTGGAAACTGGATCATTACAGCAATACTTTGACTTCATAAAGTGTAGTAAAAATTATATATAGTTACCAGAAACTAGCCATTACCACATCCAAGGGCCAGGTTCTACACATTGGCCACAGCAACCCCATGCAGCACTACAGGCTGGGGACAGAGTGGCTGGAGAGCAGCCAGGCAGAAAGGGACCTGGGGGTACTGATTGATAGTAGGCTGAACATGAGCCTACAGTGTGCCCAGGTGGCCAAGGAGGCCAGTGGCATCCTGGCCATAACAGGATATGTAGTCAGCAGGAGCAGGGAATTCATTCTGCCCTGCACTCAGCACTGGTTAGGCCACACTTTGAGTCCTGTGTCCAGTTCTGGGCCCCTCGCTTTAGGAAAGATGTTGAGCTGCTGGAAGGTGTCCAGAGAAGGGCAACAAAGCTGGGGAGGGGTTTGGAGCACAGCCCTGTGAGGAGAGGCTGAGGGAGCTGGGGTTGCTTAGCCTGGAGAAGAAGGTCTCAGGGGAGACCTTACTGCTCTCTACAACTCCCTGAAGGGGTTGTTGTAGCCAGGTGGGGGTTGGTCTCTTCTTCCCAGGCACCCAGCATCATATAAGAGGACACAGTCTCAAGCTGTGCTAGGAGAGGTTTAGGCTGGATGTGAGGAAGAAATTCTTCCCAGCAAGAGAGATTGGCCATTGGAATGTGCTGCCCAGTGAGGTGGTGGAGTCACCATCACTGGAGGTGTTTAGGAAGAGCCTGGATTAGGCGCTTGGTGCCATGGTTTAGTTGCTTAGATGGTGTTGGTGATAGGTTGGACTGGATGACCCTGAAGGTCTTTTCCAACCTGGTTAATTCTGTATTCTGTACCCACATATGGATGCTTGAGTTTCATTTAGCAAAATAAACATCTTGTGACATTTTTTAAGGAATTTTATTGTATTTTCCTAAATCTGAATACTTTGGTATAGTCCAATTATTTCAGAAAGTTAAGAGCCAAAGCCTCAGTGCAGTGATGCCATGGCAGATCTTGTTTGTTACCATTCACACTTCAGTAGTCTTTGAGGCACTCTATAATGTAGAATCATAGAATTGTTTGGGTTTGAAGGGACCTCCAAAGGTCATCCTGTCCAACCCTCCTGCAGTCAGCAGGGACATCTTCCACTAGAGCAGATTGCTCAGAGCCTTGTCAAGCCTGATCCTCAGTATCTCCAGGTGTGGGGCCTCAACTACCTCTCTGTGTTCCCAGTGTTCCACCACCCTCATGGTGCAGAACTTGTTCCTAACATCCAATCTCAATCTGCTCTTCTCCTCATTTCAAATCGTTGCTTCTTGTGCTGTCACTGCAGGCTTCTGTAAACAGTCCACCTGCAGCCTTCTTGCAGCCCTCTTCAGGTGCTAGCTGGCTGCTATTAGGTCTCCCTGGAGCCTTCTCTTCTCCAGGCTGAACAACCCCAGCTCCCTCAGCCTGTCCTTGTAGCAGAGGTGTTCCAGCCCCCTGACATTTTTTGTGGCCCTCCTCTGGACCCTCTCCATCAGGTCCATGTCCTTGCTGTGTTGAGGGCTCCAGAGCTGGACACAGCACTCCAGGTGAGGTCTCACCAGAGCAGGGTAAAGGTGGCAGCATCTCCTCTCTCCACTTGCTGGCTGGTTTTAATGCAGCTCAGGAAGCCATTGGCCTTCTGGGCTGCAAGCTCACACTGTTGGTTCATGTCCAGCTTCTCATCCATTAGCACCCCCTCAAATTCTTTTCTGCAGGGCTGCTCTCAATTTCATTGCCTCCCTGCCGGGATTGATATCTAGGGTTGCCCCAGCCTAGGTGCAGGACTTTATGCTTTGTGTTACTGAACCTCATGAGATTCTCCTCAGCTCACCTCTCCAGCCTTTTAAGGTTCCTTTGGATATGGCATCCTGTCCTTCAGGCTTAGCAAGTGCACCACTCAGCTTGGTATCACCTGCAGATTTGCTATCTCCTTTCATTCTTGTTCAAGGTAACTCCAGTCCTGTGGGACACCCCTATAGGTCCTATGGATTCCTCCAGCCTGGAAGGAATAAGGGTTGAGGATTTGCATTTACAAGTGAGCTGCACAAGTGTGAGAAGAGAAGTTGATTTCTCATATACCTTTTGTTTGTGTTTGGGTTGCTTCTGAGTCCATGGCTGTTTTTTTCAGGCTGTCTTTAGAGAGCAGAATGCTGCTTAAGGGATTTTTACTGCTTGCAAGCTTAGTGTTCCTTGTTTGCTCCCTCTGCAGTCACAGCAAAGCTGGGCAGGGGGTTTATGAACCTAGGTTGGAGAGGAGCTGATTAAACTGGTCCTGACTTGAGCACAGAGGGAATCACAGCAGAAGACATTTTTTTGTAGCAGTAAATTAACAGCTAAAAGAGAACATATGCCTTGAATTGTGAGAAATAAGAGGACATTGGCAATGTGAGGGGCCAAGAAGCCCAGACAAAGGGGTTGTAGAAATATGAGGACATTGGAAATGTGAGGGGCAAAGAAGCCCAGACAAAGGGGTTGTAGAAATATGAGGACATTGGAAGTGTGAGGAAAAAAGAAGCCCAAACACAGTGGTTGCAGTCACTTGCAATTAGAGTGGATTAGTTTTGTTGAAGAAGAAAAAGGCTGTTTAGTGTTCCAAGGAGCCTAACTGTCATTGTTGCTGAGGTTCTTGTTTTGTCCAGTTGTGAACAATACCACATTCAGTTGTGTCTTCATAAATTCAGATCTCCAGCTGCTCTCCCTCTTACAATGAGTCCAGCAGAACCCATTGTGGTTGCCATGGGTTGTGTGGGTTTTTTTTCTGAAAATGCATGTTATAAAAAGCTAGGAGTAATAAGACCTTGAAAGTTGGCCTTTATTCACCTCTGAGCTTCTAACTGCATATGCATTTTAAAAATAAGGTGGCCTGTCCACTTCTTGAACTCAATCCATTTATGTCACTTTTTAATCTGTTGTTTTGCTTCTCTAGAAAATGTGATTTGTTGATTTCTTTTTTTTTCTTCTTGTACTGCTTCTGAGAGGAGGGGTGTGCAGGGAAGGAGGAAACTGATTTCTAAAGGGGAAAAAAAAAGGCTGGAATTGCCTAAGAGGAGGAAGAATGAAAGGAGTAGGTTACAAACTAATCATGAAAGTCATAAGGACAGGCAGCTGTGAGTGCAGGACCTCCTGTGTGTGAATGCAGAGCTGTCTGTCACAGTGGGCTAAACATTGCAAGACATTTTGTATGTTGCCAGAGGAAGTCAGTCTTAAGGTAGAGATTTCAGGTATAGGCTCTGTTTATGATCATGGTGGTAAGACCTCACCTGGAGTACTGCCTCCAGCTCTGGAGATCTCAACACATGAAGGACCTGGGCTTGATGGAGGGCCATGAAAATGACCTGGGGGCTGAAACACCTCCGCTATGAGGACAGGCTGAGGGAGCTGGTGGTGTTTGGCTTGGGGAAGAGAGGGCTTCAGGGAGACCTTGGTGAACTTCTTGGTGAACTGGGTGAAGTTTTTGGTGAACTTTGTAGGATAGGGTTAATGGTTGGACTTGATGATCCCAAGGTGATTCTGTGGGCCTTATAGTGGCCTTCCGTACCTGAAGAGGGCCTACAAGAAGGTTGCAGAGGGACTGTTTGCAAGGCCTGCAGTGATAGCATGAGGTTTGAAATGACAGAAGAGCAGATTTAGACTGGAGTTGGAACTAGTTCTTTGCTGTGGGAAGACTGTAGCAGGTTGCTCAGGAGGTAGTTGAGGCCCCATCCCTGGTGATATTCAAGGTCAGGATGGACAAGGCTCTGAGCAACCTGTTGTAGTGGAAGATGTTGCTGCTGAGTGCAGGGGTGTTGAGCTGGATGACCTTTGGAGGTCCTTTCCAACCCAGACCATTCTATGACTGTCCATAGATTTGTATAACTTGTTCATGTTTGTGTGCTACGAAGGGGACCACAGCTCCTAAAGAGTACCTTGGAGGTAATGCTTTCCTGCTTGACAGGTACCTCAGGAGGCTGTTTTGCTAACAAAGTCTCTGTTGAAGTGGTAGGATTAGAGGAGCCTTTTCACAGTAATGGCTCTTGCATGGCTTTCTAAGTCGTTGGGGTGCAAGTGGTAGGAATAGAGGTCAGGGAGCAAATTCTTGTGCTGTAGGAACTGTCGTGGTCATGGGGGGTTACTGGGGTGGGATAGGCTGTGTAGATTTTTCTAAATTCTTCTTTTTTTTAATGATCTGTCATTGTGCCACTTAGACAAAAGCAGTTTTCATACATTTAAATACCCATGATGCTCTATTTAATCAATTTTGTAGGTATGGAAGAGTTAATTACGTGCTGGCTCGAAGACTTGAACTCCTCGAGAAGTTGGGCGGTTGCAAGAGAGCCTTGGAGTCCAGGATGTTTCTTACACTTGTGAAACAGCTGGCCACTTTTTCTTATACCAAGTAAGGACTGAAATCCTCCTGCAGAGACTCTGTGACCTCAATATGTTATGAAACATTTGGTGAAAATTGGAGGGAATTTGTCAGAATTGAGTCTAAAAAAGCTTCGTTCGGTGGTTCAGAATCCAGTGCCAGCTCAAGCTGTGAGTGCAGCATTGCAGGGATCAGTGCTGGGCCCAATCCTATTCAATGTCTTTATTGATGATCTGGACAAGGGGATTGAGTTCATCATTAGTAAGTTTGCAGACAAGACCAAGCTGGGGGCAGGAGTTGATCTGTTAGAGGGTAGGAGGGCTCTGCAGAGGGACCTTGACAGGCTGGACAGATGGGCAGAGTCCAACAGGATAGCATTTAACAAGTCTTAAGTGCCAGGTGCTGCACTTTGGTCACAACAACCCCATGCAGCACTACAGGCTGGGGACAGAGTGGCTGGAGAGCAGCCATGCAGAAAGGAACCTGGGAGTAATGGTTGACAGCAGATGAACATGAGCCAGCAGTGTGCCCAGGTGGCCAAGAAGGCCAATGGCATCCTGGCCTGCATCAGGAATAGTGTGGTCAGCAGGAGCAGGGAAGTCATTCTACCCTTGTACTCAGCACTGGTCAGGCCACACCTTGAGTCCTGTGTCCAGTTCTGGGCTCCTCAGTTTAGGAAGGACATTGAGTTCTGGTAGTTGTAGAGAGCAATAAGGTCTCCCCTGAGCCTCCTCTTCTCCAGGCTAAACAACCCCAGCTCCCTCAGCCTCTCCTCACAGGGCTGTGCTCCAGACCTCTCCCCCCAGCCTTGTTGCCCTTCTGTGGACACATTCAAGAGTCTCAATGTCCTTCTTAAACTGAGGAGCCCAGAGCTGGACACAGGACTCAAATTGTTGCCTGACCAGTGCTGAGCACAGGGGCAAGACCTTGCTTGTCTGATCATTTCTCATGACCTTCTTTGTTCTTTATACCCTGTCTGCAAGGCTACACCTTGCCAATGTTCTTGTGACACAAAGTCAGGTCAGTGTGAGAGTTGTTTCTCTTTGCCACAGGTGATGTCTCGTTGGGAGGAGTACATCAGCAAGGTGAAGGTGAAGGGCGGGAGGCCGCCGGACGTCGCCGATGTTTCTGGTTTCTTTCCTTTCCACCAGTACTTTGCAAATGCTCCTCAACCAATTTTCAAAGGCAAAACCTATGAGGAAGATATGGAAATTGCTGAAGGGTGTTTTAGGCATCTGAAGAAAATATTCACTCAGCTTGAGGTAAGACATGCCAGCTCTTTCAGGGAAGTGGATCTGGCTAACCCCATAAAAAAACTTTGCACGCTTCCAAAATTCTCCTTTGCCCCCCCCCCCAAGCTAAAAGGAATCTGTTCCTCTAGGCAGTTAGCTTGCAAGGCAGGGGAGGGAGAATTTCCACCTCTGGGTAAGATATGGGCATGCTTCACAGCAGGGACAGGAGTCTAATCTGGTTTATTTTGATCTGAGGAGGCAGCCATTCTGCGTGTTCCATTTGCACAGAATGACAGAACATTACGGGTTGGAAGAGACCTCAAAATGTCATCATCCCAAGCCCCCTGCCAGAGCAGGGACACCTGGAGTAGGGCACACAGGAACACATCCATATAGGTTTTGAGTGTCTCCAGTGAAGGAGGCTCAACAACCTCTCTGGGTAGTCCTGTTCCAGGGCTCTGTCACCCTCACAGTGAGAAAATTTTCCATTTTTCCTTGTGTCACATGGGCTTCCTCTGCCCAGCTTGCACCATTGGCCCTAGTCCCTATCATTGGACATCCCTGAGCAGAGCCTGGCTCCGTCCTCCTGACATCCCTGAGCAGAGCCTGGCTCCGTCCTCCCGACATCCCTGAGCAGAGCCTGGCTCCATCCTCCTGACATCCCTGAGCAGAGCCTGGCTCCGTCCTCCCGACATCCCTGAGCAGAGCCTGGCTCCGTCCTCCCAACACTGCCCTTCACATCTTTGTAAACATGAATGAGGTCACCCCTCAGGCTCCTCTGCTCCAAGCTGCAGAGCCCCAGCTCCCTCAGCCTCTCTCTTAAGGGAGATGTTCCACTCCCTTCAGTCTCTTTGTGGCTTTGTGCTGGACTCTCTCAAGCAGTTCCCTGAGGTCCTTCTTGAACTGATTAGGTTGCTAGGGTTGGTGCCCCTAGCACTGCTCCTCTGATCCTCATAGGAGCTTTGTATTTGCATTCAATTGCCTTAAACCACATAACCTGTAAGTAACTTGGACTACACTTCTGGTCTTCCCAGAATTGCTTGGGAGGCTTTTAAAAGTCAAGTGAGGTGATCTGTGTATCATTTTGGTCATGGTAACTGTTTGCTCTTCTGATACTTACTTGTACATGAACATTATGACACAGTAAGTAGGAAGCAAGGAGAACTGGGTAAAAAAAATGGGGGGATTCTAAGAGGGAGGGATTCTCAAATGCATTGAATAGTTTGGTGCAAAGTTATATGTGCATGCAGCATGAAGAATTCTTTGTATGTTTAAAAGATTGGGTTTGAAATGTTTCATAGTGTCATAGTTTCAGTTAGGGTTGGAAGGACCACAAGGATCATCTAGTTCCAACCCCCCTGCCATGGGCAGGACACTCTACCCTAGATCAGGCTGGGACAGAGCCTCGTCCAGC